>OX579635.1:22535787-23057825 GCA_951230915.1 Antitrichia curtipendula
ACTGCATCGATGAGGCCTTCAAACAACAATGCATTGAAGTATATCAGGTGTTGTATGACGTATCCACCATAAAAAGGAATGAAGTTCACCTTTTCATTGCTCGAGGTGTACATGCGGAGGTCAGATTGAACAAGCGGGTGGATTGGTCGACCTTGAAGGGCACGCCATCTGGTATCAAAATACCGACACCAGCGAATGGAATAATTGCAAGGGGGGCTATGAGGTTTCCCGAAGGAGGGCTGGGCAGGATCAACACACGTATTGAGCCGCCCGATACGTATGAGACACCAGCCTCTTCTACGAACGACGACTCTGATGGGGCTCATACAGTAGTGGAGTTAACCAACAGAGGACAACAACGTGCACAAAAGCGGAAGGCTGAGCGTGCACTTTTTGGAGAACTTCCGGAGCAAGATGCTGATGCGCAGTTCCATGGCCCTCAGGAACCAATGCTTGGAGTTGCTGAGGCGCAGTTCCAAGCACCTGATGAACCAACTATTGGAGTTGTTGATGCCATGGCTGCTGCAAACACCATACAGAGCTTGAGGGTGCAATTACAAGATAGAGGTGATGAAATGCATGCTCTGTATGAAGATGTGGGCAAATTTAGGGAAGAAATCACGCGCAAGGACGAAGTAATTGCTCAGCAAGCACGTGACATAGAGGAACTTCGGCGAGCTCTGCAAGCAGCACAAATGATGAACGAAGGTCAGGATCCACGAGGACAAGCGTAAGGACCTACTCGTGATTCTGAAATTCCGGTGCAAGATGTGCACGAAGGTACTGCCATGTTTACAGAACATGATTCATTGTCTTTCGGCGAATTCATTGCCACTGCCAACGTACCAATGGAAACTGAAGTTCAAGGCATGGTTAGGGACAACAGCTCTGAGCTGAACGACTTGCGAGCCGAGAACGAAAAATTACAAACTCGTTTGCATGCCTTGGTGGAGCAGTACTACCAATGGAAGTTGGCATGCGTGTTCACCGTCGACAAAATCCGCCAACTGGTAGCAGAGTTCAAGAAAATGGACCACTGCTACAGTGAACACAATCAAGAAAGAGTATTTGGCTTGACTTCCTGGGCCCTTGTGGATGATCTTTTCAATACCGACATGGCAACCATCAAGCTTGGTGGTGGAAAAACAATCATTGATTGGTCCCAATACAATTGGGATTACAAAAATCAGCTTGGATCGAAGATCGACTACAAAGGAAAATCGTTGTTGGAGTGGCCAAATCCTTCCAGTTTTGTGCACGACGGGACTATGTGCCCGATTTGTATGAATCCATTCGGCCCTGAAGGTGGAATTCACTTGGGCACCTGCAACCACTTGTACCACCCATTTTGCCTCATCAGTTTCATGATTGTCCATTGTCGGTGCGCAGTGTGCAAGGCTCCTTTCCACGAGCGCTTGTACGAGTTGTTTGGCTTGGTCCCATATATGCCACCACATTGGGAATTCAATGCCACGAATGCCCCGATCAATCTAATATGTGGGGAAAAGACTTGGTGTGGAGCTGGAAATTGAAAATGACGTCGTTGGACAAGATACAGGTAGCTGCTGAATGTGGTTGGGAGACTGACCCAGATCAAATTGTCCAAGTCTGCCACCACTTGATTAAGATGAAAGACAAGCATAGCCAAGGACAACGGAATTTTTTCTTCCAATGCTTCAATGGACATTGGGACGAGGTCGGAAAGAAGTTTCAATTTGGACCTCACCCCAGGCAATGGTTGTGGGGCGTTGATGGAGTCCGTGTCACCGTTGACAACGGGGTTCGTATTGGGGAGGACCCTGACATGCCCAACCCCGCGGAGCTTGTTCAATTATCGGAATCTGAGTGGAGGGAAACTTTCAGAAACGAAGGGCTGGATTTCCTGCTTGAACATCATAGCCCGGATACACGTCAAGCTCTGGAGAGCCTCAAGCAATCGCAAATTATGAGGGCCATTTTGGAAGAAGACGGACCGGCGAGGAGAACTCGGTCTGCGGTTCGTAGACTTCAACTAGAATCCGGCGAAGATTTTCCGATGCAGCACGGCACACACGACAACGAGGCTGGACCCAGCGGCACTGCAAATAGTCCAATGAACATCGACTGAGTGCATTTCCTAGTGTGGTAATTACTAATTAGTAAAGCATATTTTGTGTAGACTTAGACACTTATCATTACCGATGCTTATAGAATTGCTAGTTTGCTACTTCGGTAGTTCGGTACTACAAATAGTATTAGAGAAAGACTCGTGGATATGCAAATTTTATCATGGAAAATGCGCTATAGACTTTTCCAATTTTGTACTACATGATGCATATGAAATACATATATTTATTATTCACTTGTTGAATTCCTTTGCATGATGCATATATAATTCCTTAACTAAAAAGTTATTCAGTAATAAGTTTACAAACTATTATACAATTTGATTGTGAAGATTTCATTGTGAAAAGTATTTTAATTTTTTTTTTGGAAATGTAGTGTAATAGAAAAATGGGAGCAATTAAAAACACAAAAATAACTGGACTGATTCCAAATTTGATGGAATCCCAGGAAAGATTAGCATAATGTTCCAAACATTGTGTATTTTTAAAAATTAAAAATAATGCATTTGCCTCAAATTCCAAAATAATTTTTTCCCTAGTGGGGAAAGCACTATTCATCTTCTTATCGTTTTTCTTCTCCAGAAGCTGCATTTTCTAATTTTTACCTACACAATTGATCATCCAAAATTGTTATAATTAAAAAATCCAACGGTTAATATTTTATAATTAATTCCACACATCATACTACCCTAGACATAGCAATCTTCTTTTTTGTACACTTGTATTATAAATTTCAAATACATTCCAATATCCCATACACAAAAAAATTTCAAAGTGGGAAGATTCATTGGAAAATTTCATTGTCAAAACATTGACACATTGTTAGGTCTTTTTTTTTTTTTTGATAACAAATGGAAACCATTGTATTAAGAGAAAAAAAGTAACCGCCAAGCCAAAGGCTGGACAAATGAAGAGAATAAGAGCAAATGAAGAGAAGATGAGCAGAAAAGAAAGCAAGAAACTAAGTGAACGTACAAAGAGGGGGATCCTCTTTGGTCCACCTAAAAGAGTAACCATTGTTAGGTCTTCACTCTTCAGGGGTTGAAGATAACTATCTTGCAATCTATTTGCTCAAATTTTCAGGAATTTCGTCCAAACATTTTTATACTAGTCAAAATGTCTAATACAGTATCCTACAGCTAAATATGGAAAAAAAAATTCAATTACGTACAATATCTAAGAAAAATTTAAAAATTATTTATCACCCTGTTTGAAATTTTAGAGTAGAAAATAGAAACTAGAAAGAGGAGCTCATTATATATATATGAGGTGGTAGGACATACAACAACCCACATGAGATATGTTAATTACAATTAGTGCTTAGGAGTTCCATTGCTCATGGTGAGCTCAAATTAAAGTACGATTCTAGAGTTTGAAAACTTGATGTACTCATGTACTAATATACTATCCTATTACCAAACCCTAAACCGTTGAACTTTTTTTAAAGCAAAAAAACCATTGTATTTTACTTCAATTCCAAACATAAGTAGATGTCTAGATTACAATTATCAAAGGAACCATTTAACTTAAATAGTTGAATCCAAAAATAAAACAAATTGTATTAGTTTTTTTCCCAAAACAATTCTAGTATCCATTTTTGGGATTTTTTAAAAACAACCTAAACCCAAAAATAAAAGAAGAGGTATTTCATATTTTTATTTCAATTCTTAAATCCAAACATAATTAGACTCTTGTTACTGAAATGAAGCAATGAACGTTTGAACTGAAATCAAAAATAAAAACCCTTCAAATTGGATGGTTCCCTAAACCTTTGCAGTAGTTTTATCCTCCAATTAAGTAGAATTAATCTTGTAATTGCTAATTACACAAATTGACCCTTTGACTAGAACTGAAGATTTTCCATTCCATATTTGAATTGAATACCCAGCCTTTGTAGCCTTTGATGACAGAAATAGCCCCTGCAAGGTTGCAACTTGAATCCCCAACAACTATATCATGTATTTCATAGGAATTCCAAAATCTGGTGGCCTCTACGTAGTACTTACAGAAGTTAACCCTTTAATCCTAACCAAGTATAAAAGAACTTGTATCTGATTTGAATTCCCAATCTTTGTATCTTCCAATCTTCCATTAACACAAATGAACCCTTGAAGTAGAACCCAAAAATGTTTACTTGTATTTAAAGGAATTTCCAAACCCTTATAACTCGTACTTTAACTTGAAGCCCTTGAAGTACAAGCACGTAACATTTAACTTGTATTTGATTTGAATTTTAAACACTTGGAAGAACAATTTACCAACACCATAAAGGCTTCAACTATAACAAAACAAATCATAACTTCTATTTCATTTGAAATCAAAACCCTTCAACCTTGTAGCATCTAGTAACAAGACTAGAGCCTTCAACTTCCTTCAAAACCAATAGATCTTTCATTTTGTTTCCTTTCCAAATCCTTATAGCCTCTAGTTTTAAAAATAAAATCCTTGAACTACATTGTAATACATTGTAATATGTTATTGACGTGAATTCCCAATTTCCAAACCCTTATACCCTCCATTACCAAAAACTAACCAATTCAATTAGAAGTCTAAAAAAAATAAGACGTGTTTGAATTTTTTTTAACTGTAAACCCTTTTAGTTTATATTTGGGAAATTTGAAAATGCATCCTTCCACTTGAATTTTAAAAAATGTATACCTTGTCTTTCGTTATAAATTCAAAATCTTGTAGCATGTAATTTCAAATTTTTTTTTATTGAAGCGTGCAATAAAATTTTCATTTTCAGAAATCTCCTATTTTCCTTGGGTGGTTCCTAATTCTCAAGTGCTTGGTGAAGGCAAGAAGGAGAAGTTTGGCACCAAGAAGGGAGCCACATGCTCCCATGCATGGTCTTTTAATTTAAAAAGTAGTTGGACCTCTTAATGGAGCCATTGACTTGAAGATATTCCCGAACCGAAATGAAGAGCTGGATGCATTAATGGGTTCCCCCTCTCCATGGGAAGGAAGAATCCCTTGGCCAAGTTCAAAATAAACTTCACTTCCCCCCTACACTATGGCGGAGGATTGGGACGTTTGCGCCCCTTCAAGTCCCCGCCCTCCCTTCAAGTCCCCGCCCTGACGTCCGCGCCCCGACCTGAAGTCCGCGGCCTGACCTGAAGTATGTGTGGAAATTTATCCAAGCTCCCAGACTTGAAGTCCCTCCAAGCCAAATTTGAACTCCCTCTATGACAAAGTTGAACATGCGAATTCACAAACTTGAATTCACAAATATTTGAACCCCTAAATGCCCAAGGCACCGAACTTGGGTGTTGACCCTAATTTGAGTTTGAAATCAAAACCCTAACGAATTTGCTCAATGTAGAAGTTTATATTTTTGAAATATTGTTTTGGAAGGCTTGAATTCAAAACAAGTTGGATACTATTTCATTTAAAATTTTCAATCCCAACCCATATTTACATATCCCCATTACAATAAAATACCGTTCCACTTGAATTAGAAAATAAGGGAACTAGTATTTCATTTCAATCCCAAACCCTCTAGTAGCCCCTTACAAAAAGAACCCGTTGAAGGTGAATTCCCAAAAAATCTTAACAAGTATTTCACCTCAATTCCAAAGCCTTCTCGGATCCCCTTACCAAAATGTAGCGTTGAACTTGAATTAAAAAATAGCTTAAGTAGTATTTGATTTCAATGCCACCCCCTTTTGGGATCCCATTACACAAATACAATTTTTCCAGTAGAATGATTGAATTGAGAAATAACATCACTAGTATTTCATTTCAATCCCAAACCGCTTTCGTATCCCCTTTACCAAAATGTAGCGTTGAACTTGAATTAAAAAATAGCTTAAGTAGTATTTGATTTCAATACCAATCCCTTTGGGGATCCCCATTAGAAGAATATACCGTTGAAGTCTTCAAGATCCAAACCCTTGTAGCTTCTTCTTCCGAAAACAAAACCTTCAAGTATATTTCAATGCATTATAATGTGTATTAGATTTCAATCCAAACCCTTGTAGCCATTTATTTTAAAAATAAAGCCTTGAACAAAAAGCCAAAAAAGCATAAGTTGGTTATGATTTGATTTGTAAAATCCAAATCCTTAATTCAAAATAGGTTCTATTTAGAAGAAATAAATAAAAATTCTTGAACTCGAATTTAACCCCTAAAGTCTCATTGTCCCCTCAAGGGACAATATGGATTTCGGGCAAGCTACTACGGCCTCAATATTCATCATTATTTTTTGAAACTATTTGTGAAGATAGATAAATACATTAGCTTTATGGATATATAATTTTTATTTCAATCGGTGCCCGGGAGCAAAAGTTATGGCACAAAAGGTCCATTTTTTCAATGCGGCGGGCAGAAATCTTCTCACACAATTTTTTCTCTTAAAGTTTTAAAAATTATTTTCTCATAGATGGTACTTTTATCTATATGGGAAGCTTTGATTCATTCCATTTGGATTTGTTATATGAAAGTTATGGACAATCTTATTTTTCGGGCAGTTAGAGCATCTTCTTGAAAAAAGAATTTATAGGATTCATTTCGGAATGCAATTTTCACAATTTTTCAAAAATAACTATTTGACGAGGGTAACTTTGCTTGCTAAAACAATCTCAACATTTGGATTATAGTATTTTAATTCCATCTTAGAGTTGTTGACGATTTAGTTTTTTTTCTCAATCTTGGACCTACTTCTACTTAACAATTTTTCAAAGAATGAAAACCAAGTGAATCTTTTTTGAAATTTTTATCCTAGATTCTCAATTCAAGTGTTCAACATAAAAAAAATCAAATTCAAATTTGTAGTGCAGTTTTTTTTTTAAATGGTGGTCCCAGTCATCTGAAATTGCAAACCAATGTTCAAAAAGACAAGTTCTTCCAACTTTGAATGCTGACATCTTGTAATTGGTACGGTCAAATTTTATGAAATTTTTACCACATGATCTGAGATAAATTAAGTACAAGATCCTACAATTAGATTCTTAAGAAAGTGTTTTTTCTCTTTTCTTCGATGAATGCAATAGAACTAACAGCTTTGAGTAGTTTTTGATAGAAAAATGGCCTTGGGACTTTAGGGGTTAAACAAATACATACCTTGTCTTTCATTAGGACTCTAAACCCTTTGAGATTCTACTCATACAAATTTTGTCCTTCTTGTTTGGAAGTTCAATTTCATTTTCTAAATTTTTTTTGTTTTGGGTGGTTCCTAATTCTCAAGTGCTTGGTGAAGGCAAGAAGGAGAAGTTTGGCACCAAGAAGGGAGCCACATGCTCCCATACATGATCTTTGAATTGAAAAAGTGGTTGGACCTCTTAATAGAGCCATTGACTTGAAGATATTCCCCGAAGTCAAATGAAGGGCTGCCTGCATTAATGGGTTCTCCCTCTCCATGGGAAAGAAGAATCCCAGGACCAAGTTCAAGACCCCCCCACTATGACTGAGGAGTGGGACGTCCGCGCCCCCCACGTCTGCGCCTTCACATGACGTCCGGGCCCCATAGAAAAACTGCCCTCCTCTGACGTCCCCGCCCCTACAGAATAGGTCCCCGCCCCTGCACTCCAAGGGTATAAAGGCAACCCTGTTGCACTTTGCTTCCCTACATTTGTCATCTTGGCCTCATAATCTTGGACTTCAATTCAGTTTGAGCTCCTTGTGAGTCTACTTGGGTGGCAGATGGCCCTGGTTTACTGTTGAGGTGATGTAAAAATCAGTTCAAACAGTGGATTGGCGCTAACTATTATTTTGTCCTTTTCAATTGGTGTGATAGCCTCTTCTACTTCCTACAAGAACACATTTGCATTCGTTGTGAATGCAATGGGAAGTCAACGAAAGCAAACAAAAGAATGGGAACCGTGGTATAATTTCTCTGAGAATGGGAGTAAAGTCAGCTGTGTTTTCTGCAATGCAACATTCAGCTATAAACGCGAGCGTGCTTTTGCTCACTTTGGG
Source organism: Antitrichia curtipendula (assembly GCA_951230915.1). NCBI lineage: Eukaryota > Viridiplantae > Streptophyta > Bryopsida > Hypnales > Leucodontaceae > Antitrichia > Antitrichia curtipendula. The sequence continues at coordinate 22,543,809 of OX579635.1, forward strand.
TATGGTGCAAAGTTTGAGAGGTCAATTTGTCGTAGTGCGCCGCGACCTGTACGCCACCGATTTGCAAATTGTGCAAACTTTGTCCCGCAACGATTGAGCCCCGAGGACATGTACGAAGGAGAATCAATTCCCAGTGGTCCATCAAGAGCAACTCCAGTCGCAAGTTCAAGCCAATCCGCTCAGAATGAAGTGACGGGAGGAGGCCCCGGTAGGAACCAGGCTGAAGGGGCTACTCTCCATGAAGGGAATGATCCAATAGAGAGGTCTCAAAGTCTCGCTGCATCAAATTCCACGAGATCTGGGACATTGCTTCAGCAACGTATGCAGGATGATTTTAACATTGCAAAGAGGAAAGAGTTAGATGACAAGTGGGCATCGTTTTTTTATGAGGCAAACGTGCCATTTAATGTGGCAAGAAATCCAGCCTTCATTGAGGCTGTGAGGGCAACCTCAGTGGCAAGGTTTGAATACAGTCCACCTTCTTATCATCAGTTCAGGACTAAGTTTATTGAACCCAAGAGGTTGCAGATCGAGAAGCAAATCGAAACCAAAGTTGGTTTTGCAGTGAAGCATTACGGGATGACAATATGCACTGATGGCTGGGATGACGTGAACCGGAGGCCCCTAATGAATGTGATGATGTCGTGCCCTTCTGGTGATGTATTTTTGGGGGCCATTGACACTACCGGACAAAGGAAGTCCATGCGCTACATATCAGACCAGATGAAAGTATTCATTGAGAAAGTGGGTCCGAAACACGTCACGCAAGTTTGTACGGATAATGCAGCAAACATGCTTGGGGCAGTGGACGATATCAATCACACGTACCCGCACATTTTCAAACAAGGCTGCATGGCACATGCCTTGGATCTCATGTTGGAAGATTGGGCCAAAATAAAAGAATTCCAAGATTTAATTGCTCAGGCAAAAAGATTGTGCCAGTACATTCGGAACCATCACGTGACCATGTCTGTTTTCCGGGAGTTGAGTCTGAACCTTCAGCTCGTAGTGCCAAATGAAACCCGCTTTGCTTGTAATTTCCTCATGATGCATCGACTGGAGAAACTTCGAGGAGTAATCGTGCGGTTAAAAGACCATCCACGCGTTCAAAATTACTTTGCTGGTCTACGAAACAGACAAAATGGGGAGCAAGCAGCTACGGCTGCAGGTAATGTGGTGTCAACTATCACAGATGTGGGCTTTTAGCAACGATGTGTGAATTACTTGCACATGACTGAAGACGTGTTGAGGGCATTGCGCATATTTGATGGCCGAGAACCAGCTATGGGTCGGGCGTGGCTCGTAATGCATAATTTGAGAGCCCATGTGTTTTCTTTAAGAGAGCCACCCTTCAACCTACGAGATGACATAGCCACCATCATGGAGGAGTCTTTCGAAACAAGGTGGAACATGGTCTTTTCGGATGTTCACTACGCTGGGGCCCTTCTAAATCCGTATTTCTTGGATAACATGGCGCTTAGGGCTGATGGAATTGCCCTCCGTGCATTATATCACGTCATCCGCAAAATGGAAAATGTAGTGGGTGTACAGTTCAACGTCGTGATGGCGGAATTAACAGAATTCGAGGAGGGCACAGGGCCATATAGTGCTGCTGAGACACCCGACATCCGAGCGACAAATATGCTTCCCCACCAATGGTGGCACAGAGTTGGAGATCGAGCACTATCAAAGATTGCTGTGCGTATTCTATCATTGACATGTTCAGCATGCTCATGTGAAAGGAATTGGAGTATGTATTCCTTTGTCCACAACAAGGTCCGGAATCGGTTAGCCCCCGAGAAGGCTGAGTCATTGGTATATATCTATACCAATAGCCGTGTACTTCAGCAGAGACCAGGGGCCGATCCGGTTCGTTGGTACGATGCTAATATCTTATCGGAGGATTCTGATCCGGATGCCCTTGGCCCCGTTCCGGTGGGTGAACGCAATCGTGAATTTGACGTGCTGGCAGTTGAAGAAGAGGAAGATGCTGATGTGGAAGCAAACCAAGCACCTGGAGAGTACCAACCAAATCCAGACTTGTGGAGGGCAGGGGCCGATCACCTCGAGGAAGCTAGAAATTACTACGGAGATGATGATGAAGTGGAAGAGGAAGTTCTCCCTGGTCGTTGGGGCCCTTGGGCCCCCCCCCCTGTCCCTCAAAACCCAGTTGTTCCGGAAGTGCAGCCTTTGTCATCGTCTTCGGAGAGTGATGGCACGGACGCAGTGGACGTCAATGATGATAATGTTCCCTCCGACAACAACGACGACCTCCCTCCGGAAAACGAAGGAGGAAATGGAAATGGCGGTGGGAATTTGAGGAACAATGCAACTCATAGTACTGAAGGATTTGTTAGCGATCGTGATGGCAGTAGGGGGCCCGGAGGAGTGGGTGGCCGCGACAGCAATAGAGTTGTCGAAGGACGCCATGGCCAGAACATTGGAAATACGGGAATAGCACAATCAATTGCAAGAAATGTCACGAGGATTTCTGTAGCGGGAGCAAGGCGTTTTGACCCTGAACGTTTAGATCCCAGTGATGTTTTTGCATTTACAGACCCACTTGAAGACGAAGCCCGTGTACCCCCACCGGTTGCTGTGCGTACTATTTTTCCTAACCGGAATACACCGGTGCAGGGTTCCCTTAACCCTTCTTCTTCCGCAACTTCGAGTGCTCACCGTCGACCTTCCCAACAAGGGCTAGGCTCAGTGGGAAATGTTGAATTCACGCCTCAAAGCATTTCAAATGTGACAGCGGGTGGTAGATCCCCTACCGCCCCTCGACCCATAGAAAACTACGCCATGGGTGAATATCGACAAGGACGTGGAAGGACTGCCGTCCGTAGAGGATCAAGGGGTCGGGCGGGGACCGAAGATCGTGCAGGGATTGGAGGCCGTGGTATTAGAGGTGGACGAAACAACAACGAAGCGTCATCATCTAGGCCTGCTAAACGCCCTCTCAGAGGAATTGGGGTTCCCTGCCCAAACGTGGTGATAGCGCCATTCTTGAATACGTATGTTCCAGGACCAACTTTGTCCACTCCAGCGTATGTTGTTCCTCCACTTCCTCGAGTACAAGGAGGCCCCACTATAAATTCTGACGCGGAGGACCCTAGATCTCAACGATACAAGAGGTTTAAACGCCATCGTAAGCATTGTGAAATAGCTGTAGAGCTTCGAAATGATAACTCGGAAGTGGAGGGCCACTGGACAGACGGTGACGATGGAGGAGATGAACGTGGAACTAGTGAAGGCGGTGATGATGAAGACAACCATGATTGTGATGAGGCACCAGTAGATGATGATGTGGTAATTCGAAATCCTGCATTACCGGATCCGGATACACAAGAAGTCCGCAGATCAAGTCGTTTCAACAATTGAGGGGCACCCGACACCATTAGTAGATTTTCAATCATCATGAGTTCAAGACAGTTGTACCAATTGAAACATGAAGTAATGAAGATCTACAAGAACAAGAAGGAGGGTAGGAGATAACCAATGGAAGAGGAGGGGTATCTTAAAAGTATAGATTCATTGTGTTGTGAACTTCTTATTGTACTGAACAATGCTTGAAATTTATAAATGTTGTTGGTTATCTGAAATAATGAAGTCTCCAATTGTGTTTGCAAAACTATCGCATTTGCCATGCATGTAGATGACATTTGTGAGTGCAGTTATGTTGAATAGTAGAAGATGTTGTCCACAGAATTTTCAAGTGCGAGTACAATAATGGTCAATAAAGTCAATGACGTCAAATCCTAAACCCTTCGCCCTAAACCAAGCAAAAGAAATTGAATGATTTTTTTTTGGAAATAGGCGCTACATTGCTAGTTTGTTAGAAGGATTTTGATTTAAATCTAATCCAATTAGATGGACAACAAATATCACACGCATTTGATGTTGATTCCAAACCGTTTGAGCTTCTATTTACAAAAATGAAAACTTCAAGTACAACCCCAAAAAATGTACCTGAATTTCAAATCCAAACCATTCTAATATCCACTATCCAGCAACGAAAACGAACTCATTGAACTTGAAACCAAAATTGACATAACTTGTATATTATTTGAAATCCAAACCCTTGTACAGTTGTATCCTCAAATTCATAAACCAACCCTTTTCAAGATGACTACAAAGATGTCTCTTTGTATTGGATATGAATTTGAGACACTTGTAGCCACTATTTTTCAAAATAAAGCCTTCAACATGATCCTGGAAAAAGTAGAACTTCTACTTCATTCAAATTAAACTGTAGCGTCCCCGCCCTCCCTAACACGTCCGCGCCCCAACGAATCCGTCCGCGCCCTGCACTCAGGTCCCCGCCCTGACTTTCACGTCCGCGCCCTGATTCCAGCATGGACCGCCAGCGTGGACAAATGGAATTTTTCAAAAATGAAAGGCGTCTGGCTTGTCCGGACCGTCCAGCTGTCCGGTCCGGTTTGCCCGTCCGTCCGTCCCGTCCGATCACCCTGACCCGCCCGATATGACAACCCTGGCTAAAACTAAACTTCAAAAATATTTTTTCAAAAATATAAAGTACTAAAAATTGCAACTTGGTTATGTTTTATTTAACTTCAAAGTATTGGTATCTTAGGCATTTAGGGATTAATTGTAGGAATAAGCACATTTGACAAGGATGATAGTTCAAGTCTTCAGTGCTTATTCCTAGATACTTTATTATGCCTTGTAATCTATATATACGTGCATCAATTTTTTTTATTATGGGGGCTATTTAGCTAATATTTGACAATAGATATGACTATATTGATAGTTTTTTCCTCATAGATTTTATTTTTGTTTACTTGGAAAGCTTTTATTCATTTCATTTGGATAAGTGATGTGAAAGTTATGGACAATCTTGTTTTTTGGGCAATCTAAGCATCTTCTTGAAAATATAAATTATAGGATTCATTTCTAAATGCATTTTTTACAATTTAAAAAAAAAAGTCCACATGGTTTAGTTTGCTTGGTAGAACAATCTCACTATTGGAATTACTGCGTTTTAATTCCATCTTGAAGATACTAACAATTTAGAACTTCCTTCTATCTTTTACCTACTTCTATTTAATAATTTTTTTAAGAATGAAAATTAAGTTTTAAAAAAAAAAATCTTTTCCCCTAGATTCTCAACTTGATTTTCCATCATAAAGATTTAAACCACAAAACTTTGTAGTGCAAAAAATTTAAGTTAAGAAGGTTCAAAAATAAATAATCTAGTCCCACAATGTGCAAAAAAACTTGTTTTTTTCACTTTAAATGCAGATATCTTGCAATCTGCACTGTCAAAATTTTTTAAATTCATACCACACATTTTCATACTAGTTAGGTATAAGATCCTACGGTTAGATGCACAAAAGCAACAATTTTCAATTTATTTTACTCTTTGCAATAGAAATGGCAATTTTCAGTGTTTTTTGGTAAAAAAAAGGCCTTGATCCTTTAGGGGTTAAGTAGCCATTACATAATTGGGAATTTAGTGACCATCAAGCAAGGAATTTTAGAATGTCCATCTGGAATCAAATCTACATTTATCTTAGATATTTGTCTTCAATCAATCTTAAGCTTTTTTGTTCTCACATAATACCTAGGCAACTAAAAACCTATCAAAAAACTTGGAAATTCTAAATTTCAGCACTTGATCAATGTCACATTTTGAGACATTCAAATCTTCCAAAATAAAAAATTTAACCATGGACACATGGAGTTTGATAACAATAATCATAAAATCGTAATAAGGTAGGAGGGAAGCTAAACTCTTTGAAACAATTTTTAGTAAATTTTACTAGGAAGAAAAATAGAATTGGCATTCAATCCAAGTTGTTTCATATATTTTGGACCTTTGTGGAATTAGTTAGAAATTTTTGAAGTTAAAATGTAGTGGTTTCAAAAAGCGACCCCCTCTTGAAATGTACAATGTTGGTAAATTGAAGAAAGTAAAATGTACCTTTGCATTAGAGGTCGCTTTTAGAGCTAGGTCGCTTTTACTAACACCTACCTTACCTCTCACAAAGACGGAAAGATGCACGTTTTAAGAAAATTATTTTTTAAGTTCGTTTGGGATGGGTTTGACATAATCTAGTTAATCTTATGTTATGAGTCATTCAGACCTATGGCATAACTTAACATTCAGTAGTCATCACAAAGGCTACATGAGTGTTCCCCTCCGAAGCCTTCATCCAGAAAATTCATCCACATCATCAAAGATTAAATAGGCATCGATATCAATGTCATTTCACCATTGACCATTACATGAAATTTATATTGTCAAGGTGAAGAGAATACTTCGCTACAATTCTTGGAGTGATGGATGGGGACGTCCTTTTTTATAAAGAAATCTGTTTTCCATCACGAATTCTCAAAGGGTATGGAATAATGTGAAGAGAGAGAGCTTGACCGCTCATTTTCAAAACGCATTAATTATGTTCAAAGTAGAAATTTAGACCTCATTTAGGCATAGTAAAATATAAAATTTCAAAAATCTTTGAACTAAGAAAAGTCTAAAATCAATCTAAATTTCATATACAAAAATCCTTTTGATATTTCAAGTCTCCAACCAAAAGTTATAGACAAATTTCATAGAGGAGATTTGAAAATCTCAAAAAAATTGTCCCTTCCAACTCCGCTTTGAAATTTGTCCATAACTTTTGACTAGAGACTTGAAATATCAAACTGATTTTTGGATACAAAATTTATCTTGATTTCTCAACTTTTCTTAGTTCAAATGTTTATAAATTTTTTTATTCTACTATGTTTAAAGGAAGTCTAATTTTTTACTTTGAATGCAATTCCTACTTTTGACTAAACTATGAGCGATTGGGCTCCTACTAATTTCAATGCATCTATCCCACATTGTTTGCTCTACCTCCTACCACCCTATGATAGAACCACCCATAGTTGACCACTTAAACAATTCTGGATATAATTTGGAGCAGTAGAAGGCAATGTAAATTTACAATCCTATAGGAAGATAGAAATGATGGGCATTGCCAAGTTTTCATGATTTTTTTTCTTTAAATTGAATTTACTATGAATTTTGGAATCCAAAAGTTGGCCTCAACCCATACCCAAGATATAGCATCTTCCAATTTCAACCATTCCATATCTACTTTCCCACTCACTACTTCCTACTTTCTTGCTTACTAAATCAGGACATGGGTCATGACTTTATAATGCCAACCTTGCAAAAGAAAAAAGATCACATTCCAAACTATGGTTGGAAATATCATAGTACCAGCCTTGGTTGGAAATAGCTGCATCCTACAAGTTGGTTATTAATGGCCGGTTGATAATGGGTGGTTCTACCATATATGTATATAAAGAGCTTATATTCTCCATTCCAAAATCAAATAATGAATGCCATTTTGGTTTAAGTGAGGTAATTCATTGAATATATTCTGGCAATGTTATGTAGTTGTCCAAGTCTCCTTGCATTATGAAAGACTAGTTTTAGTAATCAAGAATTTACAAAGTTGGAAGATTCCAACTTATGAAAGAACAACTTGCAATGTCAAAGACTTATGAAGAAGTCTTGTAAACACTGCTCTAATAACCCTTGCTAGCTTTATAGCCACGTAGGTTCAACAGTTATGAAAGAACCACGGTGAATGCTTACACATACTATCACTGAAAAGAATGTTGGCAAAGTCCAAGTGGATACATACCTTTAGCCAAGGGTTTTCATAATTATAAAGATATCCCCAGAGATGTCCTTGTGTGTGTCAATGGCTCACTGGTGCTTACGTTCATAGCAAAAATAATTTGATGAATTAAAATGGGCTTGCACTTCGTAGATTTGGTCTTCTTGGTCAATATTGTTGGATGCCATGCACTAGTGTCTAGGACTCTTGTTCAAAATTGAAGTAATTTAGGAAATCCTTTTTGAACTAGATCCATACTAAAATGGAGTTGAGATTCTCAAGCTGAGGTTTTACATTCTACATTGAATACAAGGCTCTAAAAGCGCACAAGTTCTAAAACCATCCACCTCCTCAAATGTACATTGTTTGTACATGTTGCTTTTTCATAGCCTTCAACAATGTACAAACAATGTATATTTGAGGAGGTGGACGATTTTAGAGCCCTATACCATTTCAACTTCAAAATTTCATAACTAATTCCACAAAGCTCCATAAAATATAAAACAACTTGAGTTTGATGTCAATTCCACTTTTCTTTCACGAAAAATTTACTATAAATATCTCATGAAGCTTCACCTTCCCAAAATTCAATTTCAGCTCTTAAATGAGTGATTTATAGACCTTATATGCAAGATTTTATTATAAATTTGGCTTGATGCCATAGTTGAGCTGGCAAGCGTTTAATTGCAGGAACCCAGTGTCACGAGACGCCTCAACCAGTTTGTAAGGAACTGATCGAGTTGTGGAAGGATTGCATGTGCTCAAGCATTAGTATGGAAGGCTAAATACGTGCAATATGTGTTGAAGTGGTTTTGCAATGACTGTAAACACTCTATTAATTAACAATTTTGCAATGATTTAGTGTAAATTTTGCAATCTATTTGCAAGTATTTGAGGTTGCGATAGTTTTTGCAACAATTTTGCAATGGTTTAGTCTAATACTGTGCAATAAATTTGCAACTATTTGAGATTGCACTAGTTTTTGCAATGGTTTAGGTATAGATAACCATTGGTTCCATGCTCAACATTTTTGCAACAAGTTTGTAGTACTTTGGCAATGGTTTGCAGTAAAAACATACATAAATTTTTAGCAAAGTACTGAATGACTAAAAAATCATTGCAAATAATAACTGATGTGTTGCAATTGCCCCTTCCTGGTGTAAGGTTTATGTACACCCATAAACAACACTGTCCAAAATGCAAGACCTACAATTGAATCAAAATGCAACACTTATTCTTAGATATTGATTACAGAATCAAAACATGGAAGTCTATGGGAGCCCAGTTTTGATTTTGGGTACACCTCTAGAGAGATAGTACTTGAACTTATTCATACCATGTCCAAATAATGCATGCTAAAGTGCATTAGAATTTTGTTTCAGTTGCCAACCAAATCCAATAAAAATAATTTATGTTTAACAATAATAACTATGCTCAATTGTAATTAGTGATGATTACAGGTGCGCACACCCTGGATAGTGAAGGAGGCTGTTTACTTAACAAGCAGTCTTGCGAGAGCACGTGAGAGGTCCCGCATCTTCAGTCATGGCCTCCACCAACGAAGCATGGCGAGGCACAAAGCTTCTCGCTCGGTCGTAGTTGCTGGCGGAAGCGTCTTGAACGCCAGATCCCGTGAAGAAAGCGCCGTTGGCGAAGACGTCGTTCGTGGACGTCCAGTCCCACGTCTCCCACCCTCCGAACGTCGGCCCATCGTCGTCCAGGCGCTGGGTGACCTCCTTCTTGTCGCTTGCGTTGGGAGCCACGAACCGGTTCCCTTGGCTCAGTATTGTGGGATCCTGGCTGCCACCTATGGCGTATAGTTTCCACCCGCTCGTGTAGAAGTTGTTGGCGACATGGCAGTTCCCGTAGCGGCATCTGCAAAGAGACAGGTAACTAGTGAAGTCTACGCTCATCAAAAATTGGGTTCAAAAGATAAGGTCGATCAGATGTTGTTAGTGTGATCATGTTTGGTATAATGCCGAGTTGCACATCAAGAATTCAATGCAATCAGTTCGATCTGTCACCTGGGCATTCTCTGTGTCAGGTTTGTCCCAAATTTGTTGAAAGCGACCGTAACTTGCATGTTTCTGTCGAAGGTGTCGTTGGGATTAGCCCCTAACAACATCACCTGCACCACATGATCAATCAAACCCAATCAGAGACGGTAAAATCTTTCAGTTTCTAACCATCTTGAATCATTTGCCAAAATGTTTAGGACTTCTTCGTTTATTAATGGCGTGTTTGAATTCGCCAAAACTGTGGCACTTAAAATGCACGCAATGCAAGAAATGGAGACTTGTAAAAGTGTGATAGATCTCAGGTTTCAAGTGCAAAGAGAGCCTGGAAACATGTTGACCAATTTCTTGAAAGTTTTCCATTGAAACGACTCCGACAAGGAGATGAATTATCACAATGACGTATTTAACGAAAAAGTCTGGTACCTTGCTGTAATATTGTGGCACTTAAATGCACATAATGCAAGAAATTTTCACTTGAAAGACTGATAGATCTCAGGTTTCCATTACGTGCAAAGAGCGCCTGGCAAACTGTTGACCAATTTCTTGAAATTCACCATTGTTACGAATATGGCGATCAAGGAATTGTTGCAAAACTATTAAAGAAAAAGTCTGGGCAGTACGTACCTTGCTGTGGTGTTCGAAGTAGCAATTAGATACCGTGACGGCGGTGGAGTTTTTGGTGACATCCACTAAACCATCATAAGCTCTCGCGAGATAACAGTGATCAATCCAAACATTACTAGAGTTTATGATATGAATGGCATCCCCTTCGAACTGATGTTCCACTCTCACAATATCATGCACATGAATCCCATGGACAATGACATTGGAAACCCCGTCGATGCTGATCTGTGAGGGCCCCACGAGATGCACCTCGGCGCCTCGCCCGTCGATGGTCTTAAAGCTGGTGAGTTTGAGCGCGCCCTTGAGCTGGATGGTCATGCTGCTGGCGAACACGATCCACAGAGGCTCCTTACGTGTGGCGCCATAGCGGAGGGTACCTGGGGCAGGGGTTTTCACATCGTCACTGCTGGTGTTGACGACGTAGAGCTTGCCGCCCTTGCCTCCCTGGGCGGACTTGCCGAAGCCCAGGCCGCAGGAAGCCAGTTGCTGGCGACGGTCTTGCCAGTTGGAGTCGCAACGCCAGCAGTCGTCGATGTAGTTGCCGGTTTTGCAGGATGCTTTGGTGCTGTTCTCGGTTGGCATCAGCAGGTGGGGCTCTCCGTCTTCCTCTTGCTCCCTGCGCAGCAATTTTGCAGGCAAGTTGAACATCAATTTCGTCACGATGGTGGTATTCCAATACTTTGGCACCTTTCACAACTTAGCGCATCCTGAATCATACAGTATAGACATACCTGTCCTAGATTTTAGACCTTTATGTAAATACATGGCGCTAGAATTGTGCCAGTTTAACTATGTTGTTAGCAATGGCCCTCAGAAGATACTCAGATATTTTAGAAATCCGGTTCCAGATCTTTTCTTTGGAGAAAGAAGAAAAAATTGTGCGCAAAATCCTTGTCACTAACTTGCAAATAGCGGAGCAGGGATTGCAAGGTCTGGCAGCCCCTAATGTATCCATTAAGATCAGTTCGCGAATTAAAAATTGACAGGGGTATCGTTGTCATTTTTATTTTCTAAAGAGGGCGCATGTAGCTTAGCTCCATATACTATGTACTTGGTGAATACAGGTTGAAGTACACATGTTTGAACTTTGTTGCTATTTTCGATGGTGATTATGTCAGATAGCGTATTGCATGCATTTCACTACAGTATTGCTTGTTGTGGGTACGTTGCATATCACTACTTCATTTCTAAGCAACTCAATGTGACATGCACCCATACGTGTCATCGTACACTACATGTAGTATTCGATCTACTATACATAACATTTTTTAGCAATTGTAAGAACTCAATTTTTTCTACAATAGATTGAAACCGATACAAGACTCAAAAGTTTTAAAACTTCACTGCAGAGAGCATGCACGGCACTCAGTAAGAGAGGCCGTCGATTGAATGTCTTCTTCCAAAAAACATTTACCTTTTTTCTTGAGATACATGTGCACAAAAAGAATGTCCGAGGAATCCTTTCCAAGGGTGATGAGGCAGCTCCACTAGAACGGCATGCATGGAAGAAAGCAAAACATCAATGATGAAAAAATTAGTGGGATCGGAAAAACTAGTATCTGCAAGACGTACTCTTCATTCTCTTCGTTGTAGACAAATTCTGCACCGGATGCGCTGAAGAATTTCTCCGCCACTTCAGATTCGATTTCGTTTCCCAATTCCAGCTGGTCCTGAGTCTTATCGGCAGTTGCCCCAAAGTTCACAAGGTTGACAATAGATTGAAACAATGGCCTCACGGGGATTACATCCTCAAGCATGCTCCCTTCGCCTGAAGGATTGGTTGCATCTACTCTTTCTTCATGAGAGCCCACACATCCCTCACAGCGCATGTGTGACCATTGAAATGCCAAAATCACAAAAACCAGACGGAGAAGAAGAAGAAGGTGCGTTGCCTTACAAGACACCATTCTGCAACCACAACGATATTAGCACAATCTGTGTCACTTTTGCCCCTCATGATTGACGAATTGATCAGTACAAACATGAGAAACTGCAAGGCACTTAAGTGTGAGGAAACATTTGTCTGATAAAAAACCCATTTGAATTCGTCGTATGTAACAAAAATGATCAGATATGTTAATCCGAAAGGTGCGTTCAAATTCCTCATGGGAATCAGTGTATCTAAAGCATCCATCATTGCATATCACGCATGCTTTGAGAGTGTTCGAAAAAACCTGAATGGATACGCAAAATAGGCTTTATCGTGCAGTAGTGTAAATCACGACTGGAAACACTTTTAGAGACAATTGGAATGTGCTGATATGAAGCATGAGGTGTTGAATCCACCAGGGTTAAGTTTTATACATCATGGCAGGACGCTCAGAACCTTTTTCCACGTGCCGTTGAAATGTGCAGGCCAACTAGAGTTCGGTAGTTGCAGCGGACCTGGATCCTGACGTAGATTCAACCGAAAGCACGACGTCAGCATTGGAGACATAAAAAAAATTTCCTGCATAAATTTACTTTAGTCTGGATTTCACGGATCATAGCAAGTGGACTCAGATGTCGAGAGTGTTTGGAAATTTAATGCACGGTAGTGATAAAAATATTACTTCCTTTGTGTGGGGGGAGAAAAGTCAGAAAACCAGGCGGGGGTTGTGTGCTTCAGGGCATAAGCAGGAAATTCAAACAATGCCGTGCTGCAAGGGAATTGCTGGAGTCATCCAGAAACTGAAGTAGCTGGATTTTTAAGATAGAGACCTGCGAACGCTTGGGTTCATGCCTTCGGGACTGTGTTCTCTGTGGCACTGCACCACATACTTGATTTCAGGGGAGAAATGACTAGATGGCGTGTTTTGACTAGATGACTAGAAATTTTGACAACATGCCAAAATTGGGACGTTCAAGCGGAGAGGTTTAAAAATTAGGTCTGGTATTGATCTGAGGTTCCACATGGGCTTTCATGACAAGTGCCAATTTATTGATATAATTTAGCAATTTCAAGGAATGTGATGAGTAAAGTGAAGATAATGTCATCAGAACGAAACAATTACTGAATTGTGGACACATTAATCTGCTTGAGACTGAGTTCTGGCAAATGGGGAAAAAGATGTCGCGGTACGTGTTCATGTCAGGTGTCTCGCACTAGCACATGAGGAAAGGGATACCATGTCAGTTGTCTGGCAACAGCACGAAACAATTACTGAATTCTGGACTGTCTCACAAGCAGATGGGCCGCAATCTAAGGACCTTTTTATGGTCCATTCACACTTTGTTTTAGGAGTGGTGTTAGCCAAGTGAATCAGGTTTAAACATCAATTTTGTTAATTGGCAGAACTCCACGACTTGGGCACTTTGCAGGGTGCGGCATGAAACGGAAATCTATACCGGTCCTAGTTTTCAAAGATTTTTGTAGAGGAATGTCACAACTTTTTAGCCCTCAGAATCACACCAATTTGACGAAATTGACAATTCATGTCAACCACCCTAAAAAAAAAGTGCTAATGTCATGGAAGTCTGTCAATTCAATGAAAATAAAGTTTAAAACATAAATCTATACCAATGATCCTAGGTTCTTTTTAGAGCTTAAATTTGCACAGGATATATGTCACAATGTTCGTGCACAGTTTACATTGCCCCAATTTATTGAAATTGATGATTAAATGATTTCATGGTGGGTCAAACTCATTCCCATTTCCCAACACTCTTACACAACTAACTACAACTCCGAGGGTTTAAAAAATGTCTTTCAGCAACGTTTTTAGCAACGTGCAACATTTTGGAACAGCCTTCAGCAAAGCCTTTTTACGAAAATGCAAATATTGGACCATGCTTTGGCAAACAAGTTCCAAAACGTTGTTCACTTTGAACAGCTTATGGAGTTATGGTAGCAACGTTGAATGTCAGCTTCACAATTAATTACGTTTTAGTGACAGTATCAGTAACGTTCAAACGTTGCTTTGAACGTTGCTGTGGGGGCTAAATTGTATTTGGGAGGATTATATTAGAATGCTACGAGTACTGATCAGAAGTATGAATGACACTTCATTCACTCCGGCTCCAGGACTCATGGTGTGAATGATGATCAAGTCGGGAATTGAAAATTCTCTTTTAATTTTCCTCTGACTAATTATTGGCACAGACTCGATCATGAGCTAGCTAGCAAAGGCATTAATATTGTAGGCGGAAGCTAACCCGTAGCTTGCAATTTATGTCCAGAAGCAAATCATTCGGTAGCGCATCACGCAAACCTACACAGACGTGAACGTTCATGTCTTCATGTCGACCCTGGAAGTCTGGTAACACGCAGTATCAGAGAAATCTTTGAATTCTTTCCGCCTACCATGAGCTTGCTCCGAGGTCCTTCTCAACTTGAATTGAGTCCTTTGAATAAAATGCTAGAACAGCACACGTGTAGGTCAGACACGAAATTAGCTTTGGAAAGAATCAAACATTTCAAGACAACGCCCCCTTCTGGTATACTAGCTCCAGCGTATGCGCGCGGTTGGTGACTCAAGCCCCCTTTCTAGCTACACGTACAACTCCCAGTCTACCGCTCCAAGACTTGCAGCAGTTCTAAACCGGAGCCGGATTCCGGGGCGGTCGTCTTGTGCGGAAATTAAGATAGGCTGTTCTCTTGATTGAAGCAATAGATCGTGGCCACATGCTTTTCTCTTGACTTGCAAAAGTTCGTTTCCGAAGTGGACGCCTCAGACTGAGATGAATAAATTATGGAAATTGTTGCTTGAAGTTTTGCTCAAGTGAAGTGATTCAGAATGTGGTTTTCATAATGAGCTCATTGATCTGCTTTGAATACGGTAGCATTCTTAACTAGGAAGACTTAACCTTGGTATGGAATCAGTGACCACGAATCCACGATTAATTCATTATGGGCAAGCTTCATCGATTTAGCATTTCAACAGTGAAGGGAGCCTCAATGCATGGTACTGCTAACTAGTAAAGGGTTCCAGCCTGAAGTCGTATTCAAGAACTATGCTATGCGGCCTGCTAAATGCGCTACCTTTCGAATTTCACACTGACTTCTCCTCATTTTTCTTAGCTTTGAAAGATTTTCGAAAGCATGATTGGTAGCCTAAAGTTTTGCCAAATTTGGCCACATTAATTTGTGGAAAGCACAGCATCATTTTGCAGTGCTCAGTAGTCCTGCAGGTGCCGGGGGCAATTAATTGAGATGATCGGACGCTTCAACTAACACCCTTGTCGTGCCAATTCAAGGTAGTAGGCCAATTTGTGACGTGGTCTAATCTGATTCATAGAAGAGCGAAGATTCCACATCGCTTAAATGGAAATGCCCACGTCGGGCTTGAGTGTGCTCGACAAGCTCAAGTTTGTGCAATGACTTACTCCTAGCTGGTGGCTCATTGACAATTGAGCAAACAGATGTAACATGAAAGAAGATTGAAAGCAACGGTCAGGCTCAAGTACAAAATCAATGTGGACTCACTGGAGAATTCAATCCAAAATGTACATAACTGACAGGGATTTGGGAGGAATTTCATACTCAATGAACATTCCCAGCTGATACTCTGAGATTCTGAGAGTGAAATTTGGCCACAGAAGGACATGTTTGAACCATGATTTCTGACTTTTAGATTGGATCCTTCTGTATCAATGATTCAGTACACCTTCAGTTGTATATCAACCTTAGTATGTAGATTTGTATTTCCTAAATTAGCGTAGTTTGTGTATTTGAAATTTTCCTAAATCTATCTAAAGCTATTGCTTCTAATCAACCTGTTCTGTACATTTTTGTTTTCTAAATGTAATAGAGATGTAGGTTTTGGTGTACATAATCAATTGGATTTGTAGATTTTCGAAGTTCTCAGCACCTGGAACAATTTTAGGAACCTTTACATTCTAGAGTTTCTTGAGATTCTAAAAATCTTCAAATTCTTGAATCAAAGTGAATGCTTTTATTTAACTATCAATCCAACTCACAATGCTTGTTTGTCCAGCTCATGTTATCCTTGATCCTTGTAGGACGTAGGGGTGACCTTGGAAATCATCCCTTTTTATTACGGTGTGAATCATTGGACAAGAAATAGCAAAAGCACTCATTGGAAGTCAAACTATTATAGAAGTCCTCCCCTTTTCACAACAAAAATTTATAGATGAATAGTTGTACTTTTGTCCTACTACAATGATTCCATGTCATCCATCGGATGTTTGGCGTCCGTGTTGACATTCGAGGGTTAAGGAAGCCCCAAGACCATTTTTCCATCAAAATCACTCAAAATTGCTATATTCAATTGAAACAACCAAAAATTTAAACATTTGTTTCTTTTGCATATCCAACTATAGGATCTTGCACTAGATTGACTAGTATGAGATTTTTGGGAAGAATGTTCAGCAACTTTGGCCATATTAGTCACATGATGTAAGGTAAACCAGCCCATTGTGGTCAGAATTTTGAGTCTGCCTTCATGCCATTGCTGAAAATTTTCAAATTTTTTCTCATTCAAAGATAAGTGTGAGAAATAGTGAGAGCAATTGAAATTTTATTTTTCAAACAAAGTGCGAATTAGTTATCTATTTTTGAAGTGATCTTCCCAACACGGTCTACAGGTTGCCCTATAACCAACAAAAAGTGTATCCAATATGCTCATTTTAATCACCTAAAGTGGTCACAATAATTTCTAATCTGGAATGCCATGAAAAATCACTTCCTACAATGATTTACACTGAAAAATTGGGTGTTCCTAATGAAGTCACTAATCACTTCATAGGTGTCAGGTTAGATATTGATTGTAGTCTGAAAAACCATCATGGGGTCATAAGATGTCCACTATGGGTCATCTGACCGTAATGGGCTAGTTTATCTTAAGTGTTCAAAGTGAAGAAAACAAGTGATTTTTTTAATCCTAGTTTGACTAGATGACAAGGCTCTGAATCCTTTTAACTTGAAATTTTTGTATTACAAATTTTGAATTTAACTTTCTTTTTTATATTGAAGAATTGAATTGAGAGTTCCAAAAAAGAAATTCATTCCCCTTCCTTGTAATTTTCATTCTTTAACAAATTATTGTTAAGGTGAAGTGGGTACAAGATAAAAGAAAAAACTATATTATTGATAGCTCTAAGACGGAATTGAAACACAATAATTTTGAGGTGAAATTGTTCTAGAAAAAAAACTATACCATGTGCAACTTCTTTTTTTATTTTGAAAAGAAATTGAGCTCATAAATGAATTCCAAACATCTTATTAATTTGCTAAGATTGCCCCTAAAACAAGAAGCTGTATAATTTTTACATTATTTATCAAATGGAATGAATCAAATATTTCCACATAGAAAAAATATAATCTATAAAAAATTTAAGAAATTTTAACTATTTTAAATTTTTTGTTTTTTGTCTATGTTTATTGAGGCATGTTTTTTGCTCTTTGGCACTAATTGAAATAAAAATTGCATTTATTAAAAGCTAATCAATTTTTCTATCTTAAAAGAAAATTCAAAGAATTTTGATAGAAATTGAGATCATGGGTACTTGTCAAAACCTTCAAGAGACCCTCGAGAAGGCTGATGAGACTTTAAGGTTTAAAAACTGATAAGGTATCCTCACCCTTAAATACAATACCAGTCATTTGTCACCAATGAATTAGAATAGAATCTTCACAAAACATTGTCCAAATTTAAAAAAATTCTAAATTAGTTTTAAAAAAGAACCAATGGAAGTTGAAGCATTACTTTTTGTACTTCAAGGATGTCAAATTAAGGGTAGTCTAGTGTCACTAATAGAGTAATAGGTGTAGGTGTTCCTATAAACTCAACTTTGAAAATTTGTAGTATATTCATAAAGACTCTTAAAATTCAAAAACTAATTGCAAGATTTTATTTTTGCTTTTATTTGCTAACATCATGATATGGTATTTTTCCAAATTGTATTAAAAAATATTGGTTTACAAAAAATGTATGTTTTGGATGCAGGTACTCATTGGACAATTGATTGCATCATGTAAACTCTACAACAATTGAGTTGACACAATGTTGACAAGAAAGAATTTCCAATGCATAGTGAAATCTACCAATTTCAATGTAACATGAGAATATACATGGAGAAACTTGAATTTATATACAACTATGGCAACATGTGATGATAGCACCCATGTCTTCATGCATATGACAAATTATCAAGCATTTCTAAACAAATCCTCACTTGGGACTAGGCCTTTGAAGCATGAGTTGATTTTGAAAGTTGCTAGTCAAAGTAGAGATCCGAAGAAGGTGATTGGCAAATTGAACCATCTAGGGGGATTTATAAAATGGTCACTTATGTCTTGCATTTAGAGGGGAAAGGAATGTTCAAAGGTGGATCTTCCCACTAGCTTGGATGGCGGTTCACATCAACCAAACAAGGTGAATTTTTTACAACCACGAGTTCAAATTAGATGTAGTTTGCTTGTTCTTCTACATCAGAGCTACCTTTAACCCCTAAATGTATTTGACTATGTTTTTACCAAAAACGCTCTAAAACTGCCATTTCTAATACAAGACCCAAATTTTTGAAATAAATCATTTTTGGAGACATGTAACCGTAGGATTTTGTAGTAAAATGGTTTGAAAAGATGTGGAAAGTATTTCAGAATTTTCTGCCCTGTAGATTGCAAGATATTAGTGTTTGAAATGACAAAAATCCTTTTTCTGAACCTGCAAAAAAAAATCAGCTGCACTTCAGAAGGTCATATTTATATAAACAAATGTTCAAAATGGGGTTACTCTTTGGACTCATTTTGCAAGTCCAGTTGGCTACATGCTTGAAAATTTCATATCATTTGGAGCTGCAGATGATATAGGAAAAAAATAGTAAGTAGAAAGAAGTATAAAATGATTCAAAATATCAAATTGTTAATAATTTATTTATAGAATTGAAAATTCCAATCCCACTGGTTGGAATGCTGTAATAAAAAATCTCCACCCATTTCTTTAAAAGAAAAAATCAAAAATATTGAAAATTGAGTTAAATAAAGGACTTCAAAGTTTATTTTAGAGTAGAGAATCTATAACTACTCACAAAGTACCTACAAACTAAACTCCCATAACTTTCATCTTATTAATCCAAATGGAATGATTCAAAGCTTTCCATGTATATACAAATCTAGAGAACAAATTTCAAATTTTAATGTTAAAAAAAAGTGATTTTTCAAGAAGTTTTTTTCCTACCCGGGCTACCCGCCGAGCAATGAAAACAACATATCCATAACTTTTTAATTGTGTAGTAAAAAACTATGAAAAATGTTTGGCCTTAAAGCTACTCCTTGGAAAAATGTTGTGTGAAAATTTTAAAGAAAAAAAAGAAAAAATCCATTCGTAGTGAGTTGCCCAAAATTGCTATGTTGCCAAAAAAAACCAGTTTGGGTGTTTAGGGGTTAATCATTGAGTATGTTGGAACGTTTCCTCACATCACCTTGGTGATGAAAACAAATTGTAATGTGCCATAGTAGCATATTGCAAGAATCTTCCACAATTTTGTTGTAGAGTGCCAAAACCTACAGCTTAGGACTAAAATAATGCCTTGCGCATATAGCAAAACTCCACTCTAGATACAACAGAACTCCAATTCGGACCAATTGTGGCTGTAAGAAAGAGTATAATTTCCCTAAGATAGTTGTCTCTGACTCTTGGTTCTAGTTCAATTAATATGGAATGATGTGCAATGAGATTGCATCCTTGTGAAAATCATTCCTTGTAATCAAGGTACATTTGAGTAAAGAAGGTATTTCAACCTATTTATATTAATTATTTCATTTAAGATGATTGCATTTTTACATAAAAAAACTATAAGGGATATAGTTCCAATCCCCTATGATTTTTGTAAATTCATTCATGTGGTTTTAAAAGTGGAGCCATCTTACATATTCCAATTTTAGGTATCCAATTTTTTCTCAATCCCACCTTTCTTGACAAATTTTCTCTTTTATCTACCACATGCATGTATAGGGCCATTGACCAAGTGAAATGAATCATTTCAATTGAAGTGCCATTGACCAAATCATAGTTTTTAATCTTACAATCAATTACCTATTGAGCAGACAATTGAAAATCCAAGTAGGTTTCTATGAAGTCAATTTTGGTTGGATGTTCATGAAATTTTAATACAAGTTGTGAATATATACCTTTTAGTGAAAATATCATTTTTTTTAACGACAAGTGTCCAAATCAAAAGTTATGTTGCCCTAAATTTTTTTGGCAATCCGGTAATTTGGACGTCTTTTGCAAAAATGCTCATCAACTTCTAAAATATGGCATGCATGTAACTACTATATCCAAAAGTCACTTTTAGCACATTCTTGTCGAATAATTAATTAAAATCCAAAATGAACTTTGGCACTTTAAAATATTATTTCTTAAAAATTCAACATTAAAATTAAAAATAATTAAATAATTTGGCAACTACCTCATATAGATTCAAAGGTCATTTTTGTTGTGAGTGGATGAAGATGTGTAGACACTATCTTTATACAAGTAGGATGGTAGAAGGTAAAACAATCCATGTAGAATATCTTTATCTTAAGTTAGGTTGTTTGTTTTGTTTGTTTGATATGTTGAATTTTAAGAAATGTGAGGCATCCAGTGGAGTTCTTTGTACCATTGCTAAGCTCTTTCACAAGGAGGGATGCACATACTTTGTTTCGTGGTGTTTGGACCTATAGTGCGAAAATTATGGAATTTAAAAGTTTTTATAAATTCTAAAATTGAATTAACTTGTCTTTAGTTTTTGAAGAAACACATCTTTCACATTGCAAGTCCAAATGCCACAAAACAAATCTTTGCACTCCTTGGTGCATAAAGCTTTCTATCTATACCCAAAATGCAACCTTTCACACTATGATGTAAAAGTTATTGAACTTCCAATGTTTAATGATTTCAAAATTTTAGAAAATTAATTTTACTTTTATTTTCCCAATGGCAATTGCACAATATACATTAGGATTAGTAGAAACTCAATCACTTATACATGGTTAAGTCAAAAGCATGAATTGGATTCAGTGTCGAATTTTAGGCCTCATTTTGGCACAATAGAATATTTTTTTCCAAAAATATTTGAATTAAGGAAGTAGGAAAATCAATCTATTTTCATCTTGAAAATCCGTTTGACATTTCGAGCCTCCAATCAAAAGTTATAGGCAAAATTTACATAAGGGTTGGGAGGGACATTTTTTCAAACATTTTCAAACATTTTCTCTGAATTTTAGAGGCTTAAAATCACAAACGGATTTTTGTAAATGAAAATTATGTTGATTTTAGAGCTTTTCTTAGTTCAAAGTTATTTTGAAAACGTTATTCTACTATGCCTAAATGTGGTATGAAATTCTACTTTAACCCCTAAAGGTTTTTGACTATGTTTTCACAAAAATCGCTCCCAAACTGCCATTTCTAGTACAAGTACCAAATTTTGGAAAAAAAACATTTTTGGACACATGTAACCGTATGATCTTGTAGTAAACTAGTTTTAGAAGATGTGGAAAAAATTTCAAAAATTTCCACCGTGTAGATTGCAAGAAATTAGCATTTGAAGTGACAAAACCCCTTTTTTTGTCCCTGCGAAAAACCGGGCAGCTGCACTTCACATGGTCACATTTGTATGAAAAAATGGTGGTAACTCTTTGGATTCATTCTTCAAAGCAAGTTAGCTACATGCTTGAAAATTTTCAGATCATTTGGAATTGTACAACATATAGGAAAAAAATAGTAAGTAGAAAGAAGTAGAAAATGATTCAAAACACTAAATTGTTAAGGATTTAATTATGGAATTGGAAAATGCCAATCCAAAAGATTGTAATGTTGTAATAAAAAATATACACCTTGTGTTTATATTTTTTTCCAATTGAGTTAAATAAAGGACTTCAAAGTTTATTTTAGAGTAGAGGTTCCATAACTACCCGCAAACTACCCACAACTAAAATTCCTCATAACTTTCATCTCATAAATCAAAGTGGAATGATTCAAAGCTTTCCTTGTGCACATAAATCTAGAGAACCAATTTCAAATTTTTATTTCTCTAGAAAATGATTTTTAAAGAAGTTTTTTTGGCTGCCCGGGCTGCCCGCCGAACAATGAAAACTACATATCTTACCATAACTTTTTAACCATGTGGTCAAAAGTTATGAAAATTGTTGGGCCCTAAAGCTACTCCTCTCACACATCTTGTGTGAAAATTTCAAATAAAAAAATAAAAATTCCATTCGTGGTGAGCTGCCCCAAAACGCTATGTTGTCAAAAAATGGTGTTTGGTCCTTTAGGGGTTAAACACAATTCCTAAGTTTTGATAATGAATGGTCAAGCTCTCAACTTCAAATTCTCCCATACGGCCATATCCTTTTGAAGATTCATGATGATAATAGTTTTCATTATGAAAACGACCTTTCCACCTATAATTTAGTAGACATGTGTTGGCATCAAGTTGTCTTGGTATCATTTTCAACATTTTGACTTTCTTTACAATTAATTTTATTTAAATTTGGCAAAGTGAAATTGTAAATTTATAAAATCATTTGGCTTTGAAATTTTTAATAATTTTTTTTGCCGTAGGTGATCTCTAGCTACGCCAATAAAATATGGCATACAATTATTAAAAATAAAAACTAAAATCACATCCTAAAAGGAGTCAAACTTTGTTAGCTATGTTGGGGTAGCTTCAAGAAAATAAAATTTCTTTTAATTTCAAGCCCTATTATCTTGCAAGTTGAGAAAACAAAGTTCTTGAAATTTTTTCTACATATTCCAAATGTTTGCCTCTAATTTTTCATCATTTGGATTTCAAATAAAAAATTTCCTCATCATGCAAGAAATCATCAAAAAATGACTACCATAGTTTTAGGGCGACGGAAAACAATTATTTTCCGCCAACCTTTATTGAAAATGATTTTTTTGGTCTCTAAAATAGCCTCAAACCTCTATGAACTATTAACAAGTTTACCACTGAACACTTCAAAAACTCTATCAAAACTATCCTGTGAACATTCCATTCACTATGATTGTATTTAACATATATGGCTTCAAAAATTGAAGTGAAAGTTTTGTCGACACGAGAATTTGGTGCCTCGAGCATTTAGGGGTTTATCTCGGTACCGCAAAAGCTCGGTTGTGTTTGCAGACACTTTGTCGGCCGCATTCTGCCGTGTCGATGTTGCACTGTCACCTTCCATCTGCTTGCGCTTCCATCTTTTGTATCTTTAACTTAGTGAAGAAACATCTTTAGTAACATGTAGTTGATTCTGTGTAGAGCTCCACTCTATGCAAAGAGTGGTGCCTTGGAAGTGAATGGCGGAGCAGAAGGGTTCATCCGACAAACGTGGAGGTAGGTTTTGCAACACTTGCAGGCCCCATCCTTGCACCCCTAAGCTTTGGCGCTTGGGCAGACTTGGGTTTGTATGTTTACGGAGCTATCCTGCAGAGGTGCTTTCGCACAGTGAAGTTGTGTTGGGGTTTGTCTGTTCCACCGAGTGCAACTTGTCGGCCCATGATTTAGGGCATTGATTATTTTTAATGGATGTGGTAATCACGCCTTTGCAAAGTTCAAAAAGTGGTAAACTATGTCAATCTTTGGAACTTTTGGTGGTGCGCAAGAATAATTCACTTCATGGCTAAACTATTTTCAGTCAATTTCTTTCCCCTGTTCGTGTCCGCTACAATGTTTTTATTTTAGCCAAAAGTCATGCTACCCTTTGCAACATTTGATTCAAGCCAATGAGATCTAAATTGGTCAATTTTGTTTTTCTTGCATAATTCTAAAATGAATTAGTCAACTGGGTAATTCAATTGGTTGGAAAGATCAAAGTTTCCATGTTAGCATATGCCACATAGATATGAAGTCATGTTTCTGCTTGCCTAACCTAAATTTCAGAGTGAGAATGAGTGTATCTATCTAAAATTGCAAATTGCAAAAACAAGCCTTAGAAAAATATTAGCTTGATTCTAGATCCGTGAACATGAAGCCAACTCTACCAGTTTTCATTCCAATTAGTTCAGTTTAGAATGATGCTCAATTGGATGGTCAAACCAAAAATTCCACCTTCCAATGTAAGCGGCACTTCCCACTATGACATAGGTCGAGAGGATGTGGGTTTCCACCAATAGAAATCAAGAGTTCTACCTCTTGACTCTCCACACTAAAAGGCAAAGTTTGAAGGCCATCACCCTCCAACTATCTATATGGCAACAAATTGCCTTCAAGTCAAAAACTCTCAAAAGAAGTTTGGATCAACTAAAAATAGAGCCCCAAACTATGGTTGAGAGCTTACCTTTTTTTTGTTATAAAAAATAAAAAATTAACAAGATCTCAACCATTAGATTGGTATAGATTTGGACTTCGGACTTGACCTTTCCAAGCTTCACGCTATGATGGGTCAAAGGCTCCGCTTCCTATATTTTGTTGCCTATTTATTGGTCATTTCATTAAACTCTCAACAAAACTTGTCCGCCTATCACAAAAACTCTCAACTTGGTCGGCCAGAGGATCCTAAAATTCCACGGTCATGAGTCATGTGGCCAAAGTTCCTCACGGTCACAGGTCCATCCTTCTAGGAAGATTCGATAGGATACCACAGTTGTTCATCACCACACGCAAGCTTGGACTCGTCGTCCTGCACGTCACTGAAATGTCGGTAACGCAGAGGCCTTGTGTTTGCAGACACTTTGTTGGCCGCGTTCTGCCTTGTGGATGTTCCGGTGTCGCCTTCCAATTCTGCTTGCGCTTCAATCTTTTGTGTCCTTAGTGAGGAAACATCTTAAGGAGGCTCTGAGGTAGTTGAATTTGTGTAGAGCTCCATTCCGTGCCGAGAATGGTGCGTTGGGCGGAGCAGAAAAGTTTCATCCGACAAACGTGGAGGTAGGTTTTGCAACACTTGCAGGCCCCGTTCTTGCATCCCTAGTTTTGGCGCTTGGGCAGACTTAGGTTTTCATGTTTTCTGGAGCTATCTTGCAGAGGAGCTTTTGCACGGTGAAGATTTGGTGGGGTGTTGGGGTGTGTTGGGGTTTTGCTGCCTGTTCCACCGAGTGCTACCTGTCGGCACACGATTTAGGGCATGGTTTTGGAAGGTTCTCGCTTAGGATCTGCCTAGATAATTAAAGTCACTTTGCTTAGATCAGTTGTCTTGCTATCTCTGCAGGATGCTACCATGTTTAGGGATCTTTGTTGAGGGAATGGTTGCGCTCGGTGTACTTGGCGTTCGAGGTGATGTTTGCAATGTGCATCTAGTTCCGAAGTAGATATAAGTTCGTTCCTAAGACCCTCGGGACCACCACTATTTGAACACCGAGTGGGAACATCCCTTTCCAGTGATACTCGACAGAGAAATATAGCTGTTTCCCATCTTTTGAATGCGTTTGCATGGCATCCGATCAGGTCCGAGTGCTGCTCTGCTGACAGTCCCCCTGGAAATGTTCAAATCCGGAACATCATCTCCATAGAACATACATGGGGTGTTCCCTGAGCAGCTCTGAGCCCGCTCATCCTCTCACTATGGCGTAGCTGTTGTACATTTCGGTTTGTTAGAGCGAGACTATTCTCCATTTGGAATTCTTTTTACCTGCAAATCTGTGTGCCTGTTCCCTGTGGCTAGCATGTCGAACAGCGGACGGTTATAGCCACAAACCCCACTAAGGGTTTTCGTCGAGGGTTTTCTTGTATTTGCACAGTATAGTTTGTGCCGTCAGATGCCGCATCGTCAGACGATGGCGAATTCTGATTTTCATGTGAATGTTCCTCAGCATCTAGATTGGATATGGTATCCTTTATAGGTCCATGCAATTCATCTGGTTGTTGATTTCTCTGGACCGTGGATGCTTGGTGATACTTGTAGGTGGTGCGGCAAATTTTGAGGTGGGTTGTTAGTTTAGCATTCTTGTTATGAAATTGATTGAGGATGAGCTTATTTTCTCCACCCCTTTTAGATTTGGGTATCCCTAAACGAGTCAATGAAAGACCCATCTGTGTTTGAGCTTGTGCATGTTTCGACAGGTCATCATGAATTCTTAAAGTATGTTGTTTACGATGCTCCAAATATTCTGCTAATTAAAGCAGGTCGTGTGTACAAGGAGCGAGGTACTATAAGGTAGCAGGAGAATTTTCTTCTTCGGTTATTCCACTTGTGTATTCTGTAGCAGCACGTTCTTCAGCAGTGTCAATGATATTGAACTTGAAGAATTCATTTAGTTACAAGAATAAAATGAATGAAATGTGATTTGGATGATCACTCTACACAGGAAGATTTAGTGACGTTAACCAGGGCTAATCCTTTGAGGAATAGCCCCCACTTTAGCCCCCTTGTACAAAGTGTTTGAAAAATCTCGGATTTTTTTTTTCACACTACTTTAGACCCCAAAATGTCCCACCTTGGCCGGGCTAAAGTTGATGCGGGCTTAAGCCTTGGGGTCTAAAGTGGGGCAGTTTAGACCCCTCCAAAACTTTAGCCCCAGGGGCTAATGCCACGAAATCTTCCTGTGCTAATGCTGAGCAGTGATCCCTAAAGTGGCTAAAATGAGGTGAGTTTCCACCAAAAAAATCCTTACGCTACTAGTACATTGTAGAAAAGGACCTTTAATGGAGACATTATAGTCAAAATTGCAACACACAATAGAATTTGATAGCCAATTTGCAACTTCCTCCACATTGGATTTAGCACCTATTTAGTCAGTTTTGTGTAATAGTAGTACTCCCAATAGTCCTTCACAACTTGCAAAATCCTTTCTTTTCTTTTCTTTTTATACTACTCACTCTTAAGGTACCCAAAATTGATGCATGTTTGTCTTTAAGATAACATATTGCACTAAATTCCATAAACTAGTTCTAGAGTCACTGATGTTGAGTCACTGCGATGCTGCTGCTCCTCTTCATTGCGTATTTCGCCGAATCCGATAGTGTTGTTAGATCTAGTTTCTCCTGCGTCTACCACCCTTTGGACGTTGTGCGTGGTGTCAAAATGTTTGTATGCTATGGAGTACATTATTTATTTGGTCGATTGGTTAAACTCCTCTTTCACATCTCACAGTTCTTAGATTTGGTTTCCTTTACGGACCGTGCACCTCACTACGTATTGAGTCGTGTGGAACAGTTGCGTATTGGTTATTGATACGATTCAACAAGACTTTATGAACATGCAGTGTTGCCTTCTTGAATCGTTCGAACATTTTTACATGGGCTTCATTGTGTTGAACCATGTCTTTTAGTGAAGTAGAGGGACTTTCTGGAATTTTAGCCGTGAAAGAGATTAGTATAGCAGACAGAAAGCAATTGTCAAACTATAATTCTCCGCTCCCTTGGCCAATTTCCGAGGTGTCTATTAATTTCAGGTGAGCAGATGGATGTCTGATCTTGTTTTCGAATGTCAATTCCGGTCTACGTTTGAGGGATTGGGGTTCCTGTGCTGACAATTTCTTTTTAGCAAGTTGCGTGACTGCGAGGAAGCTGTTGTATTGGATTTGGATGGTGTACTGTTAAAGTGTTCCCTGGAGCCGGGGAGATTCCAATTGAGCAGAATGAACTTGAAGGTCGGGCGTTTGAACGCGTCGTCTCTCCGATAGTTTTTGAATACTATTGAGGATCGATTTTTCCCCTGTTCTATTGAAAGCACGCACTTTGTACGTACGGCATGTGGTCAAGGCTTGAACTTGGCAGCGTGAATGCCATATCGATTTCAAGTATCTGGCAAGTTGTGTCTTGTTGGATTAAATGATTGATGTTAGTACTGGATGTCCCAATGTGTTCCGTTTTGCGAATGCAGCAGATTTTAACCCTGGAGGGATACAGCCCTATGATTTGTACAGTTTTCTTGAAAGTCATTTGTCTAATACTTTTAGTCCTCAGCGTCGTCACTGGGTTTACTGGGTTTCCGATTTTATTTAACTCCAGTCGAGTCAGTGGACCTGCTGACCGTACATGCGTTAATTTGGACTTGTTATTCTTCACTCAGTTATTTTATGCTGTTGTTTGGACTCCTGGATTGCAAGTCTTTGTCACACAAATTATGAGGAAGTATGTTGTATATTATCACACTTCACTGTTGTGGTTGCTGGCGCTTAAAACTCATTCTATACAATGTCTGTCAAGCAGGGTCCCTTTCCTTGACTTCATGGAGATTAGACTCATTTCGACGACATTCAGATTATTGGTGCAAGATGCTCCAAGTTCTGGTTCGTAGGCTGAGTGGAAGCACGGGATGGAGAATGAGCTGAAGAGGCGAGTGGATCTCCCAGAATCTTCTCACGCAGCGAAACTTGCTCGTTCTGATGATACTGACCACAGGTTATCATTCTCTCCCGGCTCTTCTGTGCTCTTTTCTGCCTCTCAACTTCATACCAGCGAAATATTTCCTTTGCTAATGCGTCTTGGCTCTGTGAAGCAATTTTGGTTGATGATCTGTACCGTGACTTTGTCCATGTTCAGGGGATGGGGTTTGGGACCGGAGCATACGATATTCTTAAGCCACAGTGGCAAACAGAAGAATTTCACAGAGCGACTGTGGGTGGAGCTGAAGCGAGCTCATCATTTTCCGTTTTTCGACAAATGCCCCGATAGTTTGCCCAAGGGACATGATTTCCCTTCAGCCATCATCCAGGCCGCCCGACAATGTCATGTTGCGATTCTGGTGTTGTCGGAAGATTTTTTCACCGGATCAAGGTGGCCCATGATCGAGTTGAATGAGTTTGTGAAAGCCCAGGCATCCACGAACTCCACCTTGAAGCTCCTTCCTTTGTTTTATCGGATATCTGTGGAAGACTTCAAGGATGTGGAGCGGCAAAAGCGATGGCAAGGTATTTGGGAAGGTTGGGCGGCAGAGGATATCAGAACCAACAGAACTCACAAACTAGATGTGGGTGCTTGGGCTTCTGCTTTGTCCGTGGTTGGTAGAACTAACGGCTTGGAGTATATTGAAGAAGTTGGTAAGGTGACTTATGTTGCAAATGTGGTGGAAGCTGTGCGGCAGTTGAAGCTACCGTTTGTGCAATATGATGTTTCTCACGTGCAGTCCTTGCGACGGTTGTGTGAGGTACCTCTTTCCTTTGTAGTATCAATTAATCTTGATTGTTTGTTTTATTGTCCAACATGAAGGTCTTTTGTTGAAGATGTTTGAATTTTTGAATTGTTTCTGTGCTTGTTCATTGGCTTCTTGTTGTTACGGCCCATTACTGGGGTATTGGGTATTGATTGATTAGTCTTGGGATTTCATTGATTCCAGTGTGAATGAGGAAGGCAATGTGTAGGGGACTAGTGGCCCCAATTTAGAAGATATTTAGATCTGGAATTGATGGTGTATTGTTGGTCAAGTGTGCTTTGTTGATGGACATTCAAGATTCCACTCTTTGAGTTGTTTTTTGCCTAGTTAGTTTGCATTAAACCTTATAATTGTTTTTGAAGTTTTTATCCTTGTTAATGTTGAGTGGACATCCCTTTGATCTAATGGGTGACTCATGTGCATGTAGTACTTGAAATTTGTTAACCATTTGATGTAATGAATGGTTTTGATGCACTTTGGTACCTTTCATTTTGATTTTTGTACTCTTGCTTTGTGTTTTCTATTTTATTGGATCCTCTTCCTATCCATTTTCGTTTTTATTCATGTTCTAGGTGTTTAGTATTTCATGTAGGAGCTTGCTTATTACATGGAGTATTCTACTGATATTTTTTTGTTGTTTACTAATGTCAGCCAATATTTGCCAAATTTCAAGACTCAAGGGTTGACCATGTTGGTTATAAAGTGCAAGTTGTTGGTTTATTTGGCATGGGAGGTGTTGGCAAAACCACCATCACCAAAGCTATGTGCAATGGACGTTTTGGAGACTTTGTTGGGGACTTTTGTCATGTGGAACTTGGGATGAAGGATGTTGGTGTGTTACGAAGGCAAGTCCTCCAAGATTTGACTGGTGAACCAAGTTTGCCAAATGATCTTGACAAGGTATGTAAGTTGTATAGATTGAATGGTCCCACAAAGAAGCAAGTTGGCAAAGGTTTAACTTGTTGAAGATAAGATTTTCTTGAATCTTGATGTTTTTTAGTAATAGTGCATGGTTTATTAATTGATTTGCGTTGCTCAATTGTATTGACCATTGCCCTAATGATTTCTATTATAGAATTTTGAAACTTGGAATTGGAAACTCAGTCTTTCCTCCATTGTGAATGGAATATTTGTTATTGTTGAAGGAAGTTTTTCCCCTTGATGTGTAGAATGTTTAGCTCAAACCATTGTGATTTTTCAATAATAGTGGTCTTTACGTTTAGAAGTGTTTTTTTTGAATGGTGAATGTTTGAATCCACAATAATAGTGTTTGAGGTGCCATGTATTTGTATTGAATGAACCGAAGGTCACTTGCAAAGTGCAATTTTGATAATCTATTAAATTTTTTAGAGAAGTAACCAAGTCTTTGAACATTTGAATGGATAAATCAATATTGTTTCTATTTGAAACATGTTTGCATTCATTTGTTGTTGAAAACTTGAACATCTTGGTCTTAAGAGTGTAGTTGTTAAAGTATGTGGTTTGACTTACAATGATGATTGTGTTGTATTGGAAGGTACTTGTTTGATATTGTACGAATATTAATTGATGGTAGATTTGATAGTTTATTCATTGTATATTGATTTTCAGGGTTGCATCATTGTTGAAAGATGCATCTTTGTCTTTATTTCACATGCATATTTATGTAAATATTTGGTTAAGGTTTCGTGATGTGTCTCCAAATCCTTAGATGAAGCCCAAGGATTTCAAGTTTATTGTTGTGTAGGCATGTTTGCAACTTGACTTTGCATTGGTGTTTTGACCAGTTGAAAACGCTATTGAAGAAATGTATGCGACATCAAAAGGTGTTTCTTTGTTTGGACAACGTGTGGCATGGAGACATCGAGGAAGCCAAAATGTATTTGCAATTAGATTACAAAATGGGAAGCAAGGTGTTGGTGACTTCTCGATCACACGAAGTTTTGCAGAGTTTGCGTCTCCAAAAGTGCCATTGTATGGAAATGCCAGAATTGGACAAATGTGATGCCATCGAGTTATTTCTTCACTATGTTGGTATGGTCTCTACGAATAATGTCACTAAGCTGGAGTGGGATGTTATTAATCAGTGTGTCCAAGCATGCCATTTTTTGAAACCAAGTTTACATGATGTGAGTAATGATTCATGGATTTGACAATATTTGCCATTGGCTTTGAAGGTTTGGGGAATTCAATTGGGACAAATTAGTAGATGTCCATTGGAGTGGAGAATAAGTCTACAAAATTTGCGCACCCACAACTTCAACCACTTCAATGATGATGTCCACCCTCTCTTTTCTCTTTTGAGACAAGGTTATGATTCATTGAAGCCAAGAGACCAATTCCTATTTTTGGATTTGGCAATATTTGTGGTTCAAGCTACCAAGTATCCTAATGGCTCTGAATTCAATGTAGTAAAATGGCTCCAACATGCTCATGGATGTGAGTTCTTTCTTATTGAACAAAGTGTAAGTCTTTATCACAATGGTTTTTGTATTGATGAGGTCATATATTTTTATTTTTATGAATTAGTCTTTTGAATATTGATTGTTTTGAAATGAGGATAGTTAGTTAGATGAGTTCTATTTAGTAGTTCAATGTTTCCTTGATTTTTGCATAATAACCTTTAATTTTTCTTGGAATTTCAGTTGGAGGCTTTGAAGAGAAAAGCACTTCTTGACTTTACTATGATTGAGAAGGTCTTGGAATTTCGTATCCATGATTTGTATCTTGAATTTGCAAGAGAAGAGGTTCAAGCTTTGGAATCTAGTGGTCAACCTAGTCATATTTTATATGATTACAAAAGAAAACATATTCCCCCTAAATTTCAAAGAGAGTGGGAATGTCGAGATTTAAAGAGGATGGGGATATATGCAAGTAAGGTGAAGAGCCTCAAGAGAGATGATCTTCTCCATTGTTCTCAAGTGGAAGTGTTTCAAGTTTATAGATGCCATAGCCTTGAGGAATTAGATGATGAAGGCATGCATGGTTTGCGAATCTTGGATGTAGTGGGGTGTGAGAAACTTGGTGAGAAATTTCGAGGAGTGAACAAGTTGAAGGATCTTGAATGGCTTCGGATACATAGTAGGGCCCCCCAAGTTTTTTTTGGTGATTTATCATCATTAACAGCTTTGCAATATTTAGATTTGTTGGGTGGTCGTTGGCAAATCTTCCCTTCCTCATTTCTCAATGGGTGCAAAAAATTGCAAGAGTTGTATATTGAATATTCCGAAAATTTCCCCAATTTCGAGAATTTGACAACTTTAGAAAAGGTTAAATGTCATTATTGTTCTAAAATGGCATCCACAGTTCACTTTTATTCCTTGACAAATCTAAAGGTTCTAGACCTTTCATCATGTTACTCATTGAAAGAGCTTCCAGGATTATGCAATCTTGATGCTTTGGAAATACTTCATGTAGCGCAAACAAATATATCGCATCTCCATGGTATTGGGAAGTTGCAACATTTGCAAGAACTTGATGTTTCAAATTGTGAAAATCTCACAAGCTTGGTTGAGCTTGAATACGTGACATCTTTGCGTCGTCTGCGAGCATGTTTTTGCTATTCTTTGAAGGAGCTTCCAAGTATGAGCAACTTGAAGAAGTTGGAGATGGTTGACTTGAGTAGGAGTAAAATTTCGGTGATACCTATTGGTTTTGAAAGGTTGGCTAGAAATCGCATCTTCAACTTGGATGGATGTGTGGAGTTGTTGGAGCCTCTTGTGCTTTGGTTGTGGGAACAAGAACTACTACCTGTGGAGGGACTAATTGATAGTACTTTTGGAGTGAGTATCCAAACATAATCCTTTTGTATGTTTATGTTATCATTGAATGTTGCAAGCTAGTGTGAAAGGGTGTTTTATGTTGAGATGATATTGAGAAGCTTGGAAGTTGTTGGTTAAGATGGAATTGACATTGACATGTGGAGGTTTATTGTACTTTTTTGGTAGGGATTGTTGTATATTGAAGAGACCAAGGACGATCTCCGAAGCAAGATTAGGAAGGACGTTGCTTATTACATGGACCAAATATCATCAAATTCATCACATTCTAATTTATTTGCAAGCTCACACAATTTATTGAGAGAAAAAGAGGGAGGAATTGACTTTGCTATAAAAGCATTATGTGAATATGAGGACTTGGGCATATTATCTTTAGTTGTCGCAAAGTATTTAATGGAGGTCTCTATGAAGACTACCAATCCAAAATTATCTAGTCGCATTATTCACTTCCTCAATGAACAAATTCATTATCTTCCAACTCGTCATGGTTTTATAACTTGTCGTGGTTTTACAACTCATTGTGGTTTTACAACACGCCGTGGTTTTACAACTTGTCATGGTTTTACAACTGATCGTGGTTTTGCAACTGATCATCCAACTTATAGGCGCATTCTATTCATTCTTGAGCATATGATCAATAGTGGTATGCTGGTGAAGTCATTGGAAGTTGATAAGATCTATTTGTTTATAAAGAAGTTTGTAATGAGGGATCCATATGCCCATGGAAATTCCATCTTTCGGAATTTTGTAGATCCAGTATTGGGGCAATTGTCTTCATATTTGAACCCTTGTTGTTTCAAAACAGATTGCACTTATACACAATGTTCTTTTGAAGAAGAATAAATTTTTTGGATGTAATGATCCAAATCATTTCAATAGCATTTTGTTTGACACTTTTTGTCCATTCTTCAACCTTTTTGTTTGCATTGCATACTTCAACATGTTTATAAAGAAGAGCTATTTTCAATCTTTAGCAAAATTGGCATTCATTATTTTATTCAATATGAATGAATTATCATTAGCGCATTTAAGAGTTCAAGATCATTTCCTTTCTCAATTGGTTATTGGTCATCTTATAGGTTTTCAAGTGAAAGTTTAGTCCAAGATTCATATTGCACAATGTGTGAGACATGGATTTCATTAGGATGCAATTGAAAGCACTCTATAGATATGTTTGCAAGACATTGGCATCCATATGACTTGATGTATATTTCTATCCTACAACCTTATTACTACTATAATTGAAGTTTTAGTGCTTTTGGTAGTACAAGATGGATTGGATGGGTATGTATATATAGTCATGAAGGTGAATTTGAGTTTTGTAATAATTATTAAAGAATACAGGGTTATAAAGGTGAAGTCTTGAATTTTTGGTGGAATCTTTAGCTTTGTATGAATTTGGTTGAGTATTGATGTGAAGAATTACAAAAATATTGTTTTCAATATATTGGATTAAGGCTCTCACTTTTAGGTTTCTGCTTCATTTTCCATGATATGATTTTTCCAATGTGCTATAATTGTTGTTTCCATTAAAGACTATAATCATAGCAAAGACACAAATTACATTAATGTATATTCACCTTTAACCTCCAAATGATGGAATGTCCATTCAAGCGGGGACATTGGAATATGTGATGATGAAGTCAAAGATCATTAGAGACAAAATGAACTCTACTTGACATTTGCACTTCCCTACTTGGTTGACAATTGCTTTTCAAAAGAAGTCAAAGAACCTATCCAGCAAAAAATGTGGCCCTAGTATCTTGAATTCTTGTGCAAACAACCATAGTATTTGTCAAAAGAACAAAGTTCCCCCGATGAGGTTTTGTGTCTGAGTGTGCAAGTAGGGAATGCGATAATGTGTCAAAATTGAGTGTGAGCGCTATGGTTCCATTGCACCCTTGCAACTGCAATGTTGTGGTTATTTCCTTCAACGTGCATTTTAAGCGAAAGAATTCATACATGTTGCTTAAGTTTGTGATCACTGTTATTAAGTATCTTAGTCCTTGAAAGCAATCTCGAATAACTGAATAAGATAACTTAGAGTAGTGTTGGTGTCTTGTAATCAGAGGATTGTTGATGCAAACTCCACCTGATCCTTAACCCTTAAAAGCCCAAGGGATTCAAACAAAATACAAATGAATTATAAAATATTAGTTCTATAATTTTTTTGAAGTTTGCATCAATGAAGATAATTTGAAGCATGGAAATTAGAAAGTATCCGGACGGTCAAAATTATAAATTTTTTTTTAGATTCTTTTCAAATGAATTTTGAAGATATAACTTCAAAAATTTACCAAAAATATAATTTCTACCTTTAGGATTTGTAGAAATGAGAACACCAATACTTTTCCGAAATAGTAAGTTTTTCAACACTAATCAATTCTAAATACTTTGAGCTATTTCTCTTATAATATTTATTTGAATGTAGCAATTTTAGTTTTGAATATAAGTATTGAAAATAAATATTGAAAGACAATCAAATCTTTTGGAAAAATAAAAATAAAGAAGTATTGAAAAAAAGTTTTTCTTTGCACGAAAATTCTGCCCAAAGTTGGACAGTGACCAAAAAATGGTCGTTTGAGCATTTAGGGGTTGAACCCTCCTTTGTCCATATCTCCATAAACAAGATGAAAGCAATCGCAAAGGGTAGTGCAATTTCAATAAAAACCCTAGTTTCCACTTACTGTAATACCAACATGAGATCTTGGATCTTAAAAAGAAATTGGTTAACGAGATCTTGTGTAAAATTTTGTCGAACATCTGTTGTAATGGAATTGCACAAGTGAATCAATTTCTGAAGTTTAGATTGCGCAAGTTTATGTTCAATGTGGAGACATTCAAGTTCCTTCAAGTTGCAATTGGGTGTTGGAATTAGGTTGCAAGTGCGCAAGAAAGTCTGAACAGGTAGAATTGTTCAACATTTGAGCGTTCAAATATCCTAGTTGGTGAATGGAAAGCAATCATATTACCATGCATGAAATGTGCGAGGTTGACTCATCTCGTTTGCGTATTCTCATATATCTACATAGAATCAACCGAGGAGACTATGAAGAACTAACAAACTTTGATTAAGTAATGCATGAATTGGTAAATTAATGGCAGTAAACTTCCTTATTGATTGCCAAGGGAGTGCGATGTATTGGCGCTTGCATCCATGTGCAGCCATTCTACACGATTAATGTTTAGGTAGGTTGATATTGCGATTGTGGATGTTTCAAAACATTGGCTAGCTAAAGGCCTAAAGTAGTCAACTTTGTTATTGGATATTACTTTGACATATCTTTTTTTAGCAATGGAGTTAGGATTCATTTGTGACCCTTTCCGTCTTTAGATTCGGAGCATGTGAATACTCCACAATCTTTGCCAAAATAATAGTAGCCATCGCCTTTGAAACCTAAAACGTCTAATTCAAAATTGAAATTTGCAATGATGCCAAGAAGTGTTGCATAGAGCATGTTACACAGAGCGTTATTTGGTATAATTTGAAGGATGATGAGGGTGATCTCATCGCCTTCAATAGTAGAAGTGAATGCATGGTTCTCTCTTCAATCCAGAAATATGCAAAAAGGTGTGGTAGAGCTTCAATGATTGGTGCCTATAGAGCAACAATATTGCATTTTGAAATTTTTTCCGGTTCAAATATTGTTTCAAAGATTGAAGTTCAGCATGGCTACATGCACTTGTAGTTGAGATCCCGGGTACGCAACTCTTGTATTATACACAGGGGTCATCGGCATTAAAACGGCTTAGAGGATGGCTTTTGTAAAAATTATATCAAATTAGAAAGACCAAAAAGTTGGATGAAGATCAAATTAAAAAAAATTAAATGCAAAAAGTGTTGGGTTGCATACATATTAGAAAAAAACTTGCAATATATATGAAGAATTGAAAAACCAATGCATAGTTAAAAAATTCCATTCAAGAAGTTTCTTCCAATTAAAATTAAAATTCATTTTCAGTGTGTTATTTATAATAAAAAAATCTTAAATTTTTATTAGAAAGTCCCCAAAGTTGGGTAGCTCGGCCTATGATACATGTATTAAGAAAACTCATATAATTAGGTCTTTAATGCTATTATTGTCCTCAAAAATACTCATTTAAAATAAATAATTACATTTTTGGATTCCTTGTTGAAAGGGCTACAAGAGTTACCTAGAGGGTACAAGCACAATATGGATATCACCCCGGACAGCGCAGGACTTCCGGATCTCGTTTTATTGAGTAGGGTTTCATTGCACGGATGACCTTTGCCACGTGGGATGGTTCCTATAACGGACTAGAAAACGTGGGAAAGAATTCATAACGACTTTCTTCTATTTTTTACGTTTTGCACGCACCACTCTTATTGTCTTCCGCCATCCACGTCTCTTTAATGTTCAAAATGTTTTGTCCAGTGCAAATTTCTTCAGTCAGTTTGTGTTTTGCTTGCTTTAACTGTGTGTTAGGAAGTACGTGCTTGTTTGCTTGGTTCTAGGGTTACAATTATTTTTTGAGATGGAGTCTACAAATCTAGGATTTGGGTGTGAGTATCTTCCCACGGAAGACACTCTCGTTGCCAACATCAAAGATGATCAGGTGCCTGAGTCTTTAGTGTGCAAATATTTTGGTCCTAAAGCCACTAAATTTGATTGGAAGTATAATCTACTTACAACTGAAGCAGAACAGAGTGTTATTTTCACTTTATCGTCGGTATACCACTCTGTTGACATTCCAAACAAAAAAATATCCCTACAATTTGTCAGAGGTCTGATTTGGATGAGTTTAGGACAGAAAGTTAATTGGTTCTAGTTAAGCAAAGAGCTTAGACTAGTAAGGGCGGGGTTGAAAAGGAAAGGAGATGAGAGGAAACTAAAGAAGGAGAAGCAGACGGAGGGTCAAGGTTTTGAAAGTCCTTCGGTTCTTGGTAAAAAAACGTTTGATCAAATGTCTATTAACCTCTCTTTCCCAAGTTCGTTAAGCCTTACGGTCAAGAGTGAGATGGAGATTGCAACTCAACATTCTAATATGGAAGTGATGAAGAATTCAAGAAAAGGTGTAGGGAAGGGTCTGGGAAAGGGTTTTTTGTTAATTTTTCCCACTTGAATCACAAGTGAAGTACAGAGTATGAATAAGGTTATTCAAGAAAATAGAGTCTAAAATGATGATGCACTACAAGAAAACGGGTATTTTATGATTGCAAAAATATGACTGAGGATGACTGACGACTAGTTGCAGTCATATTCTTGAAGGCCAATACATTGAAGAAAAATATGACTGCAAAATATGACTGTCAGTCATTTTTGGGCCTTCTACTTCATAAGTATACACTATACGACCATTAGGAACACCAAAGTACTTCATAGGGAACGTAGGGAACATGTTTGGGGAACGTTGAGTCATATTGTTAGTCATATTTCCATAGTAGTGACATTTTTTGTTTTGGGCAACCCAAGAAAAATACGGGCAATTCAAAAAAAAATTAGAAAAACCATTGTTTAAGATTTTGAAATCCTACTCACCTATTTTTTAGGATTTTGAAACCTAGTCACCATTTTTTTAGGGTTTTGAGATCCTAGCCGCCACTTTTTTTAGGATTTTGAAACCCTAGCAGTCACTTTTTTAGGGTTTTGAAACCCTAGACGCCACTTTTTTAGGGTTTTGAAACCCTAGCCGCCACTTCTTTTGGCCCTTCTTCCTTGCCTTTTATTGTCTCTTAGCTCATACTTGTTATTGTTTCTTAGTTGTTGTCTTTTGTTGCATCTTATCTCTTCTTTCTTGTTGCTTCTTAGTTCTAATCATGCTTCTTGTTTCTTGTTATTGCATCTAAACTCATTCTTTCTCTACCATTTTAACTCTTATCTTCTTCTTAGTTCTTTTTTTTGTTTCTTCTTGTTGTTTTTTAATTCCTACTTTTTGTTTCTTTTTGTTGGATCTTAACTCTTGTTTCTTGTTGTGTCTTAGTTGTTGCTTCTTGTTTCTTGTTGTATCTTAGTTGTTGTTTCTTATTTCTTGTTGTGTCCTAGTTGTTGCTTCTTGTTTCTTGTTGTATCCTAGTTGTTGCTTCTTGTTTCCTATTGTGTCTTAGTTGTTGCTTCTTGTTTCTTGTTGCATCTTAACTCTTGCTTATTGTTATCTCTTAGTACTTGTCTATTTCTTCTTCTTGTTTTCTCCATCATCATTTTTATTTTTCCTACCCTAAACTTGAGCTACATATTTTGTGTTGTTGTAAGCCTTTGAAGGTTGAGCTTTGTTTTTCATTCACTAAAAATTAACCTCCCATTTCTTTAATTGTTTATGCAGGCATCAAAAGTTGAAACAAAGTCATTGGAAGCTACTTGCAACCCAATAGAGCCATCTTCACATTATTGTAAGGAATATAGGCATTTTTTGAATTTTGTGAATGATTCATTGTAGTATATATGTTTTGTATTGGTGATTAATAAATGTTAATGATGAGAGTTGCTTTCCTTCTTATATTCTTTCTTTCCAATATGATTATCTCTTGTATATCTTTAAAATCATACGTATTCATTTTTAACTACATGGAGTCTTTTCTAATATATGACTTTGTATTTTCCAAAATATGACTGCAATTAGTCATAAATTACCAATGACATCCACATGAAGTACCACATCAACCAAAATATGACTCATAAGAGTCATATTTCACATTAATAAAATATGACTCACAAGAGTCATATTCCACATCATTCAAAAATATGACTAACAAGAGTCATATTCCACATCTACAAAAAATATGATTGTACAAAGTCATATGTCACATTAGCCAAAATATGACTCACCGCAGTCATATGCCACATGAGCCAAAATATGACTGACCGCAGTCATATTCCACGTCAGCCAAAATATGACTCATCGCAGTCATATTCCACGTCAGCCAAAATATGACTGACGCAGTCATATTCCAAGTCATCCAAAAAAATTGACTACATGGAGTCACATGCCATGTAGGATTTATTTTTGTTTGGCCGGGCAACTCAATAAAAAGTCAAGCCCTCAAAGATAGTCAAAATATATGCCTTGTTGGCAAAATACGGCTAATTATGGATAATTATACCCCCCAAAAAATATAACTGCCAATATGACTGATGTCCGAAGCGACTCGTCGGTAATGACTCATGTCAATCATATTGCAGTCATCTACAGTAATTTCTGCGGCCAGTCATATTTTTTGATTTTACGACTCATTGCAGTCGTATTTTGCAGTCATAAAACACTGGTTTTGTTGTAGTGATGATAATGATAATGATGATGTGACTGAAATAGAGTCTAAATTACAAATGTCTAGAATCCTTCTTACTGACCAAAAAGTTATGCTGAAGGAAAGTAGGCAACAAATGAACGCGTTCTCCTTTACAGAGACGGAGCTTTGCAGTGCCATTGAGGAAAAAAATAGTGTAGTTGTCGACTATAGAAGAAGTATTGAGTCTGGGGGTTGTGAGGATAGTATGAAAGATAGAACTAGTTTAGAGGATATTATTGCCAAGAAAGGGATGGAAGAGCATACTTTCTCTCATTGCAATGAAGCCGTGGAAGGCTTGAGTTTCACTATTCAGGGTTTAGAGGATCAATTGTCTAGGAGTGAAGAAATGAAAAATATGTTTTCTACACAGGTCTTGTCATTGAAAGGTCTTTAGAGGCCATGACAAACCAACTTAGTTGCATGTGCAATGGAGGTGGTGCAGCTCTTTTTCCGAGACCCATTTCAGGACATTCATCTTCACATGTAGTCTTGATTCATACATTAAAC
Source organism: Antitrichia curtipendula (assembly GCA_951230915.1). Taxonomy (NCBI): domain Eukaryota; kingdom Viridiplantae; phylum Streptophyta; class Bryopsida; order Hypnales; family Leucodontaceae; genus Antitrichia; species Antitrichia curtipendula. The sequence continues at coordinate 22,584,551 of OX579635.1, forward strand.
GCGTGTCCCATTTTCTCTCTTTGGAACACATGCTTTGATTATGTTTCAACCGCATGTGGTCATACCTATCATCTTTTTTGCTTGTGGAAGCACTCTAAACTGTCGTCAAAATGTGCTATGCCAAATTGTGAACAGTCCTTCCATGATGACAGTCTTACTACTCTAGATATTCGCCCAACCATACTCACATCCATTATAGGTGACGCAAAAAAAGACTCTAGTGCGTCTCCAACAATAGTGGCTACAACACCAGTCTTTCAGGTAACGTGCTTCAACCAGTTCATTAACTACTTTCTTAATTATAATTACAAATCATAGTGTTTCAGATATATATAGTAAATTGAACTTTGTCAATGCTCTTATGTACGAGCTATGTCTTAGATCATTCCTATTCTTTATGTCAATGCACAGTCACTTGTCATTTGTTTAGGAGGTATCAAGATGTCGAATGTACAACCCAATGGTTTAGGAATTGTTATATCTTTATTCAAGAGCAAAGTTGCATTCTATTCCATTTCTTTAATTGAATGTAGTTCATTCTTTTTTCAAGAGTCCTTTCAAAGTTCATTCCAAGGTCAGGAGTCTATGAAAATGAGAATCCGGGTGCACGGATTGAGAGGTAGATTCATTCCAATTTAAAGTATCAAAGGTATGGAATTTCAAATCCAAGAGTCAATTTTGAAAGTTTGGTCCGGATATAGAAGTTGTGGCAAAATCAGGTCCATATCTTGAGTTGTACTGAAGTCTAGTCTTGGATTCCAATTGGATGTTGTAATTTGGATGTGGGCTAGAATATCCCAGGGTTAGAAATCATGGGCCCAGGATCAAGAGTCTAGGGTCAGGAGTCATTCTAGATTGAATTCGAGACCGGAATATTTAGTCTACAGTTTGGAATAGTAATGTTGTTTTATCTCGATTTTGGAGTCACCAGAATGACTTGATTATGAAATTCGGAAGGTTGAGCTCCAGAAAAGTACCTTCCAGAATTTGGATTCTTTGTCTAATGTCCTTACTGTGAATTGAGTCTATGATCAATGATAACCTTCCCATATGTGTGTTTTTTGTCTTTTACGTAGGAGAGACTAAGTGCGTATTGTTGTCACCCAAACCTCAAAGCATAGAGTTTATTTCTCCAAAAAACACCAAGCTCGTGATCAAAGAGACAATACCTTCTCAATCCATCCAAATTGACTTGAAATGCAAAAAGAGCTCAAAAACAAGTGTGGTTGATTGTAATCCACCTTCTAATTGTACTGTATCTAGACAACGATTTGCCACAATTTTTCTAGAGGTACGTCAATTTGGAGTATAGTAATTTCAATTCAGTATAGTCAAATTGAAACTTGATATAAAGTGTACAATGTTGGAAGTACTTCTTTAAAGTAATGTGATTGGTTTGAAATTGTTTAGAGATCAATTAAAAGATTCACTAACATGCAATGTCATAAATCATAGTTTCATCTTGAAATGATTGGTTCCCATTTGAGTGAATGGATTGTGTAGAGATGCGGGCACAAATCATTGTGCTTTGGGTGTATCAAAGGCAAGACAAAGTGTCCAATTTGTGAAGAGGATATTGACGGCTAGCAATTGTTGGTAAAAACACCAAGCATAAACCTCCATCTTGACACATTGGGTTGTGCTGAAGATATTTCAATTGATCCACTAATTGCTAGCACTGTCAAGAGAAAAAGATTAATAAAGGGGCCAAAGCCTAAGACTCCATCTGTGATTGTTTCTGAACCAACTATGCATCATACAACCGAGGGGTACTCTAACAGCGACAATGAAGAGGGGACCTCTAACATTGGTGCGCAAACAATGTTTTTTGTAAGGGTGACACTAGGTCCATATTAAGATCAGGTGAGAAGAGTCTTGCCTATATAGAGGTTCCCAAAGGTTCATATTGATCCAATAAGGTAAGTATACCCAAATCCGCTCATTGACCTTTTGCCGTTCAAATGTACCCCTGTATCTCATGTTCAAGAAGAAATGTACCTCCTGAATACATACCTTATTTTTGAACCCTTAAAAAATAAGGCATGTACTTCACAGATACATTTATGTTGTAAAATGAGTGGAGCATGTTCATTTGAACGGCAAAAGGTCAATGAGTGGAATTGGGTATACTTACCTTAGAAGTTGATCAAGCATCATCATTGAAATGGGCAGCACAAGAAGTAGACTCAATAGTTTCAATGGGCATAGCAAAATCCAAACATACAATGAAAGGCAATCGGGTTACAGCCTCAAAAAAGCCTTTGGTTGATTCACTTAACCACACTTGCGTTGTCAGTAAAGCCTTGTCTAACTTGTTGGGTGAGTCTAGTGGCTCCATTATTTTGGCTAAAGAACTAGAAGTTAATGTAGTAATATCCAAATCAAGGAGAGGTCGGCCACCCGGAGATTCACGCTCGGTCACTTTCAAGGCGGCTCCAACAGTAGTTGTTGGCCAAGTCAATGTCCGTCCCATAAATTTGCCTACAAGACTAATAGATTAATGTATCCATGTGCCGTTCAAGTTGAAGTTACAATTAGGACATAATACGTAGAATTGTAGCATGTTATTTATGCAATATGAAATACCATGATTAATTTCCAACACTCTTGCTTTTGTGTAACTTTTTCATCTCTTTCTAAATTATTGGAAATGGTCAGTTGATGCAATGATACTTCTAGTGGACAATCTGTTCAAGTAAATTTTGGAATATTTGCGTGGATACGTTTAAAAAGATGTTAGAAGATGATATGATTGCCTACAAAACAAAAGCTTCATAACATTCACATTACTTATCCAAATCAAATAAATCAAAGCTTTTATATTTAAATAAAAAATAGAATCTATAAAAATAAAAATAAAAATAATTTTATTTCAATTTTTTGTGGATTTTGTTTGTTGCTCAAAGCTTGACCCAGAGTCCAAAATTTTGGGCTTATTATGATATAAGTTTATCTACTGAGCACAAATTGAAATAAAAAATATATTTTCCAAAAAACAAATGTGTTTTTCTATCTTAGCAATTGGTTTCAAAAAATTGTAATAGCAAAATTGAGATCATAGGAACTTGCCCAAACTTTCATTTATCCTCCAAGGGGACACTTTTAGAGATAAATTGCATACAGATAAATCACAACTAACTAAAGTTGCACAAAGTCCAAAAATGAAACTTGAATATAATTTGCAAAAATTATAAGGGTTCAAAGTTACATTGATAGAATTGCTAAAATGTGCCCTAATTGGCTAATTCCAATGTATACATGTTGAACATGGTGCGACAAGCGTTTTATTTTTTTCTTGGACTTAGTGTAGGACATGCTTTTAGGAACAAGCTTAATTTTGAGCAAGAGGCTAAATCCATCCTCCAAAGTGAGCCATGTAGGGTGACTCTTGTGTTTTGCAGAGTAATTGTAAAAAAAGGCCCCGTGTTAATTCTACATTCTTCACTTCTCTTGGTTATTTTGGGGTCTCTAATTCAAAATATGAATTCAAAATTTGCAAGTTTTTATCATGTGTAGCAAATAAAAAATTAATGTGTTTTTCCTAGGGATAAATTCATCTTGCGGGCCCTACTTGTAGGAAGGATTTAACGCCCACCTTTTTTTATTTTTTTGAAACCCGGAGTTTATTCCAAAAAACAGAGAACAAACGGTGGAAAGTCGAAGGCAGAGCCCAGTCCAGCTACTTTTGAGTGATCCCACCTTACTTTATTATAATGGTCTCCTTGAAGCATGCTCTGCACTGGGAACTGGGAAATATTTGTTGACAGCAAAGATGGTCTCCACAATTATCTGAGTGAGTGAGTAAGATGGTGAACATGAATCACCTTTTGGTAGGTATCCCCAACTGAAACCGCCATTGTTTTGCTACTGTGCCTAATTATTATTATGTGCCTACACTAAATAGTGAAATTAGGTTGCCTTTACAATTAGGTTGCCTTATCCCCAAAAGTTATTGTGTAAGCCTTCAAAGTCAAAAATATCTCTACAAGTACTTCCATTTATATACATGGAGGTTCATGAGTTCCAACTACATTAAAAAAACTAATTCAAAAGTAGTATTTTCTTGTATAGAAACAATAAATATTTAAATAGTGTGGAATGTCGAGAAATTAGTGAGGGGCAACCTAATTTCACTATTCAGTGTAGTTATTATTATTAGACTGGTCAAATTTTCATATTTTATTATTGACAAGTGAAAGGAGATTCCAACATATCAAAAAATGCAACATTTGGATATCCTATGCAAAAGTTAGGAAGGGTCAAAGTTTCTTTTGGTAGATGTTCTAAAATCATTTCTTCCACATACGTACATATTGATTTTGGAGATATATGCAGAGTGATGATGGTGGTTTTAGGCAGGGTGTACTTTTAAGTGTACGCACCTTAACTAACATGAATTTCAAGAAAGTGATTCAAGAGATAATTTCTAGAATTTTATATAATTATGTTTGCAATCACACGAGACGGACTTTGGGCTTTTCTTCCAAATTCCTGAATATAGCAAGAGTGGTGGTCAATGATGTTGTTTTTAAGTTGAAACCTGATGAAAGGAAGTGATCTTAAAGTAGATGAAAAACTGTTGAAAATAAATGAAAAGTTTAGTAATTTGAGGACAAAGAATTAATTCAATTTTTTTTATTTCTAAAAATAGATTTTTCATTCAACAATACATTTCAAACTAAAGAAACATGGATGGACTTGTAGTGTATTCTGATTTATTGTTTGAAAATCAATTTAATAAAAGAGACATTCATTATTGTAGGAGTACCTAAAATAAGTATTCAAACTCAAAATGTATTCTCTAATATAGAAGTACATATCGTCTTCTTCAATGTACCAATGGTGAGCAAATTGCCAAATTCAAAACAATTCCACAATAGTTTGCAACATATGAATAAAAATATTAGCTTCCATTTGTCTTTGAAATGTAATTTATTGAAATATGCTTAGAGATGTGCAAGTCCTCTAGAAAGCTAGTTCAATGATTAAAGATTATGATTTTGTTCTTGGTGTATTTCAAAAATACATAATTTTGAAATAGATGAAAATTTTCTTGTATTGTAAAAATCTTATGGTTGCTAGCATGTGAGCCTAGGATCTTGAGTCCATGAACCTAAGAGTCTAGGAGCCTATATTATAGGTACCTATGTTATAGACATCATCTATGGTTATAAGATATTTATATTATAGGTCTATATGTTATAGGTACCTATGTTGTAAGCCCCTTCCATAGTTATAGGATATTTATATTATAAGTGTCTATGTTATAGATACCTTCTATGATTATATGTTATTTATAATATAGGTGTGTATGTTACAAATACCTATGTTATAAGCACCTTCCATGGTTATAGGGTACTTATGTTATAGGTACTATGTTATAGGCACCTTCAATAGTTGTAGAGCACCTATTTACACTTAGGCTCAAGGTTTGTAGGTTTCCATTTTTAGGCTAACATGCTAATGTTGTTGGTACAAATCTATATCCTCTTTATAATGTTCATTTTTTGAGATAGAATTTGGCAAATTTTTAACTTGTCTATTATTTTAGTTTGAAAAAATAAAATTATTTTGTTGATATATTTAAAACCATGGAATTAATTACTTGATATATTTGAACTCCTTAAAATTCCTTGACTATGTTCTCACCAAAAACGCTCCAAAACTGTCATATCTTTTTTTTTATCCTTGTAAAAAATTGGGCAGCTACACTTCACAAGGTCACATTTCTACTTTAAGATGTCCATGTTGTTGGTGCTTCTTTGGATTCATTTTTCAAGACAAGTTTGCTACATGCTTGAAAACTTTGAGATCACTTGGAATTATACAACATATAGGAAAAGAAAAAGAAGTAGAAAGAAGTAGAAAATGATTCAAAATATGAAACCGTTAAGAATTTAGTTATGGAACTGAAAAATGCCAATACCAATGGTTGCAAAGTTGTAATAAACAATCTTTATCCTCTAATTTTTATTTTTTTCAAAAAATATTGAAAATTGAGTTAAATAAGGGACTTCAAAGTTTATTTAGTGTAGAAAATCTATAATTGCCCACAAACTAAAATTCCTTAAAACTTTCATTTCATTAATAAAAATAAAACAATTCAAATCTTTCCAAATATATATAAATTTAGAAAATCAATTTCAAATTTTTCTTTACAAAAAAAGTTTTTATTTTTCCAAATCTGCCTAACTTGCCTACTCTGGAAAAAGAAACTACATGTCATGGAATAACTTTTTAACCATCTAGTAAAAAGTTATGAAAATAGTTGGGCCTTCAAGAAAAAACTCATCTACATGTTATGTGAACATTTAAAATTAAAAAAATAAAAATTTCATTTGTAGTGAGCTGTCTAAAATCGCTTTGTTGCTAAAAAGCGTAGTTTGGACTTTTAGGGGTTAAATGCAAATATCTTGCAATATACAAGGGCAAAGTGTCTGAAATTGCTTCCACACATTTTTACACTAGTCTAATGCAACATCCTACAGTTAGATTTGCAGAAGAATAAAATCCACAATTTTTATAGCTTTTTCCTCTTTGCAATTAAAAAAAATGGTAGTTTTGAGTGTTTTTTGGATGGAGAAAAGGTCATGGTCCTTTAGGGGCACAATCCAAGGAGATTTATAGCTTAACCGGCTAGAATCCTACATTTTCTCAAATCAAATGGTTGTTTGAAGCATTCTCTGAGCTAGGCCTTTCAAAAATAGAGAATATTCTTTGATTTTCCTCTTACATGATCGAGTTTTTTCTAAAGATTTTGAAATCAATTAGGCAATTCTTGATTTCAATCGGCTAACTTGTAACTAAATGCTGGTACTCCCCATACATTGTTCAAGGGCTATAAAGCATGCTTTCACATGTACTACAAGCTCAGAATTCGTTGATCCTACCTTTACCTCCTTCAATACTAGCTTTGTCTGCCAAAGTGAAGATTTTTTTGTCCCTTGGAAATTTGAATTTTCAATTGCACCTCAGGTGCGTACGTAGCTTATATTAAGTACAACAATCTGAGTGTGCCTCGCATGCTAGCTCGACCTTCGATATTAAATAGAATACCACTCCTCTAAATGATCAAGTCTATCTACTTTTGCACCACCTACAAATGAAATTTGCAACCTCATTGTCGCCCAAAGTAGGGCCAGTGTCCCAATGTATCACTGGGTATGGTTATGTGTTGTCCGAGGACACTTGCATTGGCAAAATTTAATTTAATTTTGAAAGAGACAAGTCATGCTGCCATCTCTGTTAGAATCTCATTAGAAGAGCATGCGTTCGTGCAACAAAAAAAAGAATTGGCATTTATTGGGGTACAATGTACCTCATTGAGTTCCCTGCATGATCAAATGTCTGCGACCATGTTTGAGCGACCAAATGTATGCTGCAGTGTACTCAGCCAGTGCATGTAAGTTGATGTCGATGAAAATCAAGCCTTAGTACGTGTACAATGGTACAAATAATAAATTTATTATTTGTCCATTACAATGTCTAGAAAATGCATAAGAAGAGAATCTACTATCTTTTAAAAAAAAATTCAAACACCTTCCAACCAAAATTGGCCAAAAATGAGGCTGTTTTAATCATATGAATAGTGTTCAGTTGCTTCTTTGGTTGCATTTAAGGTAAGGTAGGTGTCTCTAAAAGCGACTTGGCTCTAAAAGTGACACTAACACAGAGGTACATTTTACTTTCTTCAATGTATCAACATTGTACATTTCAGGAGGGGTCGCTTTTAGAAACCACTGCATTTCAACTTCAAAAAAATTTGTAACTAATTCCACGGAGGTCCGAAAAATATGAAACGACTTGGAAAAGATGCCAATTCCATTTTTCTTCCTAGTAAAATTACTGAAAATTGTTTCAAGGAGTTTAGCTTCCCTGAAAATGCAATCAGCTCTTAAATGGTTGCTTTAACAACCTCCTACTTTAGTGTGCTCTAAAAGCGTCCATCTTCTTTAAACCGCCCCTATTTTAAGGTGGAGAATGGAGATGGGTTGATCCTTAAATGGACCAGTTTAGCAATTGAATGCATGGAGGAAAAATTATTTCTATTGCAAGAGCCAATCATTGTCTTTGATTTCCGCTCATCTCTTTACAAGTTGCAAGTGAACAGATTTTGGAAGACCTATGGTCACAAATAGGTGCCTATGCCCAAAATCTTTGAAAATTTATAGGTAATTCAAAATGCTTGAAAAAATACAAAACCACTTGTGTTAGATTCCACATCTTTTTTTCTCTCTCAAAAATGATTAAAAATATTTATGCCCATGGAACCCTGTGAAAAAGGCGGACGAGCCCTTGAATGGTCGCTTTAAGAGCATGTTACCTTAGGATAATCTACTCCCTCTTGCACATGGTCCATCAAAGTCAAGGCAATCATGCACATGCTCATAATTTTCTTACATTGATGAAGTCAATTCAGTACTGCATTTTTTGGTGCAATTGATGTAACTTAAGCCAAAGAAAAGCTAATTAGTTTGCTCACTTTTACCTATAATAGAAAGTATTACTTTTGACTAATTTAAAACAAAAAAAGAAGTGAAACGGGTTTAGTGAGAAGTCTTACTTTATTTTGTACTTGATATACAAAACTTTTTTTATGACTTTCAAGTAAAGAGTCATAGCAAGATATAAAATATAATGTAATCCTCGTGTGCCTCACAACTAATAGCCAAAAAAATTTAGAGCATTTTATTGGAAAAGAAAATCTATCTCAGAAGTTTACACTAGAATTTAAGTTTATGGTCTTAACCCCTTAAAAGGAATTCGTTGTTTTTAGGTGCTCAAAATTGCTTCAAAGAGCTCAAATATAAAGCAAGGCTAAGATCTTCATTTATATTTATTCATTAACAAATCAAACCATAGGATTCTTTAGTTAACTTGTTAGAGTACACCCTATTAAGATTTCAAAACAAGAAACCCTATCAATTGCAAGATCATGATACTTAGATTTCCAAAAGAAATATTTCCAAATCTTCCTAAATGGTTACATTTTATCTTTCAACCTTTTTACACAAAATGTGTAGATTCTACAACTTATTACTCTCCATAATATGTTGAAGAAATATGTCAAGAATATACATATATGATTTCAACAAAAGATTTCATGTTCATGCTTGAAAAAAATAGTAGGTAGAAAGAAGTAGGCAAGTAGCATATTACTCAAAAGACTAAATTGTTAAGAATTTAGTAAGAAATTGAAAAAATTCAATCTCAACGGTTGTAATGTTGTAATAAACAATATTCACCCAATTAATTATTTTATTTTATTTTATTTCAAAAATATTAAATATAGAGTTAAATTTAAGCACTTCAATGTTTATTTTAGAGTAGAGATTCCATAATTACTTGCAACCTCAAACTCCTCATGACTTTCATCTTGTCAATCAAAATGGAATGATTCAAAGTTTTCCACATATATACAAATCTAAAAAATCAAGTTCAAATTTTTATTTCTTGAAAAAATCTTTTTTTTGAGCTGTCCAAGGAACAACAAAAATTACATACCATACAATAACTTTTTAACCATGTAATCAAAATTTATGAAAATTGTTGCGCCTGAAAGCTACTCCTCAGGCCCATGCTGTGTAGAAATTTCAGTAAAATAAATAAATTTATTTGACATAGTGCTCATAATGGCAAAATAGTTGTCCAAAATTTCTATGTTGCCAAAAAACATAGTTTGGTCCTTTAGGGATAAAATTGTTCTAAAATTGTCATTCTTATTGCATTGAGTGCAAGATTTTTTTTCATTTTTCAATAATATTTTATTGCCTTCTACTATTGTAAGAATGTGTGGTAAAAATTGTGACTTTATAGATTATGAGATTTAAACATTCATAGTTAATAAAAAAAATCACAACTTTACCTAATTATTTGCCCTCTTGATTAACACATTACTTAAGCTATTCCTAAACCTTCAAGCTTTATTACTTTTGATCCAGGCATTTGATTATAAAAAAATAACTTATATTTTCACAAAGCTTATACAAGCCCGCATCTCTAGATAAACTTCACTTTCATCCATTCAAAAATGGCTTTGTATGGACTTACTTAAGCCTTTTTGTCCTTTAAGAATTAAGTTGTTATTTCTAACAGTCATTTGGTAACATGATGAAAATTTTGATTCCAAACTTTACATTTTGATCAAATGAGTGAATTTTGTTAAATTCACTCAATTTCAAAATTTATAATGGATTTTTACACAAAACCTTAATCCCTAAAGGTTTTTCTTAAAACATTTTTGGACAAATGCATCAGTAGGATCTTGTAGTACGCTGGTTTGAGAATTTGTGGAATTTTTTTTAGAAAACTCCACCGTGTAGATTGCAAGATATTAGCGTTTGAAGTGACAAATTTTTTTTTTGCCCCTACGAAGAAACGGGCAGCTGCACTGAAACGGGCAACAGCAGCTCACAAGGTCATATCTTTATGAAAAAATTTCCAAAATGGTTGTAACTATTTGGATTCATCCTTCAAGGCAAGTTGTCTACATGTTAGAATTTTCTTAGATTATTTGGAATTACACAACATATAGGGAAAAAATAGTAAGTAGAAAGAAGTAGAGAATGATTCAAAATACTAAATTGTTAACCATTTATTTATGGAATTGAAAAATGTCAATCCCAATGGTTGTAATGTTGCAATAAACAATCTAAACCTAATGTTTATATTTTTTTTCAAAAATATTAAAATTTGAATAAAATAAAGGACTTCAAAGTTCATTTTAGGATAGAGATTTCATAACTATTTGTAAACTATCCTCAACTAAAACTCCTTGTAACTTTCATTTCATTAATCAAAATGGAATGATTCAAAGTTTTTTCATGTATATAAAAATCCAACAAAACAATTTCAAATTTTTATTTTTCATAAAAGAGATTTTTAAAGAAGTTTTTTTTTCTGCCCGAGGTGCCCACCGAGCAATGAAAACCACATATCATTCAATAACTTTTTGACAATGTAGTCAAAAGTTATGAAAAAATTTGGGCCTTAAAGCTACTCCTTAGGAAAATGTTATGTTAAAATTTCATAGAAAAAAAATAAAAACTCCATTCATAGTGAGTTGCCCAAAATTGTTATGCTGCCAAAAAATGCACTTTGGTCCTTTAGAGGTTAAAACTTAAGATAAGTACAAATATACATTTTAGAGTAGCTTGTCTTGAAAAGTGCTGAGTAGTGGATTACCACCAATTTGATGAAATTGATGTTCAAAATACCATAACTCACAACTAAAGTCCTTTCTTTACAATTCTATTGAAATGTAAATGAGTGCAAAATGATGAACTAGTAGGCCAATCCAAAGGACATATAAAGTATATTGCAAAGAGAGAGGGGGAATATTTTTGGGGAATGTTAGTACGTGAGCATAGAATCTAATTATGAGCCCATGAACCTAGGAGTCTACATAATAGACACCTTCTATAATTATATGTGTCTATGTTATAGATACCTATATTATAAACTTGTTTCATGTTGTGGTGTACCTAAATTATAGGTACATATATTATAAGCACCTTCAAATGGTTGTAAGTACATACCTACAACTAGATTCAAGGCTTGTAGGCTCCCGTCTCTATGTTCACCCACTAGTATCTTTGGAATACTTTCCTATGTAGAGAGTGTTAATCAATAAATAATTAATTCATGCTTAAGCATTTTGTGATGTAAATTAGTGTATAATGCCTAATCCATATAGGACCAATAATTAAAGCCACAAAAAGAGCGGTCCATTGTGCATTATTTACGCTCATTCAGAAAAGTCAGAAGCTCGGGGAGAGTTTTCTTTTGACTGTTTCATTGGAAATTGAATTCCATTAATTTAGTGGTGTTCCTTGAGCCATTTTGACATCTACATTAGCTTGTCGTGCCAATAGATAGGTATACAAATTGATATGCAAATTCAATTTCATCCACAACACTATGCATTGCTCAACAACAATTTTCACCCGAATCCTCTAAACTCCCTTCCTCCTAAATCATTTCATTTTAATCCTTTTTTGAGGGTCTACAAACCCATTTCAATGGGAATTGTACCAATTTAACCCTGGAACGTCAAGCTGGTCACCATAAAAATCATCCTTTCACACCATAAAAGTATAGTGTGAGTTATTTGCTTAAAAAACACCCAAGAGCACTCATTGGAAGTCAAACTACTGTGCAAGACCTTAGTCCCCGTTCACACAAAATTCCAAGAATTCCAAGAATGAACATCTGCACTTCTGTCTTACATATGAGAAGGACTCTCTGTCATGCACCAGGACACTTCTGGCCGGCCGCCGCGTCGTTACCGGGTTACCAAACTGCCGAACCTTCAGTATAGTATGCGTTTCAAAAGGAAAAAGAATTGATGCAAGAGTTGCTGATCAATTGGTACCGGCGTTACTTTCGGTGTGTCGTCTACTGGTGTTCTTGTCGTCTGCCTGTATCGAGATGTTACGCTTGTCGGTCTCTACTTTTGCACGCAAATAATGACTCTTTTCTTTGTATCTGTGTCCATCAATGAAACAATTCCACTGTGCACTGAGAACTGACTTCCAAGCGTTACGAAAGGTTGCGGTTGCAGATGCAGTAACTTAACTTACGTGATGACTCCTGAGGGGAGCTGGTTTGACAGGGATTCAGAGATTTAATAGAGACAAGCGCATCTTTGCACACTCCTGACTTCTAATCAAGTACAGGATAGAGCTTCAGAGAGAGGACCTGCAGATCGATGGAACTCTAACCTCTTTTTGAGATTTGTATGAACTAAGTCATAATCCGTTCATCCCAAGTCCGACATCAAAGTTCCGAGAGGACAGTGAGAGTGAAACTAAGCTAAAGGCACGGATGCATCCTCAATGCGCTTTGGAATTTGCCCTGCCAAATATAACTCTTTAACTTTTAACTGCTTTGTAATAATTAGAACTTGACATTTTTATCATTGGAAGCACATTCAATAGTACTTTGAATAGGTTCAATAGTACTTTGAATAGGTACAAAAAAATTCAAATTCAAATATAATTATTTGGACAAAGAAAATAAACAGTTAGAAAGCTAGCTAAAAGACAAAAAATTATAGTGGTGTTCACAAATCATTGTTGACTATGCAGTTTGCACTCCGAATTTGACCAATGCTGAAGCACTGATGTCTTAGAAGTAATGCGAATCCTAATCGTTTTTCGCCAACCAGAGATCAACCCCATCTTGTGGAGTTGTGGCATTGACGAGGTCATTGATAATTCATCGTACTCGAGCCTGGACATATAGAGAAGCTTTGCAAGACCCCAAATGCAACTCGTAGTTTGAACAACAGCACAAAAGTGAAATTAAGGAAAGTCCACCTAGCCTGCATCAGTATCAGATAGTTTCGAAAGATCGAAGGGTCAAATTATCATTAATTGAACAAGATAAACTGGATCAATTGACAAGAAATCAGTTAATACTAAATCGATCCCAAGTACCTGACAATTGCGCAAAACCCACCTATTAGAAGCAACATCCGCTCCTTGAATTGGACAAAACGTGAATTTCATTAAAATGGCGGCATTCCAGAACTTTGGCGGGTTTACATCTATACCTGCCCTAGATGTTCAGACAAAGTGGCGGATTTCATATGCCATTTTAACGAAATTCACGTTACAACTGCTGGAACATGTGTTACGTTATCTGAACTGTTAGTACATTGAGAGTTCAGGCCATAACATTATTAGCATTAGCAATTATAATTTTCAAAGAGAGACTCACCTGATTCGTCTCACAGAAAGAAATCTGGACTGCCGTCTTGCATTGATTAGGAAGACACGCTTGCAAAGCTCAGAATGGATAACGCCACACTTCTATCTGTCGAACGTCTGGCCGGTTAATTACCAAAACGACATGGATAATTGAACAGAGTTGGGCGCTATCCCTCCTGAGCTTCGTAATTGTGACACCTAGAGAAGGTGGTCTCTGGATACTCAAATCCGGCTTCCGATCCCAGTTGATCAGTATATATTTGCGCTAGGAACAGGGGGACTCACGGAAAAGCAGCAAAGTAACAGAAAAAATCAGTGGCAAACGATTTCTCTGTTGGCAACACTGAACCCACTGTAGTCACAATAGTGCAAATCTTATACAGTCTTAGATAAGAATTCGGCAGAGAACTTATATAGCCTTCGATATACTTGAACAGAGAGACAGGCACTCCACAGCAAATCCGAGCGTTACTTATGCAACAGTATGAGAAATTGTGAGTTCCAATGTCATAAAACAAACCATTCAACACCTTGGGACTTAGACTGGTGAGAAACAATCATAATACGCGTCTCCTGCGCAAACTAATGATCTCGGCAATCTCGATCTATGCTCTTTATGAAGCCCTTGTCGAGTTTACAAACTGCAGAAGTTGCATCGTTCACAAAGCACAGGACCAACTTGTTAACTAGTACCTGCAAAAGATGCAACATTCATAGAGCGAAGGACCAAGCTAGTATTGCAACATTCACAGAGCACCAGGCTTCATTCGAACTAACTGGAAATTAATGTTGCAACCGGTCGGCCTTGACGACCAAATGAAAACTGACTCTACCAAGTCACCAAGTGACCTTCTCTAAAGAATTGGAGCATCTCCACAGAGATCGATCAATTCAACACACTGCCAGAAGCCACGAGAGAGTGTTTGCAGACTGAGGATCGGAGGTATAAATGGAGCCTCTGAGAGAACTGTAGGCTCCACTTTCTTAGATCGGTAACTTCAAATTAAAGGCGAGACAGTCACTCTTGAATTAAATCGAAGGAAAATTGGCTTGTGATTAAGTTTGTAAAATTCATATAAAAAACGGACCTTTGAGTCAGCTTTTTGGAACAGCTTTTGGGTTGCCTTTTTGCCCTACTTTTGGGCATCCTTGCAGTGCTTGCCTTATAATTGTAAAGTAGTGGCGTACTCGTGGAGCCTAGAGGGGGACAGACCGTGAGATTCAGGAGGAGTTGAGCGTGACAATGCCCGACAGTATCCCAATGTGGGGTTCTTCACATTGCCCGAATCCTTTGGTAGGGTACATTCACACCAAGGCCCAAGGGTGCTGACAAGGTGGGGTATGAATTTATATTTTGGTGGAGCAGAGGTAGGAATCCTGAAATGTTGCAGAGGGCAAGTTTGTAGTTGCTGAATGAACGACTCTCAAGGATAGTACTATAGAAACAAGGAATGAACACTACTCACTTGTATAATCATCGCTAATTGCAACCGAGCATAGTTTCTATTATTTTATACATGAATTGTTTTCATTGGATCTTTTTGGCAATTGAAAAAAGATTTCAATGGACCATACGGACACCGCCTGAACACTCCTAATGGATTTTCAAAGTAACGTCCCTAGGTGTACTCCAAAACCAAGTACACTAGGGTCTCGTAGCCTCTTGTGTATTGATTTTGTACATCTTGTGTGATTAATATCTAGATTTTTGTAACGCTTTTTGGTCCAAGTGCAGGTTTCTCAGTCTCTCGTTTTGGATAGTATCAAGCATGGGTGTATATACTTTATTCATTCAAGAATCTAGTAATTTCTGGTTGTCTACCTCAATGAACGATATTTAAGCTTTGTTCTTCCAAGGTAGAGACAAGTTTCACGTATAATTTGCATAAGTATGAAATAATGTTCCTCCCAAGGTTTACATCATGAAGAGGAGGCGGAAATCCTTTAAATAACAAACAAAGAATAAAAGACGCCTCCCTCTATTATGTGGAGATTATCTTTGAGCACTATCTCCTTCTAATAAGTTTAGAATAATTGTATTGAAGATCAGTCCATGGAATAATTGTTTTGAAGATCACCCCATGGAATATTTGTATTGAAGATCACTCCATGGAATAATTATTTTGAATATCACCCCGTGGAATATTTGTAATGAAGATCACTCCATGGAATAATTGTTTTGAAGATCACCCCGTGGAATATTTGTAATGAAGATCACTCCATGGAATAATTGTTTTGAAGATCACCCCATGGAATAATTGTATTGAAGATCATCCCATAGAATAATTGTATTGATTGAAGGTTATGATTCTAAGGGGAAAAATTGTAACCTTCAAAAATTTAAGATATAATTCACCTGCCACATTATGTGTCACATATAGTTAGAATATTTTTTTTTCTATTGCTACAAATATTACATGGAGTTAAAAATCTTAGCCTTTCTAGTTTTGTATATTTTCCCTTCATACAAATGTATCCTTAGGGTGAATGCAAGAAACACTTGTACTATTTTGTGTCACATCTTCAAATTGAAAGTCGTTGTGTGGTATAAGTTTTAGGGAAATGATGCAAACAACTTGAAACTCATATCAAAGTTGGGCGTATATGTGCCCAACGCGCTGCAATTTTTTGGATTTTTCCAAAATTCATTGTGGAGGAGAAAGTGAATTTCAAAAAAATGTCACAAATTCACTTTTGGAGGTTTCTAGTACTATGGAGTACCTTTTTTGAAGTCATTGAAGTTGTAACTTGGCATGCTTGTTTATATGAGTAAATTCCAACTTCTTAGGGAAGGGATTTTGAAAATATTGCTTCTAGTGCCGTGTGGAAGGCCCTAAAGTGTCATGACTTCCACTGTAATTTCGGAGAAACTGAGAAATCAAATTCAATTTGTCATTGTGCGGATGCTCTCTTCAATGACTTAGGAGAAATGGCCATTTTTTTCCTTAATTTTTTTAAGTCATTTAGTATTTATGAAAAATCAAAATCTAAACTGGCATTTTCTACGAATTATGGCAGCCTGTGGTAGAACATAGTACTAGAGAGTGTAGTGAGTAGTAGTGCATAATATTGGTTCATGAAAAAATTCCTCTGCTGCACGACGTTCCTCTGCTGTGACATTCCTAGTACTCACAGTACTCGTAGTACACGTAGTACTGGTCATGAAAAACACCAAAACGCAACAAATAATACAAGTGTTTCTTGCATTCACCCCTTAGAACTTAATTGCACTTATTCCTAGAACCTCCAAAAGTAAATAAAATAAAATAAAATAATTGTTTTAAATAATAAATACTTATAACTCCTTCCAAAAAATTTGTATCATTGATTCATGTAGAACATTTTTTGCTTTCCATTGATATATTACACAAGTTTTTGAAGCTTTTTTAGTGCATATTAAGGGAATCAAGTGCACTTTCTAAAACATTCGTCATCCACAAATCTAACAAATAGATTTCATAAGTATTAGCTCATGAGCATAAATTTACAATAGGATATAATTGCTACATGTTTATATAACTAACCTATTCAAACTCTTGCCTGAAATGCATAACATTTTCTTATGCGAGCATATAGTTTATTTTAAATTTTCTACACGAAGGTCAAAACCAACGTTAACTAATTAAATTTTTTCAAAAAAATATGACATGTCATCTTACAATTTGTTCAAGGTAATGTGGACCTCTTAAAATCTAGCGTAGAAATTTAATTTTGGCATTTAAAAAATTAAATACAACCTTCATGTACATTATATCTAACTATAGTACTTTTAAAATACATACTCTATTCATTTCATGTTGAAAAATACCTTGAAAAGACTCAACAAAAACTATATGTTAGTTCAACCCCTAAAAGACCGTTTGTCCTCTCAAGAGACAATTTGGGTCCGGCCGTCCGGGCAGGTTCCTATAACCTCAAATTTTGTGAAATTTTGTGAAATTTTTTGAGGATGTGAAGTTGTGCAAGAGCTTTGTGGATATACAATTTTTATTTCAATCGGTGCTCGGAAGAAAAAGTTATGGCAAAATAAACAAAATTGAAGTTTGGCGGGTAACACAAAAAAATCCTCAAAAGTCAAAATATAATTTTTAAGTTTTTTTTTCCTAAAATATTATATTTTTGTCTACATGTGAAGCTTTGATTCATTCTATTTAGACTAATAATGAGAAAATTATGGACAATCTTAGTTTTTTGGGCAATCTAAGCATTTTCTTGAAAAAATAACTTATAGAGCTCATTTTTGAATGCAATTTTTTCAATTTTTTTGTTAGATAGGGTTTAGTTTGCAGGTTCAAACAATCTAACCATTGGGATTATTGTGTTTCAATTCCATCTTAACAATATAGTGTTCCCTTCAATTTTGAACCTACTTTTACTTAACAATTTTTTAATGAGTGAAAATTAATTATTTTTTTTCTAACTTTTTTTCCTTAAATTCTCACCTCAACTATCCAACATAAAATATTAGGAAAACGTCATCTTCAGTGCAAAAAATTTAAATTAAGAAGTTAAAAAGCCAAAAAATGTAGTTGAAGAAGGTGCAGGGTTTTTTTTCTTCACTTTAAATGCAAATAATCTGCAATATATGTGGTCAAAGTTCCTAAAGTTTCTTCCATACATCTTATACTAGTCTAGTATAAAATCCTATGCTTAGATTTGAAAAAAATAATAATTTCCAAAGTTTTTTTTTCTTTGCAATAGACATGACAATTTTGAGTGTCTTTTGATGTAAGAAATGCCTTGGTCCTTTAGGGGTTAAACACGGAATTAGACATTCTTGCACTTGGGGGGTGCGACATTGCACTTGGCTAGTACGGCATCTAAATTGGACAATCTCAAATGTTGAGGGGAGGAGGGATTACTGCAAACATCATTTTCTCTTAGTAGGAGAAATTGCTGGGTAAAAAGTTGTCAAACACTTCATTTTTTATAATTATTTCATAAAAACCTTTCACACTTTTCACTCCACACTACTTGTAAGACATATTACTCTACGCTTAACACTCAAGTACTTCTACATACCTACAACTACAAGGTCAAAGAACACTGCATAATATCATACTTCACTAATACATATTCAAATTATTCTGCAGACGTTCGTCATCTAGGTTCTCCATCTGCATTGCCATGTATTTGAGAAGATGCGCTTTAGCCTCCGTTGGAATGATCACTGTCTCCTCTGTATGCACACCATACACTGTAATCTTGGAACCTATAACATGACCACTTATCCCTCGACGAGGGACATCTGTCCATGAATGTATAGCGGCTTCCTTCTCGGTCCAGCCCAACATCTCTCCAGACGGTTCCCACGTTGACTTCATACAGTTCGTGTACCTCACTCGGTTACTACCTGTTTCATCATGTGCTCCAGGTCTCATAGTAGGCCAATACCATAGGACCTTCATCTTGGAGGCCCACGTCCCCTGATCGAATTCGAGCACCTTCCCTAAAAAAAAAGGTACTTCTCCTCTTACTTCCGCTAGTTCTACGGTGAGGGCTACGTACTGCCCTACAACAACGTCATTCTCTAGATTGAATGGAGGAAACGGATCTTCCTTTGCATCTTGTTGTACCTCTGGTACAACTACATTTCTTCTGCCTCGAATCCTCCCCCCAGTCACTCTTCGCGATGTTGCTTGTATAGGTCTATCTCTGCGGGGTCCGAAATACCCCCTCCTCTCCGGATTTGGCATTGTCGCCATAATCTTGTCAACGATTGCACTCTCCGTTGTATTTCTATCCTCATCAGCAACTGCACTTGGAATTGTACCTCCTTCCACGTCAGGAACAATTCCATCATCCCTGTTCTGGTTCAAAACATCGTTGGGCCAAAATGGTAAATCACGGACGCCTTCCCTATTTCGTTGTGGAAATTCCTCCAAATACTCCTTGAACTGTTCTGTTTCGTCCACCACTTCCATGTTCCTGATTGGGTTGATGCCTCTGTCTATCATCTTCTTCTTGTATGCAATGAACTCGTCTAATGCTTTCAATTCCCTCTGATCAGCTGCAAACACCTCCGCAAAGTCCGGTTTCTCTGCTATGCTAGGTAGTGAGTTTAGACACAAATGTCCTCTCGCTGGGCTCCACTCATTTGTGCAAAAATGCTTGTGTTACACACGGATCAACCCACTCTCCATGTAAAACTTCATATGGTGTGGAAATGTAATGCCCGTTAATGATTCCCCTCCTCGTAGTAAATGAGGTGTGATAAATGCCTTCCAGTCACGAACGTGCTCAAGCTTGCGAGCACTCACAAAAGCCTCTGTGTATGACGTTCCCTTCTCCACCAGCTGCAACATCTCTGTCAAAGTGTCTATGTCTTTCCTCTTCAGTACGTTCGAAATCACACTGAACCTCTGATCGATGTCCTCATGTGTATGGCCCACTATCAAAAAACAAAGATGCACTTCCTTGAAAAAACCAAGCCCAACTAGTGCAGCACACATAGCAAACATGTAATCGTTCTTGTTCTCTCTCGTGGTGTTATCCGCTTGAATCCTCAATGTCAGTGGCAATGACCCCTTCCTTCGCTTCACGTCGCATATGACGTTCATCACCGATGTTACGACTTGATTGCTATCATGCTTGTGGTGAGCATCTATCCACACGTCTACATACAGGCCGATACTATGTACAAGTACACCACACAAATGAGTCTTTACAAACCGAGATTCGATGTTCTTCACGGTCTACCTCATCTTCGGTTTCATGGTCGTATTCTGATCCATACCGTCAATAATCAAACACATAAAAAAGTCCGGAGTGATCATCGCGGACCTCTTGAACAACCAATAATCTCGCCTCTCTTCTATTTGATATCAAATGTGTAGCACATACAGCTCTTTTATCTTCACCTTTGCTACAGCATTTGTCGTGGATTCTATCCCACACTTATACTCCCAACAATGCTAACACTTTGAAAACCGAGAAAAAGGTGGAATTTGCACATGCAGAAATTCCTTCCGCCAAAGCCGATGAAACGAAGACATGGACAACTCCGACCCGTCCACTAGTTTCTTCACTTCTTCGTTCACATACTAAAAAACATCCAACTTGGTGGTATTCATTGGCAACAGAATCAGCGGGAGAACCGCACTGTCTGTTTTCCTGCAAATCAATCGATGGGGCTGTTGACAACCGGCTTCGTTGAAAAAAACGTTGAGGCTCTCCCTAGCTGCAAACATTTTTGCACTTTTCTTGTGCTGACACCTGTTTCCATGAACGGCTGCCACTCTGCCATATACAACATGTGCTGTCTTCAATTGTTTCAAACGCCTTTGAGAATAACCCAACGCCGCGGCGTAGCATGCATTGCACATAACCCTGCCATCTAGTTTTATTACCTACTTGTCTCTTGTTGGACCCTCCGTGCGCGTGTAAAAGGCATTAAGCATTTGCATTATCCAAGTAGCACGTGCTTCGTACTTCTGTCCCCAAGCCATATACCGTTGGTCCAATACATATTTCGCATCTACATCACGCAGGCAATTGCGTTTACATGCTCTCCTTTCTTTCGCACACATAACACTGTCCAGAGTAACTTTTTGACTCGCAGACTCTCCCCTCTCCCGTGGACTTCTCACTCGTGCCCTTCGATTTGCCATTGAATACCTCCTCCTTGGTGCAAGCTCTGGTAGTCCTTCTACTCTTGTGAAATCCGCAGTGCTACCTTCAGAGCCTTGCGTTATAGGAGAACTTCTTTCTTGTGTGCTTCTTCCACCTTGACTTGGTGGCGTGCATTCGGAAGTGCTTGGGTTCTCTTCTACGTCATGAAAATCAAACTGTGGTGCTGCAACAGGAGGAAAAGAGAAATTTTGCCCCTCCCTCGCATTTGTTGCCGTTTTTCTCACCTCGTAGGGACGTGAAGAACGAACTGAAGCACGACGCCATCGTATTATTTTATCTACACAATCTCCCATAGTCTTCCCTACCAACTCACCAACCCATTTTGTTTCATGTACAGCATGTGTGACACGAACCGCAATCTCAAAAGGAGGTAATTTCTCTTGGTGAAGTTCATCATCACATTCAAAATTTGTATCCACCACACCCACACCCACAACTCGACCTTCGTCTCCAAGAAGTTGAACTATGCCATTGCTAGTTTGGAATTCTCCATCTCCTGGTGCACGATCTTCTTCTTCGAATAGTCTTCCTCGTACCACACGCGCCAATCTTTCCCCTACGCTCCTTCGCTCTGTAGCAACCACTGTTGTCGCTACCGCATTGAATATCACTGGGCTTCCAAATGCTTGTGCTGCCATTTCTCACCTTCTCAAGTAATATATAATAGTCATGTATTTGGTGTAGAGCTTTTGTAATTCAATGTCTTCGCAAACCACTATCCTCTCTGTATTTTCATTCACACAGTACACAATAAAAAAAGTGGTCCTCCATCCTTTTCGAAGAAAACTGAAATCCCCCCGACCATGGCTACTTTTCAAGCCCTCATAAATAACACTATATAAACAAATCCAATGTTTCTGTTCCTTTTTTCCCTTCATTTGCTTCAGTAAAGGTCTGCAGATATACTTGTCCACCATATTCAAGCAAACATTGCATGCTCTTCATACAACTTCCACATAATGAATTTTTTGTCAACCTCACTATTCTAAATGTCCATTTTGTTTAATTGCATAATGAATACACTCTACATTTAGAGGGTTACATTACCTTTTTTACTCTATCAATTACTAATGATGTTTTATAAGTGCACACTTTCTATACTAATATAATTGTATTTTCAGCTACAGACAACGTACAAAATCTTTTGAATCCTTGTACATTGGCCACTACAATGTACACATTCAAACCACACCATCCCGTTACAACTTCTGTTTTGTGCGTGCTAACATTGATAGCTTTAATAACATTCGTCATGCTCTCTTTTTTTCTAAAGATTTTCATGTGAAAGTTCTAACCACACAGTCTACATATCTAAATTACTAATTCGTTCATGCCATATGCCAAGGTGCCAAAAAATTATATTCCTTTATTTTACATGCAAATATCTTGCAATCTACATGGTCAATCAATTTGAAATTTCTTCTCCACATTCTTACACTAATCTAGTACAAGATCCTATGATAAAATATTCAAAAAAATTAATTAATTTTCTTTTGTACTCTTTGCTCTAGAGTCTAGACATGGCAGTTTTGAGTGGTTTTTGATTGGAAAATGGCCTCGGGACTTCAGCGGTTCAGTTCAAAAAATCACGTCAGAAATTTAGATTGCACAAGCCTATTCAAAATCCATTTTGTCCCCTGTAGGACCAACAATGCTACTTCAGGGGTTACCTAAAGTAAAATTCATACTCATCTTTAACAAAATTATAAAGTGAAAGGTGAAATTTGATGAAAACAATATCTAAATTGCTAATATATTTGATATAAAAATTGGGAATTACAATCCCAATGCTAAAAATGTTTCCTTAAACAACATGTATTCTATGTTTTGTTTTTACTTGAAAATTTTCAAAATTTAGTTCAAAAAATGACTACATATGTTTTTTTCTACTTTCATTGCATACAAAACAGAAATCCCCACAACTTTCAATGTCACCATTTAGAATTGATTCACATATTTTTATGTAGGTATCAATCTAAGCAATTATATAAAATTGATCAATCTTTTTAAGAACATACTCTTAGCCACGTAGTTGACATATAAATAAAAAGACCTTCTTGACTTTTGCAATATTTAATAAAATATTGTGAAACAAATTTTCACATATGTAGCTCAGGATGATTAGCATCCATCCTAAAAATTTCATGCAAAAATTCTAAATTATGAAGTCAATGGAGTTTGCCCAATTTCTCAAAAAAACCAAAGTGGGTTCCTTAGTTTGTCCCTTCAAGGTTAAGGGGTTAAACAACAAGTTTTTTTTCTTACATCATGGCCTTCAAGGGCAAACCATGGACCTTGAAAGTTTTTTTAAGTTGGTCCTTGACTCTTCTATAAAGAAACCTAAACAACCTTTGTTAGCTAACAGCTAACAGGTCTATTTTAGAAAAATGTCAAATTATAACTATATTAATGTCTTCTAATCTCCAAAAGATTCATCCACTTGACTATTTTTCATCCATTTCAAATACATTTTCATCTACATTATTACCTTCCAAATTATTTCAACTACAATACAATATCATTGATTGCTATTCGACCTAAGGTAAGAAGATCTATTATTGTTTATTTAATTGATGTACATAGATGGAGTCAAAATCACAATTAAGTATTATTTATATTTAGTAGACAAATGAAAATCATTAAGAGTCAAATTCAAAATTTAAAAATTTAAAAAGATCTATATTTTTTGTGAATTGAAAAAACCAACACTGTAGAAATCTCAAAGTCTTCACTAGGTGCATGTTCAAAGCACCTTCACTAAAAGCTTCTTACTTTACCACCATGAAGCACCATTTGAAAAGTAAGAACCATTCAAAGCAAACAATTTAATATCATATTGGTCATACTTCAATAGACAACTCTTTTACTATAACCCCTAAAGTCCTGAGGGTGTTTTTTGCCTAAAACCACTCAAAACTACCACTTCTGCTATATTCAATTAAGGAAACCAATTTTTTTTGTTTTTTGGAGAATTTAACCATAGGATCTTGTACTTAACTTGTCTGAGATCATGTATTAAAAATTTCATCAAATTTCACTGTACGGATTGGAAGATATTAGCATTCAAAGTTGAACTAAAAGTTTTTTTTCAAAAAGATGCTTAAATTGCCCGAAAAACTAAGATTGTCCATAACTTTCTCATCCCTAGTCCAAATAGAATGAATCAAAGCTTCACGTATAGGTAAAAACATAATCTTTTAGGAAAAAAATTAAATTTTTTTTTTTATGACTTTCCGTAATTTTTGTTGGGCTGTCCAAGAAGCTTATTTCTTGCTCACTGTGCCATAACTTTTTCATCCGGCATCCGATTGAAACAAAAATTATATATTCACAAAGCTCTTGCAAAGCTACACAACTTCAAAAAAACTCAAAAAAATTCACTTCAAATTCAGACAATAGGAACCTACCCGAACCCAAATTGTCCCCCAAGGGGACAAGCGGGACTTTACGGGATAATCAAGGATATACCAAAAAATATATATACTTTACATTAAATTTTTTGTAAAGAAAGCCCTACACACACTATGTCCAACAATTTTTTTTTTTGAGCGATATTCTGTCCGAAAGTGATATATTTTTTTTATATAAAATTGGTGATATATTTTCCTACTTTTGTGGATGAAATTGTTGATTTGGTACATATTTTAAGAACAAAATTGTTCTTTGGAGGATGAATGTACACTCTTTAGGATGAATAGTTCTAATTTCATCTACACTTGACATGTTTCTTGACATTTTTATAGATGTAAGCAATTTAATCACTTCAATGGAAATTGCTTTTTGCATTGCCCAAAATAAATATAAAAATAAGCACTACCTGGGCAAATGACCCAACCAAAGTTTGGAGAGAAGTGCTGGTTAGTTCATTGTTAGCCAAAGAAATTGGGAAAAAACCCGGTTGCAATTTCAAAACATTAGAATAAAACATGTGAAAAAATCTATAAAATTTCTATTCAAAGTTAAAAAAAAAAAAGGAAAAAACACCCAAACTAGTTACCGTACGTGAAGATTTGAATCATCAGTCAAGTGCTGAAATTGAATTTCCTTGCCAAATTCTCAAGGGACCATACCATGGCACCTCACAACAATTACAATCACAACATGACATGTGGCACTTTATATTATTTATTATTTTTCTAGAGATGACATAATTTATGCTGAATCTGACCTTCATGTAGAATACTTGAATTAAAAAGGAAATTAGCTATTAAAACTCAAGAAATATCTAGAACGTTGAACCTGAAACTTCCAAGGCTGATATTCAGGCCAATTTCCGTTGAGATCGAAATCGAAGGACGGAGTACTAGACCCCAGTCATACCGTCCTAACTCCTGATACCATGATTCAGACTATTTTTTTTTTTTTTCTTGTTTGTTTGTTTTGAAGAAATGGGGAGACCCCACTACATTCAAGTTGAAATTGAGACCAGGTTTAAAGTCCGAAATTTACACACGTCTCGAGCGAACAAAAGAGACGGAGCCTGACTCTTTAATGGCGCTTTTTCAATTCAAATTAGGAACTAATTTGAAGTCGCCTGCATGTTCCGCACTTCCGCAGCATGGAAGACCAGGGAAGCGAGGGACAAATTAGAAAGCTTGGTTTAGCTTATTGATAGCAACCATTATTAGAAAGACGAAGGTTCGCCATGAGGAACCTCCCGGACGAAACTCCAGGAAAGTGCGCCATTTCGGAATCTGGCTGGGTTGGCGCTTTCTTGACAATACACAGATGCTTGCTCGTGTGTCCGCACTCGGCCCTGCAATTGTTTCTCGCCTTCTCCGTCCATCGATCTCAATAGGCTTCTCAAAAACTTGATTAACAACGGTGACACACTTCTCTTTACACTGAACGTACGTTCATGCGCAATCCTTGTCCGGAACTCGCCTCTGTGCCTCTTGCATCGTCGACGTCATCAAGCACTTGTTTCTCAAGCGGTCTAGGAAACCAGGACAAGGAGCATCTGGAACTCTGACAGCATCTGGAATTTCTAAACTTCGTCGCCTCTTCGGTGATGTTCATTTCTTTCCTAATCGTTCGTTCATAGTTTGGTTCGATTCGGTGTTCTGCAGGAGACCCCCTCCACGCGCGGGGGGTCTCCTGGTGAACACTGTTCACTGTTCACTGTTATATGCTCCGTCGAGACTTCACTCATTCGCACAACTGACTATCTTTGCCCGTTCATGACTGCTCTAGCTTTAAAAGGCTAAGATCGGGACTCACCAGGTTTTGGTGGAGCACGTGATACAACGGATCTTCCAACGCCGTTCCCCCCATACGCCACGACCACCGTCTTCTCGAAACGCAGGTATGTCCTGTTCGCCAGTTGCTCTTCGCTCCAGCAACTGAATCGGCAATATCCCAAGAGTTTACTTGCATTCTGGTCAATCGCGGCAATTAGTCCCGCTTTAAATTTTCACCAGTCGACTAAGAATGTTGTGTTTTCCAAAGTTCATCAATTCTCTACCAAATGAGCTCAACGGAGAGCTTTCAGGTAAATACATAATTCAAATTGGTATTCATAGTTGAGGTTAGTTAACAGACCCACCTGAACAGAGTTAGATTGAGTAGACAAATTTCGACGCTTGGGCTTCCTCGTTTCCAGCTTTGTTCATGAAGTGCGAGCCGAGAAACACAAGTGCGCCAGAAATTTGGGATGCTAAGGTTTTCGATTCTTCTGGTTCTACTAGCTAGTTTGACCTTCTTGGCAATTCCTTGGATTTTGCAGGTTAGAATATTGATATTCGTTACCGAACCAAGTGAACTCTGTGACTTTCAACTTTTCAATTAGACGAAGATTATAAAAACTGTAAATTTTCACTACACTTTGTCTAGCAAACTGTAGGCATCTGAAACAGTGACACCCTCGAATTGCCACTTCCGGCGATCGATCAAGTGAAGGCAAACTGCGGGCATCTGAAACAGTGACAACCTCGTAAAAAAATTTTGAATTCGACGGCAGAGAAGAAGACCTTCAATTCGTAGGAAGCACGCTCAAGATTCCATTCGACTAAGGATCCGCGATTTGCACTTGTCCTGCTGCACACACAATCACTTGTGAATTGGTGTTCCCTCGACCAATCGTGTGGCAGAC
The DNA here is from genome assembly GCA_951230915.1 of Antitrichia curtipendula. Lineage (NCBI taxonomy): Eukaryota > Viridiplantae > Streptophyta > Bryopsida > Hypnales > Leucodontaceae > Antitrichia > Antitrichia curtipendula. Next base: position 22,611,986 of record OX579635.1, read on the forward strand.
CAAGTACAAGAATCCACTTGATTGGGGAAGGTTCAATCGATTGTTAGATCGACATCCGGAAGATCGACAGTCCGGCAGTTGACATATTCTGACTACGGTAGTACGTGTCTTTTCTCTTCCCCAACCGGACAACAGTTCGACCATGATCTTCGATCCTGATAGGAAGAGACAAAATCTGGATTGACAACTCTAAGATTGATGAAATTATTGTCCCGAATTGCAATTTGCATCACACATCTTTACAATGAAGGAATTCACACGAATAAATCCAAGGTTGAACTCAGCTTCTTCTGACCTTCAATCATTCCTCTCACGCGACCATCGTCCCTGCAGCTGTTTCGGGAACTTGTGAATCTGTCGTGGACAAGTCATTGAACTGAACCTCGGTGACTGAAGACTGGAGCTACCCGTCGGCAGAGGAATTGGGCGATATTGGATCGCAGTAAGGTAAGTGGCTCTTAAACCGACCCTTTAAGGGCTGTTGGGTATTTTAGATGTGTTTTAGATGCTCAATATTTTTTTCCCTTATGTTTTATTTGAAGAGAAATTTCATGCAAAATCTAACACAAGTGGTTTCATAATTTTTGGAGTATTTATGAATTACTTACAAATTTTCAAAGAATTCTGCAATAGGCAACTATTTGTGATCTTAGGTTTTTAACTCCAAAAGGTCCCTAGAACCCAAACATAGTGCTCCTTCGTCAAACTTAATTGTAATTTTTAAACTATCCATTTTTATTTTGATCTAAATTTAGGAAGTGAAGCCCACAACTAAAATTATGTCTTTACTCCATTTCAAAAATTTGAAGAAATCCAAACATTCAATGAGTTATTGCAATTGGAAGCTCCATGCATTAATCCTTGAAAGATGAAATGGTGACCATGTAAATCATTCCTTTATATATTGTGGCTTTAAAAAATGCAAAAGCACTCAATAGAATTCAAACTACTGTAGAGCACCTCCCCTTTTCATACAGAATTTTAAGGAATGAATAGTTGTACTTCTATCCTATACAGAAAGATTCCTCATTCATCGGCTAAAAAACGGTTGTAGTGTTGCTTATGAGTTAAAATCCAAATAACACAATTATATTGTATGCATTTCTTTTATCTTTCTTTCTTTACAAATAAACTTCAATTTCAAAAAATCAAAAATATTATTTTTCATTCTAAACTTCATTTATGGTCAAATTTCCAAATTATTCCAATATATATATATATATATATATTCAAAGTCATATAATTTGACGGACATTTTACACTTTAAAAATCACAAATACTTTTATATTTTTCAAATCAAAAAAAAAAAAATCAACTTCTGTAGAAAAAATGTTTATTCATATATGAAAGTTATCAAAATGTGTGGAAGAAATTTCACAAACTTTGATTACGTAGATTGCAAGATATTTCATATTTGTATTTAAATTCTGCAAACGAGTTATTTTACACCTTATTCAACTACATTTTTGGGCTATCAACTTTTGTAACTTATAATTTTTACTCTACTGATTTTGAATTTTAAATTTTATATGATAAAGTTTTGAGTTGAGAGTTGTAGTATAGTTTTTACATAAATACGAAACCCACACACATGCAGTCTGAAAAAAGAAATGTCTTCACCCAAAACCAACACTGTGGCATGGAAAAAGTAGTACACAACGTTCCTGAATGTGACCCTTACTAAAATTAAACGTAGCCTACATTCTTTTAAAATTTTCGAAAATGCAATTGGATAATCAATTCTAATTTAGAAAAATTAAGTGAACACACAGTGACTTTAAAATGTATCATCTCTAGTTCGTAATCCATGCATTGGCAAAGTTTGAAGCAATAATTGACAAGTCTTAATTATGCTCACATTGATGACAGTCCATTTAATGTCCGTTTTAGAACCAGCACTTAATTTTTATTTTGGAACCACCTACATAACTGTTTCAAGAAGCGGATCGCTTTATGAACCACTTACAATAGAAGATTAGAAGACGGGACTGTGAAATGTGTAAGTTCATGAATTCAAGTTGTCAAGTGCACCCCATTTAAATTGAGTGAGAAATAAAAAGAGTGAAGGGGACTTCTCAAGCTAGGGGGACTTGATTCCAGTATTGCCTTTATTTTTACCCTTGCAAAACACATTGAAATTTCTTTGTACTCCACATTCGATGAAATTTTCAATTTTAAAATTCATATTTGCAATCAGAGGCTCCGAATTAGTGAACCCCTTAAACCCCGGTTATCCCTTCGGGGGACAACTTGGATCTGGTTAGGTTTTCAACTTCCTATTGTCTCAATTTGAAGTGAATTTTTTTTAAATTTTTAGAAGTTAGGGAGCTTTGCAAGAGATTTTTGGATATATAATTTTTGTTTCCATCGGATGGTGGATGAAAAAGTTATTGCACAATGAGCAAGAAATGAAGATTGACGAGCAGTCAAAAATAAATAAATAATTATTTTTATCAAATTTTTTTTCTAAAAAATTATATCTTTACCTACACCTGGAACTTTGATTAATTTTATTTGGATTAGGAATAAAAAACAAAATTATGGACAATCTTAGTGTTTCGAGCAATTGAAGCATTTTTTTGGGAAAAAAACTTTTGTTGAACTTTAAATGCTAATTTCTTCCAATCCGTTCGTTGAATTTTGATTAAATTTTTCTATTACATAATCTCTGACAAGTGAAGTACAAGATAATACGGTTGAAAATCCAAGAAACAAAAGAATTGGTTTTCTTAAGTTAATATAACAAAAGTGGTAGTTCTGAGTGGTTTTGGCAAAAAACACCTTCGGGGTTTTAGGGATTAAGAGACATGAAGAAATACAGAATTGGAGTCACTAAATAGGGGGCAGTTGTTACATTTATCCTTCCGATGGGGCAATGCACAAGGCAGTCCTCCCTGGCTGATTTCTCGGGCTTTGACATCTTTGCATTAATTGTCCAAAAGAATATGTTTACCATGTCACGGTCCTGTATTGATTGTAAGAACACTTGAAATAAAAGAAAACGAACTTGGAGAGTCAAAATAGTGAACCTGTGGAACTAGGACTTCACAATCTGTTGCAGAATGCCAAAATCAGCAAATTTCTGAATTGACATGCAAGTTTGTTGTACTTGTCGTTTGTGTTCAAAACGAGTACAATATGGTCAATAGATATAGATGAGGACAATGGGAGGAAGTTGTCATTTGTTATTGAAAAGAATTATATTGGGTTGACAGATTGAGTGGTTTTATTGAAAAGCAACATTGACATGAACCTGAATATTAATGTAGGCAAGTACATTGTTTTTAATTACGTGTTCTCTATTACTTAAAAATTAAAATTTACAATTACTAAACCATATGAGAGGTGGTTGAAATGATTGCCTGAAGGCTAGTGTGTCTAACTCGCTATTTTAAATTGCTTCACTCTTTTATGATGCTAGTGAAGTTTTTTTCACTTAGTGCTCAGTAGTGCAATCTTAGAGTTGTATCAATGTTGTCAGAGCTTTCCTTGAATTGTTTGTAAATTGAAGGTTGTTATGTTATATGAAGTTAATTCAGTGCTTAAGAGAATTTGAAACCTTCATATTTGAAGTCTATATCCTGAAAGAAAATGAATGGTGGAGTTTTTGATTGTGCATCTTGGTATAGCAAATATTTCAAGAAGACTGATGGTTGTGAAACGCAACAATCAACAATGAAGGCTGCATAGTCACGCATGTTACATAGTTGCCTTTAGAATCAAGAGCAGCAAGAACATCTGCTTGAGGTATTGTTTTCACCTTTAAAAAAAAAAATTTAATTCATAGAAGTCTGTATTTAATCACGCTACTTTCTTTCCCATTCTTTAGAGGTTGTTATGTATTCTTTTCATTCATGGAAACTGTATGTGGAAGATATGAATTTCTTCCAATACAAAAAAATTTGTGATTACTTATGAAGAATTTTTTAAATCCAATGAATTTCAAGTTGAAGATGTAGTAAAAGTCACTATAGAACTTATAACTAAAAAGTAAAAAATGTTAAATCCATTCACTGCATACAATGTATGCAGGACTCTTTAAGGTTTGAGTTCATGGCCTTTAGTATTTTAAGGTTTTGTTATACCCAATTCTGATAGCTTGTGTCATTAGATAGCGCATGAATTGAAAGTAAATAAGCGAAGACTTTATGATTTCTGAACTTGTAAAATTAAGATTTGGTAATATTATGGAAAAATACAATTTATGAATAATTTTGTCGTGGTAGTAAGGTGAGATGTATTTATCCATTCCATGTTGTCTCATCTGCTTTACTTATAGATCAATATTTTTTGGAAGCCGTAATGATGATCGTTCTAGAGAAATGCCACTGATAACTAAGAATTATAGTTTGTAGAGTAAAGAGTTTATTAACATCTTAAATTTTTCTTCAGAAACCCCCAACAAGAACCAAGATAAACAAAACTTCCGCAATCATTCAGAATTTGTTGTAGTGATATATATGTATTTTTGAGGTTCTCTTTTAGAACAAAGCTTAGAGCCAATGTTTTATACAAATGAAATGTATGATTGTTTCTTGGAAACGGTTCACCTCAGCTATTGTGTATTCGAAATGCACAAAAAAATAAGATAGGAAAGATTGAATAACTGTTCAATATTTTTGAAGGAGTAATTCAGGAAGATGTTGAAGTTCGAATTGATAAGTGCATTCTAAAAATAATACAGAGGTTTAATTTTCTATTACAAAATTTGAATGAGTAGATATTGAATAACAGCTACAAGTTATCTAATTATACAACCTATGATGAATTTGTCTATCAGTAGTTCAAGAAGTATTCCATTACAACTGCAATACATATTTGAAGGTTCTGAACTCTGAAGCGTGAGTTCTTGAAATTGAAATTTTTTTGAATTATTTATTTTTTGCTTTGCATTAAATTTATTTTGCTTTTCTTTCATGGCCGTTGTTATTGTGTAAGTGGTTTTTCAATTCGTTTTGCTGTTGGAGCATTGGATACAAATATGTTACGTATATTCTAGTTACATTGAAGTTGGATCCCGGGGAGATCACTTAGAGGATCCTTTAGGAACTACGTGTGTTAAGATTTTAGACCCCCTATCTTATGTTCTAAAATTTAAATAAAAAAAAAAAAAAAAAATATGAGTAGATTTTAATACTTTGAAAGTTTATGTTTTGAATTATTGATAATTTTATTTGTTAATTATAATTAGTTACTAATTTTTGAAATAAAAAGATACAATGCAAAGCTGAAAATAACTTTCACACCCCTATTTTATATAAGAAAAAATTGTATAAAAAATACACCAAAAATTCTCAAAAAGAAATCTCTATTGAAAGTTTCTATTCCTTTAATATTGATGCAATGGTCATCTAAATGCATTCTCTGTAAATATTTGAGTTGAAAATCATGCCATTTTAGTTCATTTTTCAACGTTCTCTAGAAATCATTTAGCATGGTATTTGAATTGGGAATTTTGGGCAATAGAAACCTATAGCCTGTATTAAACAATACTCAAAATTATAGGTCAAAATCAAAGTTCATTAAAAAGTAAATATGGGGGCAAAAAATCACCTGAACACACGTGGTTAGTTATAGATACACTAAGTAATCTCCCCGAGAGTTGGATTCTTGTTGTTCGTTTTCATTTAGAAATTTATAGTGGAAGTGATGTCCATCATATACATATACAATTTGTTGAGCTACTATCAACAGAAGAGAGATTGAAAGCTAATAGAAATAAGTCTTTTATGTAGTTTTATTAAACTCAAGCACATTGTTACAGAGGAAACATAACAGTATCTGAAAATACTCATTTCAATAAGGTAAATGAGTTTCAAATTGGGAGTTTAGGAACTGAGTGGAAGACTACAATTGTTTTGTAAGTTAACTTTTACTTCCAAGTGTGTAAGTGATTTTACTTTATTTGATAGACTAAGGAACAGCATATAAAGGTAATCATAAAATCATACATGTAATGTTCTATTGAGAAGATATATATAGGATTTTCACATGCCCATCATAGTGAGTTTTTTGGGATTGAAAGTGTAGTGCATTTGTTAGAGCGATTGTGGTATTCATTGTCGTGCATAGAACAAGTGTTGCCGGAAAATAATTGGGTTTGAATTCCGAAATTGGTTTGTTTTTGGAATTCAGTTTTTGAACTTCATTGGTCAATTCGGTCCTCTATGTAATTACATTTAGTAACATGGAGAGAATATTCATTTGTCTTATTCAATGAATTTTTCAAAATTGACGATAACAGCAGTGTGTTCTTCAAATCTGATACAATTTGAATTATAAATTTTTAATGTACTATAATGTGTTTAAAAACTTTTGAGAACGTCAATGAATGCTAAAGTATTGTTGAACTTTTATTTTCAGGGCATCATGGCACCGAAGATGCACTTGAAGTGGTTGGAGCACGGATGGTGGATCGTAGTAAACGACAATGACAGGTTTTTTTTATGGATAACAGATTTTTCAATTGGGCAGGGGCGTTATGAGTCTGCATTGGCATCCTCACATGGAGTCATCGAGGGCCTCACGGGCACCGCTGACGGAGGACTGACTGTGTCGGTGACCACAACAGAAACGGCACTTGAGAAGTATAAATTGCAGAAGATATTGATGATGGCTCCGGTTCCGCCACAACTCCTCTTAGTTCTCACTCCGATGCGTAGCTTGAAGAGTGGCAAATGATTGGAAGAAAGTGCCTCATGAATTGTAGGTTAAACGAGAGAGAGCGGTTCAAAAATTCATGGGGATGACCTCTGAACAAGTGCGAGCATTGCGTCATCGATACCGGGAGATTCTGAGCCGTGAAGAATTAGAAAGGGTGAACGCAGGTGTCGTCCAAGAGCGGTCTGCACCAAGAGATCTAGAAGACTTGAATGAAGTATATTGGGATCTTGCTACGCCAGTGAATCCGAATTGGATTCCACCGGATGAATGGAACCGCAAGCGAGCTGCTGTTGAAAGGGGATTAGGAATGCATGCAAATGAGGGGATTCATCCTAGTACACCGAGGGCACAGCGTCAACGCCTCCAATCTGCAGCAACAGATGTTGTTGTTCAACCTACAAGTGATATTGAAGAGGTACAAGTGCAAGCGAGCGCAGCATTGAGGCCACCAGTAGTGGAGATGGAAGTTGCAGAAGAGTTGTTGCAATCGAGGGAGGAGGGAACTCAAAATCCTGTACCAAGCGAACTCCCGGTTTTTCCTGAGCTTCCAAGTGACGGAGAAGAGCGAGCTCCAACCACAACCACGAAAGTTGGATCAGGATCAAGATCAAGACAACCAAGAGTTGGCTCAGGTGCAAGAGTTTACAGGTCACATGTTGTAGTGGCCAACGTAGATGCTGCAAGGATTGCCAATCGTGTAGGACGGAGTGTTGTTAGGGGACGCGGTGCTGGTGTAGGACGTAGTGCTGGTAGAGGACATGGTGGGGGTGAGATGCAACATGATTCTCCAGTGCAAAACATCTCAGAAGACCAAGCAGGGCATCAGATTTGTGCAACAAATGTTGGAGAAGAGCAAGGTGCTAGGAAGCGAACAGCAGCACAAGTACGTCGTCAAAGAGCAGCCTTACAAAGTCGTCCTCCACAAGGAAATGATGGCGAAAATGCTGTCATTGATGATGATTCCTCTGAAGGTGAACCAGAACAAGAGCGTAGAAGAGTATTGCCGAAGAGCATTACAAAAACTCATGTTGTTTTTCCTACTGAGACCGAGTACAGAGCAAAATATATATGGGGACAGAGTCTAATTTTTGATGCGAGGATCGATAGCATCCGCGATGTGGTTAACGCAGAGACGAACCACAAGGTGCTAATGGATTAGCGTGTGAATGAAATGTACGAGCGCCTCAAGGGATCCGAAGCTGATGGAGTAAGTGCAATTACACTTCGTCCCATTGCATATCGCTATGACAATAGGAATGACGAGAGAGAGATGGAGGTGACGGATGTACCGTTTAGCCAAGAAGGGGCTGCACGTGAATTTGAAGCCGTGTATTTGAAACATTGCCAAGCGGATTCATTGCTCTCGAGCACCGCATTGCAGAGGAGGTGGCTGGAGAGCAATATTGTGTGGGAGCCAATAGATGGCCAACATATTGTTGGTGCTTGTAAACGAGCTGAACGGGAGAAGGAAGAGGGACATTTATCCAATGAAGAGTATCATGCGCAGTTTGTGAGCCGGAAAGCAAAGTTTGTGGTGTACAACAACCCGCAGTTTTATATAGAAGCGTCGGTCAAAATAAATGCAAAGGAGTTTGACAGGAAATTCTTCAGCACGCATTACAAAAATCTCATCAAACTGCGCGACATATGGAAAGCGTGTGGAAGTCCAAGTGTGGCTACTCGGGCTGACGATGCATACAGAGCAAAAGCGTTGACAATGGCAACGAGTGCATTACATTTAAGTCAAAGCTTATCAAAGCATGTATCGTTGGGGGAGTTGTCGAGGAAGATGGTGGACTATACACGCCATGCTTGGCATGAAGACGAGGAGTCCTATAAGGCTATCTTGCGGGTGTGCAAAGATTATGAGGACGGAAAACTATTTTTCAGCAAGAAGGCAGAAATGAAATGGAAGAAGATGGCTAGAGATCAGAATCTTGATGTCACAGTGGATGGAAACCCAGAGCAGAAGAGGATGGAGAAGACCTGGTAGAGGCCGTTGAACAGCGTCTCTACGGAGAACTATGTACGTGTGGTGAAAGAAATGTCTGCAAAGGATGTGGTGAATGGAAAGCGTCCTTTGCAACGATACTATTTCAATGATGCTGCTTCTGCAAACCCCTGCAAAGGTACAATAGCGTATGCCGTGGACAGAGTACAGCGGAAAGATGCCATCAGAAATCAAATTTGGTTTCTTATGGTAGAAGCAAGGGATGAAAATCCATCGTCCATGGATGATTTCTTCTCCATCAACGCAAGCAAGTATGGAGATTCGGAAGGAAGGCAGTTCCTCTTGATGGGGAGGACATTGGATAATGACACAAAGACCTCGTGGTATTTTCCTGCAGTGACGACGGTTCAAATGCTGAGCAGTTTGGAGAGTGTCGTCCCAGTTTTTGTCAGACAACACTTTGTGGATATCCGAGCGGGTCACAGAGGTTATGCGGGATATGGTCGAGACGTCGAGGATGTATCCAATGCACGTTGGAATTGACAGGTTGCAATCTCCGTAGTGCAACACGAAGAGCAAGAAGCCTCATTTCACGTGAGATGTAGGGGAGGGTTCTTTGAGGACGAGTACATTGAACTTGGCAAACCATGTTTATGGATTTTTGATTGTAGATGTGGAGGTTCGCAAGGGACGGACATACCATGGTCGAACAAGGATTACAACAAGGTTATGCAGCAACTCAAGAACTGGATGTCTTGCATTTTTCGTTGGAATGCCGTATTTTTGTTTCCGCCCGGCGTATCTTTTGACGAAGCGATGGAGTCGAGGATGGCGTTGCCAGAGGGCTGCCACGTGCTCCAAGGTTCTTGGATATTTCAAGCAGAAACCGTGTCCTCGTACGTGAATGATCTGCGTTATGGCGTGCAACAACATCATGGTGTACAACTTGTTGGTGGCATTGTCATCATCATGAATTATCCCAAAGAGAGTGGGTTCATGGAAAACCTTCCTAGCGGTACAGATGACTTACATGTTATATTTCAAGACTCTTGGAGTACAGAAGTGATGCCTCGAGCACAAGACAAGTTTGAGAGGACACCAACGGAGTTGAAGAGATTGGTACAAATGTATTTGCTACGGAATTGGGGGTTGGTAACATTAGGCATCACAATGGCAGTGCCAGGGATTTTGGAGACAAGATATGTGGGCAATGATGTTATATGGCCAAATTCGTTAAAATGAGACAGAATGGTCATTTTGAGACTTCAATCTTAAAACCATTTTAGTGATTTTATCCTCGAGTCGAAGATAAAATACGAGTGCAACCTTTGGGCAATCAAAGGTTTTTATATATACTAACATATGAAAGTCTCAAATTACCAAATAGTCTCAAAATTAAATAGTTATAACGATTTATCTTCGAGTCGAAGATAAAATTGAGACTACACTTTGTCTCATTTTAATGAATATGGCCTTTTATCATTATAGAAGGTGTCTCGTTGAAAACGCAATTCGTGTACAACAAATTGCAATCGATGTATGGGGATAAGTTGGTGATGGTGAACAGTGTGAGTATGGCCGCCGAACGCAGATCCTCACAGGGGTTGACTAGAGAAGAGAGGTTTCCTAGTCCTGGTGTTTCTGAAACAGACTCGGGGAGGTCACTTAGCTCTACTACAACAAACCACGTACGAACAAGTGGTTTCTAATAAACTATAATTTCAACCTAAAATTTTGAGCATTGTTTAATAATGACTATAGGTTTCTATTGCCAAATTTTCCAACTCAAATAAAATATGAAATGATTTCTAGAAGAGGTTAAAAATGGGCTAAAATGGCATGTTTTTCAACTCAAATAATTATAGAGAACACATTTAGATGACCATTGAATCAATATTCAACTCAAAATGAGCTTTCAATAGAGAGTTATTTTTCAGAATTTTTTGTTTATTTTTTAGACAATTTTTTCTTATATAATATAGGGGTGTGAAAGTTATTTTTCAGTTCTACAGTGTATCTTTTTACTTCAAAAATTTGTAACTAATTATCATTAACAAATAAAAATATCAATAATTCAAAACATAAACTTTCAAAGTAGAAAAATCTATTCATATTTTTTTAATTTTGTTTTATTTAAAATTCAAAAAGTAAATAGGGGGTGCAAAGTTTTGATCGCACGTGGTTTTTAATGGACACTCTAAGTGACCTCCCCGAGGAAACAGATGGAGGTGTGCCACCTGGTAGAGTTGAAAGAATACCGCGGTCATCTAGGGACTCCTCCAATGAGGAAGGGAGAGATCAAGTGAACAGACGGGGACAGCGCAAGGGGAAAGCTAAAGCAGTTGATTTGGGAGCCTCATCGACGAACGAAGATGAGAGTGATGCCGAGCGGACATAGTCTGACAGATTACCAAGTGTTGGCCAAAGTTTAGGTTCTCGTGACACTGATGCAGTCAGTGACGCCCATGGGGATCAAGCAAATTTGATGGAAGTAGAGCAAGACCCGGGTTTTGTTGTTCCAGAAATAGTTGAGGAGGTGGACAACGTGGAACCGGAACAAGTTGAAGAGGGCGTGGAAGAAAATGCAGATACAACAGCACGAACGGAGTCCATGTCAGCGTTGTAACATTCAGCCAATTGGATCAAATGAGCTTTGTCCCAAATAGTGAAGGATATTATCGTAATAGGGACAACGTTCAATTCACTCGGACAGGTGAAGGATCAAATTACATTTATCACCGAGTGACTTCCATCTTGGAAGGACCTTCTCTGACGCCAACATTATCAGAAGGAGTAACAACGCCTGTTGCAAGCGCCATGGTGGATACGGCGTTGCAGTTTATCTCTTCGCCTCCAATGAGTCCAATCCATGGACCAAGTACACACGATCAAGCGGAGGCAACTGGTGGAGGAGAAAGAGGAGACTTAGTGCAATCATCTGCACGAATATTGAAGACACCGGATGAAGCAGGGCCGTTATAAGAGACATAGTAGTATGTTTGATGGTAGAATACGGTGTGTGAGAGTATAGACCTTGTATGCTAGTTTTGAAAGATTATGAAGATGTTTGAATAATTGTATGGTTTTTGATTGGTGTGAGCACATAATTAAAAAATGTGAAGGTAGTTGCTAAATCTTCAATGTCATTCTGGATTTATAAATAAATATTCCAAAAATTGTAGTGAATACTGTTGTACACATGGTATACGCATATAAATATTATAACATGAATGTAATTGCAAAGTACCGAGCATGAAGATTAATACATGAGACCGAACCAAATGATTGATAGGAAGAAATATTATGTGTTGGACTCGTATTTCTCTTGGAAGAAGGAAATTGCATACTCATAGAGAGTTTGCGTTCATAAAGATAGTATTGCATGATGAAATAAAAAAATTGATTTCTTGAAAATCTGGGGGGTACTCAAGTTTTTGATAATACGTTTTTTGTGAATATTTTTTCATACGATCATTGCACTTGGCCAAGTGCAAGAATGTCTAATTCTGTGTTGTTAAAGGGTTAGTATTATCTTTGTGAACAACAATATAAACAAAATGAAACAAACAACAATACTAAGCATATTCTAGAATTTATAAAATTGGCACTCTTTGTACATACTGCTATACAAACTAAGCTTTATTAAATGCTTAGGATTTTATCAAAAAAAAAATAGCAATATTTGGTATGCCATTTCTGGAATCCACAATTTGAACTGTAAAAATGCCATCTAAGACAAATACAAATTAATTTTTAGAAATTTTAGACTTATGCAGATTTCAAAAATCTAAGATTAGTATAGATTTCAGACCACACAATTTGAATTGTAAGAGTTCCATCTTGGACAGTTGTAGATTTCAGACATTTAAAAAAGTATAGATTTCAAACATCTAGGACAGATGTACATTTCAAACCGCTTGGTCTAAATCATGAAAATTGCCAAAGTTGCAAAATGGTGCCATTTTACCCCCTAAAGCCACGAGGCCTTTTCTCCATCAAAACACACTCGAAACTGCCACTTCTATTACAAAGAGCAAAAAACCATAAAAATTGGGGTTTTTTGCATATCTAACCGTAGGATCTTATACTAGACTAGTATGAGAATATGTGCACGAAATTTCAGAAATTTTGACCAAATATATTGCAAGATATTTGCATTCAAAGTGAAAAAAACAAGTTTTTTTGCACCTTGCTTGACTAGATTTTTGGGCTTTGAACCTATTTAACTTAAATTTTTTGTATTGTTGATTTTGATTTTCTAAGTTTATATGTTGAATACTTCAGTTGAGAATCTAGGAAAAAAATTTCAAGAAAAAAACACTAAATTTTTACTCATTAAAAAATTGTTAAGTAGAAGTAGGTTCAAGATTGAAGGAATAACTAAATCATTAATAGCTCTAAGACAAAATTAAAATACCATAATCCCAATGGTGAGATTGTTCTAGCAAGCAAATTCAACCTTGTCTAACAATTTTTTTCTGAAATTGTAAAAATTGCATTCAAAAATGAATCCTAAAAGTTATTTTTTCAAGAAGATGCTTAGATTGCCCAAAAAACTAAGGTTGTCCATAACTTTTTCATTATTAGTCCAAATAGAATGAATCAAAGCTTCAAATGTAGACAAAAAGACATAGGTTTTAAAAAAATTATTTAAGAAATTTATTTTGACTTTTTGTGATTTTTTTGTGCTGCCCGCCACACTCTATTTTTGGCATAACTATTTTTCTCGGGCACCAATTGAAATAAAAGTTATATATCCACAAAGCTCTCGCAGAACTGCACAACTTCAAAAAATCCAAAAAAAATTCTCTACAAATTGAGGTTATAGGAACCTACCCAGACCCAAATTGTCCCTCGAGGGGACAAACGGGGCTTTAGGGGTTAATGAAGTTCCCCCATCAGTGTATTCAAATGACTAGAATTCAAATCCAATGAATATAATACAACCAGATTACAAACGCTATAACTAAGACCAGATACATGAAAGAGCAGGGAAATTGATCAAACACCGACATGATCAAACACCGTTTTTTGACAACATAGCAATTTGGGGTAGCTCACTACAAACGGAGTTTTTATTTATTTTCTTTGAAATTTTCACACAAGATGTACCCGAGGAATAGCTTTAAGGCCCACCAATTTTCTTAACTGTTGACCATGTGGTTAAAAAGTTATTGCATGATATGTCATTTTCATTGGGCAGATGAAAAAACTTCTTTAAAAATAACTTTTTTTTTAAATAAAAATTTGAAATTGGTTCTTTAGATTTATATATATGCAAGAAGCTTTGAATCATTCTATTTTGATTAATGAGATGAAAGTTATGAGGAGCTCTAGTTTGAGGGTAGTTATGGAATTTCTAATCTAAGGTAAACATGGAAGTCCTTTGTTTAACTCAATTTTCAATTTTTTTGAAAAAAAATAAAAACATTGGGTGTAGATTGTTTATTACAACATTACTTCAGTTGGGATTGGCATTTTTCAATTCCATATTTAAATTCTTAACAATTTTGTGTTTTGAACATTCTCTACCTCTTTCTACTTACTATTTTTTTCCTATATGTTTTACAATTCCAAATGATCTGAAAATTTTCAGGCATGTAGCCAACTTGCCTTGAAGAATGCGTCCAAAGAGTAACCACCATTTTGGACATTTTTTCATACCAATGTGACCTTGTGAAGTGCAGCTGCCCGGATTTTCGCAGGGATAAAAAAAGGATTTTTGTCAATTCAAACGCTATTATCTTGCAATCCACATAGTGGAAATTTCTAAAAAAAATTCCACAACTTCTCAAACTAGTGTACTACAAGATCCTACAGTTTTATTTTTCTAATTTTTTTTTTCTTTCTAAAATTTGGTACTTGTATTAAAAATAGCAGTTTTGGAGCGGTATTGTTCAAAACATAGTCTCTGACCTTTACGGGTTAAAAAAAGGGCCAGCAAAAATCAGCACTACCACTACCACCTTCTATATGTGGAAGATGCTAAATGCAAAGTTGGTCTTCTTAACCCCTCAACGCCCAAGGGGCTCAAAAGTAGCCTCTCATAGTTTGGAAGTCCAATTCAAAGTGATGTAACTTTTGCATCCAATGTCCGAATTCAAAAAAACTTGTTGGAAAAGTTGCGCATACTAGTCTAGTTTATGTGATACAATTTTCAGACCAATCCAAGATGAATTGAGTTTGTAACAGCCATTCAAAGTTCACAGGTTCAATTTGATTTCAGCACATTGCATTGTCATGGCTGCAACTTCGGGGGCTTGTATCTCCTTCATCCAATGGTTGTTTTCAATAAAATTTGTTGGATTTTGTTCCTCTAGACATCTAATTAATGTGGTAAAATTTTCATGACAAGCCAAGTTGTTTTGAATGTTTGGGAGCAATTCAAAGTTCAAAACCCTAACATTTTTTGGTTAGTGTGAACTTCGGCGGCTTGTTACTTTTTCATACTGTTTCCGTTTTCAAATTTTTTCGGGGGGTAAGTTGCACATACTTGTGTAGTTTGTGTGGCTAAAATTTTGTATCAATCAAAGAAGTATCGAGTGACTGAGAAGCATTTTAGTAGAAGTAGGTTCAGCCTTAGATGTGTTTTTTGCACCCTTTTTTGCTATTTTTTTTTACATTTCAAAGTCATTTTACAAACACAATGATTTAATTTAATGAATTTTTTTTCACCAATGTGTTTATATGTTGATTTCAAACCACTTTCTAGTGTAAAGTTTTTTCATTTGAGTAGGTTTAGAAATCAAATTTCACCTTCAAGTGTGTTTTAAGGAAAATTTCAGCATCTTTTTTCAACACTAAAACATTATAATCTTGCAATCTATGAGGTCAAATGACTCCAAATTTGATCCATGTCATCTACAATATGCACACTACGAGATTGTACGATTGAGATTTTGATACCTTCATGACATGTAGACTTATAAGGCTTGAAAAGGTATCCTACATTATTTTTAAAATATATAAAATTCTAACCTCAAAACATTTTGAATACAGTAGTATTCTTTATTAGTTCTCACATAGTTTCTAATACTTAATACCTCAGTCTTCCCAAGGATAAGAACTAAGGAAAATTTGGATGGATGACAAATGCATCATTTGAAAATCAAGGAACACTTTGTACTATGTCCATCAAGGAAATGGATTAACCTCTACAAGAGTGAGGCACATTTTGGACAAAATGCAAAAAATTGCCATTTTTTAGGGTAGTGAGAAAAAATGAAAAAAAAACAATTTTTTCACAATACAACTATCCAAATCTAAACTAGAGTACTACTAGAATGTGTAGAAAATTTCAAAACTTTGACTACATGAATTGAAAGATTATAACATTTGAAGTTTAAGAAACTTTTTTTTCCAACCTTGCTTGACTGGGCCAACTAACTTCAACTCCTTCCAATATCTCTTGCATACATTGAACAATCACTAGGTTCTTTAGGGTTAGATGTAAGTATTGTACCCTTGAAAAACCATCATTTTTGTTAATGAATATAGTTCCAAAGTCTTTATATTATTAAGAAAAAACTATCTAAAATCATTTTAAAGAATTGTTCTGCATAAATAGAGTCAAAAGTGAAATTAGAAACTTAGAGGTTATTATTTGCTTACAAAATTGGAAAGATAGAAAAACATAATTTTTCAAATATTAGAAATAGAAAATTTGGAAAATTTTATAATTACTGGGATTTTTCAAAAAAGCATTGACAAAACCTTAATGTTAGGTGCATTATAAGATTGTCTTTGTAAAGACTCAAAACCCTTGGATGTCACTAGTGATAATCTTGGAAATTGAAGAGAGTCCAAACAATAGCTAGGCTTTGTTTCTTGCATCACAATTAAAAAACAAAAAATAAAATCAGAAATTATTTTTCAAACATTTCCAAATATTCCAATTATTTTACTTACATCTCCTAAAAACATCAGCTTTGGTCACTTTTGGTTACCAAAATATACAAAGAGTGACACTTCCCAAGTCAAATTCATTTACCAAATTCTCTCTTACCGGTACTTTACACCCATATTATTCCATGTATAATATTGAAGACATTCTACAAAGATGTTCTAAGGTCATATAGGTTCCCCCTTCTCAAGCCTTTCACTATTCAAGCTTTGTATAGTTTATTAAGGTTTTGGTTAACTACCATTGAGATTCTTTTTTCTTATAATATATTAGAAATGTTGATTGCAATGTAAAAATCCACATATCAATGACCAAACCACACTGAACAAGTATTGGAAAGAAATCACTTATTTTTTGAATTAAAAAAAGACATCAAGCTTCAATTTGTTGGCTTTATCATTTTAAAGGCAAAGACTTCATGAAGGTTGAACAAATTGCATAATTTTTTTTTAAAGTAGTGAAGAAAGAAAGCAAAAATGGCCTGATAACATTAGAAGAAATTTGAACCCTGCATAGGGCCATTTGATTGCATAAAAATGTGTAATTAAAAAATTAAAAAATTAAAAATTGGGCCCACGCGATCACTTGGTGTGCCACACAAGATTAGGGGCTAAATTTGTTTTCCAAAAAAAACTTCTTTTTTTCAAAAAAGAAGTCAAACCAAAATCTTTTTCTTCCCCTTAGATTTGTACATTGGTCAAAAGTCAAACCACCGTCCACACGGGTTAGATTTTTCTAATGATTGAAGGTGAAGGAAATATAATAGTGAATTTTTAGAAGTAAAAAATATTCTACACTTATTTAGATAAATTTAAGTTTTTAAAAACAATCATACAACTTTTCTACATGTCTTTGGTCTTTGGTCTCCAAAACAAGCAAAAGTGAAAGCCGTGCTTGTTTGTGAAACCACCTTCTTAATGAAAGACAAAAATGTCTTCCTTCTCTGTTGTAATGCTAATGAGGTTAGAGCTTCAAACAATTTCATTTTGCCACATTTGAGCAATTCATAGATGCTCGTGCTTTAGTTTTTTGTCACATTTGTTCAAGACCTTAGATGAAGACTTTTTCATACAAATACATGTGATGGCGTGTGTGCTCGTAGAGGATGTTTTGAATGGTACCATGATGCTAGCTTGAGCATGTGATGGAAAATAGCATGTGGACTCCTTTATGTTGTTGTGAAAGAATAGAACATGCTTGTATGGCGTATTTAACTACTTCTAGACTATTCAATGAATTTTGGACTAAGCATGATCTACACAAGCATCAGGGAATCTCCCAATGTTTGTATAGATCAAGAGATCCCCTGATGCTTAATCCCAATGTTTTGTATTGATCCCCTGATGAAAATTTAGATCTCCCAGTGATTTACACAAATCCCCCGATGCTCAATTGAGAGATCTCCTGATGTTCAAAAGTCTAAAAGTAGTTAAATATGGCATATTGTAGCAAATGTTATATTAAATATTTGTTTTCTTATTATTAAATCCTTGCAATGCTTGTGTTCATTTCATATGGTAGAAGTGGAAACTAACAAAAGTGGTATGCGCTCTTGAGCCATAGCATGTAGAAGAGAATGAAAAGTGATTTAGAGCAAGTTAGAACTCAAATTTGCTTCCACAATTTTGCATAAGTCTTCGTTGGGCTAGGATGAAAAAACAATTTTCCAAACTTTAAATGTTATAATCTTTGAATACACGACATTAGATGGGTTGAAATTTTTTTACACATAATACATTGCCATAATGGTTATTATAATTTTGTATAGTCGAAGGTTAAAAAAGAAATTTGATTTTCAATTTTGGTCAATGGAACTAAAAACAATTTTTTTGACAATTTAAAAAAAAAATCATCCCTAGTCTTTTAGAGGTTAATACCTACATTAAGCCCTTAAGGACTAGGGGATAATTCAAAGTTCTAAAATTTAAAAAGATGTATTATAAAGTGCAACTTAGAATAATAATTTAATGATGACTCTTGAACAATAGTTATAAAATATGATCCATAGATCATATCTATATAGTTAAATCAATTGACCAATTTACAAACCAATATTTTTTAATAAAAATTTAAAGACAAAAATTTGAAAATTCCTTCTAAAATCGATTATAGATTGAATATTTGTAATTATTACAAGAATTTTTTTTCCTTGAGGTTCAAAATGTTAAATTCTAATCATAGTAATTTTTAAAGGTTTTGGTTTTACTTTTTTATTCAAGTTGTTTTTGAAGAATAATTTTTTCAACTGAAAAAATTACTTTTGAGTTCAAACCTTTAAGTTCCCTTTGAATTATAGAATATTTGCAAAGCAAAATCTGTAGAATCTACACCATTTAAATGTTAAAAAACTAATACAAAAATCTTTTAAAAGATGATCAATGAAAAAACGCTTTTTTGTGTGCTTGGAATGTGTTTGGGTTCATCTATTGGTCAAAATTTGAATGCTTGGTTTTTAAGGGATTAAACTCTATATTTTTGAATTTTCAAGATATTTTAATTTGCAAGCAATTATGGATTCTCTACTATTAGATAAACTTTGAAGTCCTTTGTTTAATTCAATTTTCAATATTTCTTGAAAAAATAAAATCATAGGACATAGATTGTTTATTACTACCTGTGTTTGGAAATAGTGTATCCATTCTCAGTGGTGATTGCAATGAGAATGGAGGTAGTACAACATTACAACCATTGGGATTGGCATTTTTCAGTTCCATAATCAAATTCTTAACAATTCCATACTTTGAATCATTATTTCTACTTAACATTTTTTTTTCCTATACGTTGTACAATTCCAAATGATCTGAAATTTTTCAAGCATATAGCCAACTTGCCTTGAAGAATGAATAAAAAGAAGGACCACCAAGAGTACAATCAACATGGACATTTTTTTAATACAAATGTGACCTTGTGAAGTGCAACTACCATATATTTTGTAGGGCCCCCAAGAAGGTTTGTGTCACTTAAAATGCTAATATCTTGCAATTTGTACAATAGAAATTTCTAAAAAAAAATTCACATCTTTTCAAATCAGTGTACTACAAGATCTTTGGTTATATGTGTCCAAAAATGTTTAAGAAAATAAAATTGGTACTTGTACTAGAAATGGCAGTTTTGAAGTGTTTTTGGTGAAAATATAGTCAAGGAACTTTAGGAATTAAAGTGGTTTATATTATAACCAATTAGTTCCCTCCATAGTCAATACGGTCCTTTGCCAATTCTATCACAATCCTCCAAGTGCTTTTCAAATGAATAGAATTATCCTTTAAGTCATAAAAAATCCACCTATCATTAGATTCCAATTTTAATTCATTTTCTAAATCATATTTGAATTTAAACTCAACTTGTTACTTTTTTTAGCATAATAGCATGTACTCTAATCAAATTGATCTTGTCTTCTTCCTATATGATTAAGCTTTTGGTCCCATTCACCTACTTCAATTGAGTTGCCATGATTGCATGCATTCTAATCACATTCAATTGTCTTCACTCTAAATTGAGGTTTTGGCCCATCTTCACAACTTGAAGTTGCAGATTTTTTTTCAATACATTCATTTGTAAATTACAATATATTGTCCCATTTGCAACTTGATTATTGAGGTCATATAAATGTATCAAAGAATTATTTAATTTTTCAAACAAAACACAAATCCTTCTTAGATTCATACCAATATTTAGATATTGACAAAGAATATTTAGTATGAATATTCCTATTCATTTAATCCCTAAGAGTCTAGGGAGGGAGGCGGATGTAGATTTTGAATGGTTTTGGAAACATGAATTATGAATATGAGTAGAATCTAGACATCTAATCTCCAGTTTTGCAAGTTTTTATTTTCTTTCCATCCCTACATGAACACATTTACAACCTTGCACAATAACCATAAAGTACCGTAGTAATCATGCTAGTCGCAATCTTGACAAATAGACAAAAAATGTTTTTCAACATACTTGGATGTACTTCATCCCTTTCTTGTAGCTTTGGCAGTAAGCTCTTGAAAACATTCATAATATGGATAGTAGATTTTGGCTTTCTTGCAATAGGGGTTAAATTACCCTAGTTGAAGGATGTGGTTACTAGTTTTTTCAACCCATATAGATTGCATCTACATTCTATATATTTCACATACATTTTATACCACATGTTTTCAACAAAATTATGGACACTTATTGTGCCGGAGGATGGAGGGAATAATACAATAACCCCCCAAAAATGATGGATTCACATAATGACACTTGTTGATATTTAGGCAGAGTCCATTCATACCTTGTGTTTTTTCCCCTTAGATTTCAGCTTTGCGTTTGAGGCCTATCTTCGTACTCTGCCCAACGCCTTGTGCGAATTAGGGTTTGGAGCACCATCGCCAAATTCCACGCCATCGCCAAGACAAATGGCCATGGCAGCTTTGTCGTGCTTGACGCCGTTGACTGGCCGGCGTGCCAGCACCTGCGTCGGTTTCTTTCGTGCTGCATTGCACTCTTCTCCATCCAAATTTTCTGTTCAGCCAATTTTCACCTCTCCCGAGGGTGGTTTGCGGTCACGGAGAGGTCGGGGCCACGAGGAGAGGCTTAGTCTGAGAACGGAGCGGCGGAGGTCGATTACTGTCAAGGCTGCTGATCAGGGGGCCATTGATTCGCCGCTGATGACGAGTATGACAGCGAAGGTGCGAATTAGGTCTTTGTGGTTGTCAATTTGTGGTTGGATTAGCAATTTGCACATTCGATTGGATTAGGGCATGCAGTGTTCGTAGAAGACGAGGTGGGGTTTGAAAATGTTTTCTTTGGTGTAGCGCATTATGCAGTGTATACGTTTTGAAGCCAAAGCAGGTGTGTGTGGGCAGAATAGTTTTTAATGGAGACAGTGTAAATTTTTTCTTGAGTCAAACACCTAGACTGTTGTTGAGAGCTATTCTTTCTATGCAAAACTTCAGTGATGGAGGTTATGCTAGTCTCAGCGGTAGTATATCACGTTCACGAGTGTTAACTTGCTGTGGCGTTGTCATTAATTCTTCTGTTTCAGCGGAATTGCAAAATTGAAATTACGAAGAATTTTGATTACGAAGAACGTGAAGCATAGTGATGTTGTGGTCTTCTCTGGAACTTTCTGTAATTCCTGCTCACTTCGACGATTTACTTGGATTGTTCTGTCAGATCAAGGATTCATTGAAAGCGCAAGAAGTTTCCGTAGTGGATGCTTATGGTGATGGTCGTCATGTCAGGTACTTAGCATTTTTGGTACCCAAATGTGAACCTCCATGCTATTGAAATGTCTCCCTTCCTAGGTTTTAGGTATTGAATTTGCGAAGTATTTTTCAAAGTATTTGCACTTTGGTAAATATCATCTTTGGTAGTACGAGTAAAAGAAAAACTTTATACACGATGCACTTCCGTTGCATGAGTGCTGTGTGTATTGTTCTTTTCGAGTTCGAAAGCAGAGGAAGTGCTAACTTATGCTATTATGTTTCTTTTGTCTGTGTCTCTCAGCATTGATGTAATAGCCGAAGCGTTCGAGGGTCAGTCTAGGGTGAGCCGACAACGTATGGTGTACAAAGCAATCTGGGAAGAGCTTCAGAGTGCTGTGCACGCAGTTGACCAGCTTAAGACTAGAACCCCAGCTGAGGCTGCAGGGCCGGGGAAAAAGTTGTGATTGCATATTACTTTTAGTAAACTATTGTTAATGAAAATGTTCAACTCGAATTTGAATTTATTCGATTCCAAGGACTGGAGGAAGGAATTTTGTACATTGTAGGAAATTGTTATCTTCTACTTCCTCGGATCTTAGAAGTCGAGTCTATCTGGATTCTGAAGCTTGTTGTCCTCTGATTACCGTTCTTAATAAGTTTTTTTCCAACGACAAGTATTCAGCGTTCCACTAAGCTTTCTAGATAACATATTTCCTGTTTCTTATAAGGAATAGCATATTGATTCTCAAGTGACATCCTGAGAGTTCTAGGTACTAACCGTGACAGTTATATGGCAATTTGGGCATCATTCTATTTGCGGATCCTTACGATGCATTCTACGAACTTTCTCCCAAATTGTACCTCGCCATGAAGCGGAGGATGGGGGCTCCTTGAGATGCTGATGGTCCTTCTTGCGGTATTCAGCTTTATGTCCCATTGTAACGAAGGCTTTAGCTGGTGATGAGTGGTGTTCCATTTGACAATGTTCTATTACTGGTTTGTCTCCCTTTTCAGTTTTGTCATTTTGAAGGAAGTTGAAGTACAGTCTTAATGTATTTAGGTAGAGCTCCAGTACCAGTATTTACTAAAAAATTAAATGACGAATTTCAATTTAATCAACAATTGAAAATTCCGTAGGTGGTGTAGCTACCGAAATTAATGCAGTAAACTATGTTTCTCCACGAAGACAAAAGTTGCTCTTTGGAGAGCACCTTTTCCTATTGGCCTGATGGAACACGCTTTCAGTGGCGGACAGGTGAGGTTTTGGTCAAGGAGATGCAGAAATAGTACTTCAGGCTCATGATTTTGACAGTCACACAAATGATTTAGAAGAAATTTCTCGTAAAGTATTTAGTGCTCACTTTGGTCCATTTTAAAAAACGATTTAAAACTAAATTTAAAATCTGTAGGTCCTGGTGGTGAAGTTATATATATATATATATTTTTCCTTTGTTCTGATCGAATTTTCTCCTAAATACAATATTATTTCTAATTCTATAGAATATGATTTATTAGATAAATTTTGTAAATCGCTAAATAATTTATTTGAAGAATATCAAGATACCAAATTTTTTTTATAGAAGGATATAATTTAAGAAATTTTAAATTAATTAGTTCTTGTTTTTAAGAAAAAAAGATTTTGCAACTGTTTATTGTGTCCTATAATATTACAACTGCTTATTGTGCCATTCAATTTTTTTTGGCATAATATAGAATACAATTGGCGTTTTTTGTTTACATTCAATTCTTATGCAATCCCAATTAAGCTTACCAAATTTGATCCACATTGTATCTAATTACGACAAGAGATATCTATTTTACAAAATTTGAGCATTGTCACTCCAACATTGATTTCTCTATAGAGGGGATTCCAAAACTTTTTTGGAGATGCTTGTTGAAGGAAAGATGTGTGTATGGATGTTTCCTAAATATTCATACAATCGAATTAAAAAAAATCATTGTCAATGTTTTTCATTCAATCAATTATCATGTAAAACTAGGAATATATAATGAAACAATTCATCCAAAATGGAGTATTGCTTTTTTAGAGCTGAAATTTAGGATGCTTGATTGGGATTGCATAAGAATTGGATGTTAATTATACTAATAAAAAGTGCCAATTGTATTTTGTATCAGAATCAATCATAAAGTATGTCCAATGTAGGACCATGAGCTGAAGTTCAAGAAAAACACTCAACAAAACTCTTGAAGCACCAAAATTGGGATTTGATGGAGTTTGTTGTTGTGTTTTATTTGAACTTATTCTTAGTTAAACCTTCCTCTGACACCACTGTTACAAACAAGGATGACAATTATGTTTAATTCTATTAAGGTAGCATGTCTATATTCTTCCCATGTTCCAAAAATTGTTCCTACTTTTGTACCATGAATTGTTACTACACAAATGAAAAGCTATCTACTGATGAATTGGTGCTAATTTGGGATTTTAGTGCACAATTTTATGAGTGGTTGGAGACTAAGTTTGATTTGGAAGTAGACACAATTTCAATGTAAATAATGTGGAGTTATGAGTGGTGGGAGACTTTGTAACATCCTAGGCAAATATATGCACCATGTTGTTCAAGTTTAAGGTTTGCATGTGTTCATTTTAAAACTCTATTTGCACCATTGTTGGACAATTCTTTGACCGTTTTATTGGCAATACCTATGGACTTCAACAACACCCTATTGCTACAAACTTTAAAAAATCATATCTAATTCAATTTAAGTCTAAAAATTATGAATCAAATTGTGATGGATGTGTCTTCCTCTCTTCTTTCCTCGAAAATTTGTTAGAAAATGCTTTGATCAACATAGAAGAGACTCTAAGCCAATATGCTCTTAGATGGGTTGTTTGTACCTCCTACCTTATGCAAACTTACTGACTGATTGTACACTCTCAATCATCCAATCTTTCTTTTGTGTCCTATATGGTTGATCTGATTTTTTCCTTTTATGTCTTGGATGGATGGCATCACCCTCATCTCCAAAGAGTTGCATCGGGAAAATATCCCTTATTGCTTCAATATTGTTGCAATATTGTTTCAAGGCAATGGCACAATATGGGTTCCAAAAAGGAATGTCTCCCTAAAACACTGTCATTTTTTGACTCATTCAATATATGCTAGAAATTTCACATTTTTTATTTATATGAATTTGATGACAAATTCACGATAAAGTCGTAATACTCCATCCAAAATACTATTGAGCTAGAAAAATTGAACAATTTTGATATTCCTTTTCATTCCTTTGTTGTCAAATCTGATTTGTCTCCATTCTAGATTTGAAGCAAAAGGAACAATTTGGAATACCAATTTATAGAGAAATCATTCATAAACATGATGATTAGCTATATCAATGTTTGAGTGATATCCATAGTTACTTTTAACTCTTAATTAGATGTATTACTAAATTTCCTTATTTATGAGAACTTTCAAAAATCACTAATTTTTACACAATTTAAAAGGACTATGATTTCATACCATCTTCTTCCTAAAACCATATGAGATAATAAAATACAAATTTAATAAGGTGCATTCATGCCTAGTTGTTTAAATAGAAACCCTTAAATATGTAGTCTTTTCACTACTATAATGCAACAATCAGGTGCTAAATATGTTAAATTAGGAAAAAATTCAATTATTGAATTTAACCTATATCATCACAAAAAATTTCAGCCCTCGATAAGGCTGTTTAGAAAGCTTTTTCGGCACCCCCGCGGTGCAGTTACAGAAAAGTAAAAAAAAAAAGGTTAATTTTTAAAAAAAAAAATTTAATTAAAAAAAATAAAAAAAATATTAAAAAATTCTCCATTCTGACGTGGCACTAGTAGTGCCACGTCAGATTCCCCCCAAAAAAATTTAAAAAAATTTAAAAACGAAAACCAAAAAAAAATATTTTTTTCCCTAATTGCACCACAACCCTGCAAAACTCGCGGCCTTTCTGAGGGCTGAATTTTTTTGTAATGAGCACGTGATGGTGGTGTACCAACATGCCTTCTATAACATCATGTAATTTTTGTAATTTTCCAATATTGTTTTCATTTCCGGAAGGACATTTTTCAAAAGTCCGGAGAGTCCGGGAAGTGATACCCATACCATGCCACTGCCCTTCAATGGGTTAACAATATAGTATTGAAAGTATATTGTAAGTGTACTGCAAGTAATAATGCAACAATATAGTTTCAATGGAAGTGCTGCATTTTTATTAAAAATATACTGTTTCAAGTACTGCAACCATACACTTTCAATATTATACTGTTAACCCATTGAAACAGTACTGCAGCAATGGGTGGCTTTTTCCCAATGAGTGCTTCTGTTAGTTCTGTACTCACATGGGTCGTGTGCCGGAAGGGGTTGTACAGTACAGTACTTGTGTACTTAAGCCTTCGAGGGAGTCAGTTCTGCCCCGTGATCCTCGTTTTCTATTTGCTTCCTCGGTTTTGTTGCATTCTAGCTGGGACCTACTTACCTCGATCTGCAAGACAGGATGAGAAAGCTTCAAGTCCTTCCGACGCTGCTTCTGCTTCTCCTGATTATGAGGCCTTGGTTAGGCAGTGCTGACTTTCACGTTGTCAACATGTATTATGGATTCGACGACGACACAGGGTTTGATTATCAGATGGTGATTCCCAGCACGAAATGGGGATGCGGAGGCGTTCCGACCGACACCATAGCTGGGGGGCGGTATCCGGATTGTCATGGAGGCTACGATCTGCACGTCCCCAACGACACTTGTGACTACAGTGGGGTCACCATTCGACCCGCTTGCAAGGCAGGCTACTTCGGCAAACTCCGTGACCAACATGGCGGGGACATGGGCGACTGTTACTGGCACGATGCTGGCGACGTTTCGGCTTTCACCTGCAAACTCAATGTGTCCAACTCCAACTACCAGATTGTTTACGACCGCTTACTTTGCTTCACGAACATGTGCGGGAGCTGAAAAAGGAAACGGCTGACATCTAAGGGAGGACACCCAAAGTCGCCACTCTTGCTGTTGAGGAGGAGGAGTCTTGTTGGCAATTGAAAGAGGATTCCAGTGCTGCAAGAATGCGTTATTTGGATACAATTTACAAAACTTAACTTATGAAGTTTTTTTGGTGAGTGAGTTATATTCATACGATGTTGGAATTGTGACTGATGTCTTGAGGTTTTGCAATTGGCCTATTATTGTAGATTTGTGTATAGGTCATGCCTATGATGATTAGATAGCTAGCATCGATAGTTGAGACTTATAGTTTCCAGAGACTAGTTTCTTTTGTAAAGGGATACATTTCCATGTCCAGGGTATTCCTAAGAGTGATTTTGTGTTTCGACACCTGAAACAGTGAAACCAAGTTCAAGATTTTTGCTTTGAGTTCATATTCGCATAATGCTTGATTTGAGTGTTGGAGATATGTTAGAACAAGAACAGCCATTCATATTAGCTGATACTATGCTAAAGCATTTATGGATCGTAACGACGAAACGACCGCTTCTGCCACTCCTCGTCATTCTGTTCGCAATGGTACCCTCCCGACTGAAAACCGTTTGGACATCAAAACCTAGGTCTTTACTTTGTTTGATAATCAAAGTTTTGTGTTCTTGCTAAAGGCTGTGGGCTAAACTAATCCCCCGTGTTCTGAATTCCACATTCCTACTCCTTCATCAAAATCAGTAAACTGTCTATTGTCATGGAGTTGAATCTCGACGAAGCAACTTGACGTGGTCTTAAGGTAGTGGTCTTAAGGTAGTCTGCTCTAAAAGCGACCATGCTCTAAAAGCAATCGTAACACAGGGAACACAGGGGTACATTTTGCTTCCATCAACGTACCGGAAATGGGCGCTCATAGTGATCACTGCGTTTCAACTTCGAAAATTCGTAACTAATTCCACACAGGTCCAAAAAATATGAAACGACTTGGGTTAGATTCCAGTTCCATTTTTCTTCCCTCAAAAAATTTACTGAAAATTATTTTAAGGAATTTAGCTTCCCTGAAAAGGCAGTCAGCTCTAAAATGGTCGCTTCAAGAGCAGACTACCTCATCTGAAGGAGCTCTTCTGATCTGCCGGATTGCAGAATCGAGGAGCCGCTTCAATTCACAAGGGTTTCGTGTTCAAACAAGATTCTCAAATGCCATGCTCCATATTTCAGATTCTTGTTACTAGTGCAACATTTCAAACATGGATATGCCGATTCTAATGTGTGTTTCTGTGCAGCCTTTGATGGAGTCAGTAATCAGGACCCTACATTCCTTGACAACTTCAGTGTCGAAAATGAGAAAAGAAACTTCTTCAATGTTTTTCATTTGCACTAGAAGTAACTGCATAATATTAGTGCTAGTCCATAGCAAAGTAGCACATTTGAACATTAGTATCCCAAAGCTGAACGATGCAGCAAATCTCTACAAATTTCATTACCACCAAAGTGGAGAAATCGTCCTATGGTGTCTCTTTACTTACTCATGCTGAAGCAACGCTCCTCGCGACAGTGATCAGGTTCTTTACAGCCACAGAAGACGCGCCGATCACAGCTTCCAATCCCTAATTGCGTACAACTAAATAATTTACAACAAGACTCCAACTCGAACAGAGTGATCTTACTAACAAGAACAAGAATGGCGAAAAAGGAAACCACAGAATCTCATTTTCAGTATCAAAAACGAAACCTCAAAAGGCGGAGGAGATCATCACCGCTGGCGAGATGTTTGCGCAGAGAACACTCTCCCAACTGCAACACGAAGCAAATTTAGTCAGACAAGGAATTCAAAGTCTCAGAAGCAAAACTTGAACTCGAATCCTGAATTGTCAACAGAGGGAAGCAACACGGAGACATACATTGGGAGTTGCTGCGGACGATGACAACGGACAGGGGAGCTTTGTTAGGAGGCAGCGCCAGACGCATCTTGTAGAGCTTTTCACTAATCGGATTCTTCATGCACAGGATGATGTCCTCATGGATTCCCGTCACCCGCTGCAACTCCGACGTCAATTCCTCCAGGCCATGGCCCTTGAACATGAAATCGCCGTAACTCCCGTCGTCATGGGCCAGCACTTGGCCGTCGTCTTCCGCCACCGAGTAGAAGATACGCCGGATGTCGGGTGACTTCACTTTCTCCCTCCCCGACCTGCTGGACGATTCCGAATGTTCGTAATCAACCGGCCTGGGGCTTCGTCGTGCCGCCGGCGACGGCTCCGGCGAGGAATCGTAGTCGTCATGCCGCTGCCGCCGCGACTCCCACGCCGCGGAGTCCTGATCGTCCCGTGGCGCCCGTCTGGGCGGGGGCGGGCTTTGGTCGTAAGCTGCATCTGCCGCGCGTCTGCGTGGTGGCGGGCTTTGGTCGTAAGCTGCGTCTGCCGTGCCTCTCCGTGGTGGCGGGCTTTGATCGAAAGCTGCGTCTGCCACGCGTCGTCGTGGAGGAGGGCTTTGGTCGAAATCTGCGTCTGCCGCGCGTCGCCGTGGAGGAGGGCTTTCGTCGTAAACTGTGTCACGCCGAGGGTGTCTGCGTTGCGGCACATTTCGGACCGGTTCGGACGGGGGTGAGTCTCGTCTTCTCGGCGGCGGGCTTCGCTGTGGTGGTGCTGCACGTCGCCGTGGCGGAGGACTTGCAATTGGAGACGCAGACTCGGACGGGGACGAACTGTACGCTGGAGGAATTTCGATTTTTCGAGGCGCTGGGCTGGTCCGTGTACGATGCTTCGGAAGATCCGCAGGAACAGAGATGTCGTCATCGTCGCCGGAACTCTCTACTTGTGGCTGTGGCTGTGACTGTGGTGGTGGTGGTGACGCATTAGGTCGTGATGCATTCGACTGCTTGCAAGAACAATTCGAAGTTTGAGGAAACAAGCTCATTGGCAAGAACCATTATAAATTTGAGAATACAAGCACGCTGACATCTGAATGTGGAAAATATAGTGATAGCTCACATTGCAGGAACAGGGAAGAGCAACCATACCACACGCGGCGATATTATTCTACTCGGCGGCAACGACACAGCGTCCTTCGTTCTCACGACTTCGACCTCCCAGAGTACCACATTCTGGTTACTCGCCAGCACAGGCACATCATGCGTGATCGAGTTCCGATATGGCGGCATGCCTCCATTCGCGCGCAAGAATGTGTCCCCCTTCGTCCTCAGCTTCACATACGTTCCGGCACTCACAGGTTCCCACTCAAGCGACGAATCGGCCTTCGAGGCGAAGCTCTGCTGCACCTTCTTCCCGGTGGCGCCCAGCAGAAATGCGTAGTCGGAAGCATAGAGGCATTGGTCGTAAACACTTTTCAGCCTGATGGTATTCTTGTCCGCTACAACCTCCACGCGCCAGATGACGCCATAGGTGTCTTTGCCTTTCCTCTGTGCGACGGATTTTCGATCCTCCGAGGCCCACAGGTACTTGCCCGTGTGCGCGAAGAGGCGCACCGAGTGGGCGTCCCTGAAAAACTCCATGCTCGTCCAATGCTGCTACCAAATTCACACCCGCAAATTCGCCCTTGTTAGGACGAATCGCTTGCACAAAATAACCTAATTCCCTGATTTATGCAAGAAACCATTCCTCAATGAATAACGCCCCAATTCATTCTAATACAATCAAAAGCAATTCGAATGGACTCCGCAGAGCATGAAGACAAGCTGCTCTCTACGTAGCGCAGCACTCTCTCGCAAGTAAGGACCTATAAAATCATCCAGATTCTCACAAAACTACCCCAAACCGTAATCTAAACCCATCGCACACTTCTGCTCACTTTACGCCACCGCGTCATACAAATTCAAAACGGAACTCCTCATCGCCAAAGACAGAAGATTCATGAACAAACGACAAGTATGAAACCCCAGTCTTCAAAACTTCGCTGCACCATGCGAAATCGTCAAACTTCCCTCAAAGTAAGGATTCAAAAACCTTCCGCAAGATCTCAAAATCCTATCAACCCTATCAACTCCACCCCACGCACTTCTTAACAACACCGCGAATCCACACAGCCACACCAAAACTCACCTGAATCAAAACCCCGAAACAGCTCACGAATCTCCAACCTGCGAATTCGCCACCTGAATTCCAACCCAACCCAACGAACTTCTACTCTACCAGCTCGATCTTAACCCCAGTCGCCAAATCCGAAACCTTCTGCAACACTCTACCGATTAATTCCTAGGGGAATTCTCGAAGCTACTGTTCAACCGGAGTCCAGCGGTAAGCTAACGGAGACCAGTCGATCGATGACAGGAGTCCTAAAACTCAGTCGAGCAGACATTCACAGTCCCGAAAAAGTTTTAAGCAAAGCGACGGACGACCACGTCGGTGTCTAGGCATTCCCCGATTGGTAAAATGGGCGAGACAACGGCGCTTGGGAGCCTTTCTTCCTGGCAGGTTGAGGGGTTTCTTCCGAAGCCAGTCGTCGTCGTCGTCGTTTTCGTCGACGCAGTTACGCCATCTTCCGGTCGTCCCCGCGTCGTCGGCTACGTTACCGCATCTGCACGGCACCTTCCCTGGTGCGCCTTTGCGGCTCTTTGTTTTTATCGGTACAGTCGGACAATTGCCCCCTGGGGGCGGGGCAATTCCCCTGGGCGGTGCCTACAACAGCACACTGTCTGTAAGGGAGAGTTGACCGCTGAAAATGATCTAGAAAAATTGGGTTGATTGTCTGTAAGGGAGAGTTGACCGCTGAAAATGAGAGAAAAATTGGGTTGAGTTTGCGGAAATTATGCAACAGTCTGATCATATGGCTCCTCAGCCAAACCCAATCCTTGAATTAACTGATCAGTCCCTCCCAGGTATCTAGCAAAGCAGAATTCCTCCCTAGCACAGAGAGGACCATGGCCTGATTATACAATATTATGCGATTATATGAAGGGTCTGTAAGTTTTGTCAAAAGTTCCCACATGTCCTCTTCTCATTATTAGTTTAGAATGACGTGAATATAATCTGGAAATATTTATAATGTTGAATCTTACCCGAATACCAATAATTAGAGTACTTATCGGTAGGTGTGGTGGACCACAATATTTGAAGGATAATAATTGTCCTTAATGCTTTAACCTTTAAACGACAAGCTCATAACCGTGGAAATCATTTGTCTTAGTTACACCGTGTGAATTGTTGGATTAAAAAATGCAAAAGCACTCATTGGAAGTCAAACTATTGTAGATGATCTTCTCTTTTTTCCACAAAATTTGGAGGATGAATAGTTGCACTTCTGTCCTACACAGGAGATTACCTGTCATTCATTGGCCGCTAAACGTCCGCCTCGAAGTTTAAGGGTTAAAAACTCCCTGAACGTTCAGTTGTTTTCAACAAAGTCAAGGGTGCGTGATTTTGACAGAACTCAACTTCGGTTTTGGAACATACCGGCTTACATAATGTCGAAGGGTTCTAATAAGTGGGTTCAAAGTGCGTGTTTAAGGTCGATGATCAAAAATCGATTAGAGTACAGCCAATAATGTTAATATATTTATGTACCGATTCCGACATGCAAACTCGTCAGCAAAGATTGTTAATATGGAATCTGTTTGAATGAGTTGTAATTAGCAAGCTAAGCTTAGCTAGTGATCGAGTTTGATGAGGACTTGGTTTACTTCGGATTCTTTGATCGTGGAATCGAAGACATCCCGCACTTCCGTGCGCAGTTTGCGGTCCGGCAGATTCAATTCGTTTCC
The DNA here is from genome assembly GCA_951230915.1 of Antitrichia curtipendula. Classification (NCBI taxonomy): domain Eukaryota; kingdom Viridiplantae; phylum Streptophyta; class Bryopsida; order Hypnales; family Leucodontaceae; genus Antitrichia; species Antitrichia curtipendula. The sequence continues at coordinate 22,644,316 of OX579635.1, forward strand.
GAACCATGATTATGTTTACTGACTCGGAAAACTATCGAACACTTTCGGACGAATGGTTCCCGTAAGTTTGGTAAGGCTGACGCGTTCAGAGCACGTGAAAGTCGAAGCCATGCATCCCTTGGAACTGTCGGTATTTGGGAGGGGCATCCTCCTCTACCGATTCGGTTCCGATTGGTCTAGATTGATCGTCACTGCGGTGGAACTTTCTTAGTAAGGGAAAACATATCGTTGTCAGTATAACTAGGCAATGGTCCTCTCCATGCTAGGAAGGTATTATGTTTTGGTAAACACCTGGAAGGAACTTATGAATAAAAATTTCTTCACGCCTTCATTTAAATATTTAATGCCCAAGTCTTGTCTTGGACTTTCGAGTATTTTGGCTTTTATCATTATAAATATCTATTATTTACCTCAATTTCATTGTACGGATATCATATGAAGGTCTTATTCAACACGGAGGTGCCAAAATTGAATTTCCACAATAAATTCTCAAATGTCCACATCACCTCACACCATTGGCAAGATGATATGTGGTACTTCTTTTTTATAAAAATGACATAATTTATATTGAATTTGACCTTCACTTAGGGGAGTGTAGTTGTGTGGTTTTCAAATTGTCAAGCATTGGTTGAGATGAATGAAAAGTTTTGTGGTAAAAAAAGCCCTTGCAAACTTCTTCCTCTCCTCCAAAATAAATGGAAAAAACAACAATAAAGTTAGAGTGACATACTCCCTTTTTAGGGTAGGGGTGAACTTCCCCCCTCGCTTGTCTCCAAAAGGATTACACAAAAACTTCTTATTTGCCATGTAGGATAAAATAGGAGGTTGTTTTATATGCACCCCCATAATGACTTTGGGGGGACAAGCGAGGAGGTCGTTTCACCCAGGCCCTCACTACTCTCTCCAAAGAATAGATCTATATTGGTTCATCAATTATTTAAGATCTCAAGAAACTATTTAATCTTGAATACTAGCCCACAACTATATTGTCAAACTTCAAAATCCTTTACATTGTGTGATCCATATTTACAACTATATTCAAATTATTATTATGTCTACAATGAAATTAAAAGACAGTCTTCTACAATTCCTTTAATTATTTTATTCTTTTATAAAATTTTAATGAAAAAATGAAGAAAATGATATTAAAAACAAAATATGCCATCAAAAACTAAAAATTTCACTACTTATATATATTATTGTGTAGATCATTCTTGTATGAACCAAATTTCTACTTCATTTAAATTTACCAACATGGTTATAGTCTATCAATTTTAAAATGCAATACAATATTAATTTTTAGAATTTTTTTGAAGTTTTGAAATAGATTGGAAAATAGACATGCAAAGTTGCATTTTTTGTTTCTCTTTTGAAAGAATAAAATAATTTTATGTCAAAATCACATTTTAAGAGCAAGAAATCAAAATATAAAATCAAAGTTTATGAAAAAAATTGACCTCTACTATTCATGTACTCTATTATTTATGTCTAAAGATTTAAATTTTTTTTTCTTGATTTGTTGATTGGAAGCAAAAAAAAAACCTAAATCTCGAGATGATGGTATTTTGCACATTTTGAGTTAATCACTTTTTATTGCTAAATTTTTTTATTTAACTTTTTGCAACTATAATATGGTTGCATAGGTACTTTAGGATCAATATGCAATACAATCAATCTTTGATGGCCATGGGGCTAGAATAAGAATGTTCCAATTAGTGAGATACCAACTCAAAAATATTCCTTTATGATTCAAAAAGTTTTTTATAAAAATTAATTTGTATTCTAAAAGTATACAACAAGTTTGTTTGAAATCAGAGTATGAGGATTAAAATTCCATCTTCATTTTCAAAATATTCCAAAAATGCAAGGAAGACTCCCAATCATAATTGAAAAAGTAGATAAACCAACATCTAAATTATTACCTAAGTGTTTGTATTACATGTTTGTCATTTAACCATGGACCACATTCGAAAGGAGGAATTGAAGCAATGTTAAAGTCATTGCTCTATTTCTTTTTCAATTTTTTTTTTGAGCAAGTTGTAGTATGAAGTCTGCTTCCATAACCAATTTTATTCTTCAACATACTAGCTTTCCAAATTTTTTAATGGACTTCAGCTGCAACCATGCTTGATGAACGGTGAAGCATGAGCCTTAGTATCTTATAAGAGTTAATCATGTTAGATAAGTGGACAATGGGTTGAAAACTAGGGTCTCTAATAAAATAAAGTAGTCCACTTTGCCAAAAGAATTAGCAGTTTTAAACTTAACTAGAGTTCCACCAATGAAAACCTTTTGGGCATCAAATTTCTACATCATTGAAAATCAAGGCATCATGTGAATAATGGATTCATATGAATCCATTTTTAAAGCAAGTGAATGGCTAACTTGGGTAGTGAGGCCCTAATCTATGATAAATTATAATCTAAGAAAATCAAGATGGATTTTATCATTGATTTAAACCCCAATGTTTATGTTTTTTATTTTGAAATTAATCTAAAGTTGAAATCTTTTGTACAAAAAATATTATTTTTCCAAAAGATGGGGTAAGAGTTTTCTTTGTATCAGATGACAACTCCTAGGCATTTGCAATGCAAGCTCATTTCTAAAGTTGATGTCAGTAATTGACTAAAGAGGGAATTAGTTGATTTCTATTAAAAACTATTAGAGCTACATCAAAAATTGATTGTTTGCCAATTTCCAACATGAAGTTTTTCATTTTGACAGTAGCTCCAAATTTTTTTTAAATGCTCACCCATCCACATTAATTCCTAAAAATATCTACATCCTTGCAATTAATTGTTCTATATTTTTTTGGATCCAAGCATTGAATTCCAAGATCATATGGTTACAATTTCCGTCCTACTTTTTTTCATTAATCTGAGAGCTTGTGTTCTAAAAGGTCCCAAATGCCTTCCTGAAACTGAATAAGAAAGAATGTTGGGCATTTATAATAAATTTGCCAATTATCATATAGGCAAAATTCAAATCTTTATGTACATAAATAATTCCTTTTGAAATTTGGTGTGATTATTAAATGTCATGTTAGGATTCACCTTCAAAAAATAAAATGCAAAAAGATTTATTCCTACAAAATTTTATTGTAGTTTAAAGGCAATGCACTTGAAATCTAGTTAAAAATTCCTTGCAACCCAATGTCACTAGTATGTGAGCCTAGAATTGTGAGCCTACAAGCCTTGAGCCTAGGTGTAAGTAAGTATTTTACAACTATTGAAGGTGTCTATAACATTCATACTTATAACATAAGTCTCCTTTAACCATAGAAGGTATGTCCTTATAACGTAGACACATGTAATATAAATATCCTATAATTATAGAAGGTACTTGTAACATAGACTCCTATAATATAATTAGGCATCTATAACTATAAACATCCTATAATTATGGAAGGTGCTTATATCATAGGTACCTACAACATATACACCTATAATATAAATATCCTATAACTATAGAAGGTACCTTTAACATAGGAACCTAGGTTCCTAGGCTCAAGATCCTAGACTCACATACTAGCAACCGTGTTCACCGCATAGTGTGCAGTCATTGGATGGTGATATAAAATATTGTTTCCATCATAATTAAATTAGTAGTTGAATTGTGCAATTACTGTGCAATAATTGACTATTGTTGTTGTGTGATTCTTGGATGTGTGCGGTAAGGGCCAGGGAGAAATTGCCCCCCTCATTGCCCCACCCAAAGATAATTAAAAAAATTTCCCCCTATTGTGTGTTGTGTTTATTGATAATGTTTGACTTCTCTTTCCTAATTTGGGGCTTCTTGATTGCAAATATGAATTCAGAATTTCAAAATAGTATTGTATGTTGCAAATAAAAAATTCCAGTGTTTATCCCTGTGGGGCAATGAGGGGGTCAATTCACCTTGGCCGTGCGGCGGTAAGTGGTCGATTTACTCTACGGGTCAAAAGAAAAAAATTAACCATAAAATGGTCCAGAGTGCAGGGAACGAGAGAGCATGGGAACACGAGAGGGAACGTAACTGCTCCGCTGATTTCTGGGTTTTAGGGGTTCAACGCTTTTGTCAAGGAATTGAACTTCGAACTTCTGTTGCATTTGGGAATGCGCAAGTGCGAATGTTTGATTCTCCAGAGGCGCAGGGAGACAGGCACGAGCGGAAGATTTTTGGCCGGGAGACCACAATTGAAGTCGAGACACAAGTTTGATTGCAGTCCGAATATTTTAGGTATGAGTGGCCCGTCTGTAATGCTAATGCACAATTTTTGTTGTTCTGTTCGGCACTCTCACGCTGTCCTCCCTTAGGCAGATAGTGAAACGGTCGTGTTCGTCATCTCTGCTGATCTGTAATGAAGTATTGGAATTTCGAATGACTGCTCGGTGCCCCCCGTTGCTAACGAGAATTTGAACGAGTTTGCGGCATATTTGTTCAGGGTTTAAGGGTTTAGGGCTTAGTCGGTGTGGTTTGCGACTTCGATTATTATGCTAGCGGCATTCTTTGCTGTCCTCCCTCAAAGTGATAGTGAAATGCTCGTGGTCGGCGTAAATATAGATCTCAACTGAAGTATTGGAGTTTTTAACGACTGCACCATGCGTGCAGTGATTACAGAAAGACTTGAAAGCTACTGCATTGCATTTGTTTTGGATTTAGGGTTTAGGTCAAATCACCTTTGCATGCGATTATTATGCAAGGGGCACTCTCGTGTTCATTCTGCTGTCCTCCCTTAAGCAGTGCGGTTTCGGAACAGATTCCAAATGCGAATAAGAGTTTCGAATCACTGTGAAGTGCTTCCCCATGGCTAATTTGAATGAATTTGCATTATATTTGTTTTAGGGTTTAGCTCAAAGCTCTTGTTAGGGCGCTGCTCAGCGTCATGTTGGTTCAGTGTTTTGTTTTTCGAGGGCATTTCTTACTCATCGACAGTTGCAGGCGGCTACAGAGTGCCTATTCGAGTTTCGAATGACTGCTCAGTGCCTGTTATGACTCATAGATATTTGTCTAGGATTTAGGTCAGAACATTTTTCAAGACCCTCTGCTGGTTCCGTGTTTGCATTGTGAGACCCTTTGTCACTCATCGACGGGGCTTTAATTTCGCAGATGGCTACTGAGTACGTGAGCCCCGAGGGTCTGCGCCTGGATGGCCGCCGTCCACACGAGATGCGTCACCTGCATGCCCAGGTGGGTGTAGTCCCCTCTGCCGATGGCTCCGCTCTCTTCCACATGGGAAATACCAAAGTGATGGCCGTGGTGTACGGCCCTCACGAAGTTTCCAACAAGGCTCACCAACTTCACGACAAAGCCCTCGTGCGATGTGAGTACAGCATGGCCGCTTTCAGTACTGGGGAGCGAAGACGCCGAGGTAAAACCGACAGGTAATTTAAAGTCTCCATTCACCATACAGCTGACACTTTGAGCCTTTCCCTACAACATTCTTGAAACTTGTGTCATCTAAAAGTTTGCACATGTAGTCTGTGTTAAGCTAGAAATCAATCTCAAAAAACTAAATGTCAGTAGATTAAGTGTTTGCACAAATCAAATTTCACCTGTATGGTCAATAGAGAATCTAATGTACTGTACGGTTGACGGAGCCCATACTTTAGTTCATGCCTCGCGAATTGGTCTCATCCATACGGAATGCAACTTTGCGGCACTTGCGCTTACATTTCCTGTTTCGGAACAATCTCTGCAGACGGTCAACGGAACTCTCTCTTGTAATCGGTCAAACAATGGATGCTGCTATTATGACTCACCTTTTACCTCGCACTCAGGTTGGATTCCTTTTTTATCTGTAATTTGATGATTATCATATTGATTTTTTGTTCGTCGAAGATTTCCTGGAGAGTAACTACTCCGTTTGTTCTATTTTAACGTTGCTACCTTAAGTGCAAGTGAAAGAGTCCTGATGTGCTGTGCTTTCACAATTGGAGTTTGTTTTTAATTTTTATCCGACTGGTTTGCAGATAGATGTATATGTCCAGGTCCTTCAAGCAGATGGAGGTACTCTCTCTGGCAATAGAAATTGAATGCATGATGTCATTGATTGTGTTTTAACAGTAAGTGTTTGGGAAGAGGATGCATATCTACGAGGAAAATCTATGGGTAGGCAACGATCTTGGGTTCCGATTTCTTGTCTATAACAAAATAACATCACAAGTCCCTCTCTTGTGGTCTTTGCAGGAACGAGGGCAGCATGTATCAATGCAGCTTCCATAGCACTCGCTGATGCTGGAATTCCAATGCGCGATCTTGTTGTTTCCTGTGCTGCTGGATATTTGAATTCCACTCCTTTGTTAGGTACGTATGCCTCTTTCATTCCATAGCATTAAGAAATAAAAACAAAGTTCTCTCTGACTGTAATTTTATTGTGTTACTTCAAGTTTGAGCTAGTTTCTGTAAGAAGAGACTCATTCTGGAAATTGGTCGATCCTGCATTGCACGATGTAGGACTAACCTCTATCTAATTTTTGATTACGTCTAAAATCTGTCGGATTTTCCTCATCTGAGCCTAATTTCTTATCTGGTCTATTGTTATCTATCATGCAAGTTGTATTTACGGATAGTTAACCCTAAACTGTGAATCCGGGCTATTCTTATCTGTCCTATATAAATCTCCTTGGACGTTTTACATTTTGACGTGTCCAGATCTGAATTACCAAGAAGACAGTGGTGGTGGACCTGACCTAGTTGTCGGATACTTTCCGAAGTTGGAAAAACTGTCCCTTTTACAGGTGGATTCCTTTGTCATTCTTTTTTAGTAGAGGTTGGTTTGGAGACTGTGTATCTTTTGTTATTATATGGCTTGGATCAGAACTCAAGGCACTATTTTACCTTGCGAACACTGCAGATGAGTAGTATTTAAGTCCATTTTGATAAGCACCCTGCCTTTATGCATTTTCTGTACCGTAGTTGCAACGTCAGCACGATATGTTCTACTTTTTTTTGACAGGATACAATTCTTCCAATTAGAAGTTGGTTCAAATACTTATGCTTTTCTAACCCCGGGGTCGCACTTATTCTGTTTTGGAAGCGACGTTCATTTTACAAGGTGCTTTCAATTTGCTCCCAGAGTGTCAGTTCATACATTTGCCTTGTTCGGTATCAGAGGAATAATGTCGCATTTCTGCCTTTTTTATAATCATCTCACAGATGGATTCTAAGGTGCCAATAGAGACCTTTGAGAAAGTTTTGGAGCTGGCAACAGAGGGTGCTAAGGCTGTTGGCACTTTCATGCGAGAGGTAAGCTCCCTGAGAGTCTGCATTCTCAGGTTGTCTATGCTAAGTTGGGGATAACAGTATTTTGGCAAACTTTTGTTAGAGACGACACAAACTGTGATTTGTGGACTGAAGCATCATCTACTTATATCGGTGTTTTCTACATGGTTCCACAGATTTTATTGGAGAAGACAAAAACCTTGGCTTCTGCCAGAGGTCACCTCAAGATTTAAACCGGGATTGTGGATGTAGTGCTTGGTTGACATTTTTACAATGCTTGTATCTCGATTATATTCAAATGGCGGTCCAATCGACAACTGGTATCTCCAAATACATATGACTGGTACAGGTCAATTACATTACCAGATGTTGGTGTTTCTGAGTAGTTGGCAATCCGGTGAATCTCGTGATGCATCATAATGCGACCGCAAGTTCGTGAATTCTGTCATCACTATGTTTACAGCTGTTCCAGAACATACCGAAAGTATGATGCAGCAGGAAGAAGTGAGGGGATTGGGGCTTATGTCCCGGGCACACCAACCCTCCAGCACGACTCAGATACTGCAGAGGTGGTAAGGCTGCGCAACAAAGAATTAATGATTAAGTGCACGTGGTGTTTGGAGTTTATCCTCACGGCTGACTCCGCAGTTCAGCCATTCAAGAAATTATGTATGCCATCTTTTGAAGGAGGCTGCTACAGGAAATCTTTTGGTTTTATTTTTTACCCTCTGAAAGGGGTATTTACAGGAGTTCGATGGACACCTGAGAATTTAGATCATCTCTAGAGCTCACCTCGTACCTTGAACAGCGATGCAAGCATTTCGATATTGGAGGAGATAAGAAGAGCAAAGGTACCACGCTCTTTCAGACAATACACTTCTTCTACTTTTCTTCTAGAACAGAGATTGCAAATTAGGGATATCTTTGTATTCCAGTGATTGGAATTTATAGATGATGCATACGATTTTTAATTGAAACATTTTGTCGCCCAGTCTCTGCTTGAAGAATGATTTATTTGAATGTATTAGAAGTACTGCAGAATTACGTTACCCTTTCTTCACTTGTTCTTTGTCAGTATTTGAAGACTGCGAGTTGGACACATTTTTACAGAGATTGTGAAGGTAGAATATATAAAATAGTTACTAATTTTGCATGCTTGACAAAGTGTTCTTTCATTTGGTGAGGTCTATAACAAATGGGTCCCTCAGACTTTTTTATAAAAGTGCGGTGATTGTGGTTTTGCTCAATTTCAATGATGCGGTAGAATAACCCATTATTGTTGCCAGCCCAATTAGAAGACCTACTCCTCTCCAATAGCACTTGTCTACCCCCTTGTGTACCGGGGTGTGCAAACACCAAAGAAGATAATGTTATAACTTTGCAGTGTTATGGTGAATATGTGACAATGCATGTTACCAAATACATGTTTCAATATAGTATTCAAGCTTTACTAACAGTTCTATTAATACTATCTATTGGATACATAATTTTTTCAAGAAATATTGTACTTGTTTAAAGGATGAATTGGTGATTGGAAATCATCCATTTGGGTATTGTGTGAATCATTGGTTTAAAAAAATAAAAAAGAACTCATTGGAAGTCAAACTATTGTAGAAGACTTCTCTTTTTTGTACAAAATTTGGAGGATGAATAAGTGCACTTTTGTCTTACATGGAAAGGTTCTTTGTCATTCATTAGTCAAAAAATGGTTGTAGCATTGTTTATAAGTTAAGTTAGGTTACTTTTTTGTTTATTTTTATTCTGTTTTGTTTGTTATAGTGAGATCTCTAGAGATTGTACGTCTTCCAGTTGCGTTCTTGGTATTGTCGGAAAACCCTCTACAAGGAAGGGTGCATGGGCTTTGTTTTGTAGCATATGGACCTATGGTGTGAAAGTTATTGAATTAGAAAATTAAAAGAATATTTTTATTTTATTTTATTTTATTTATATTATGGCAATGGCATGAGGTTCACTAGTGTTGTTGATATTAGCATTTTAGGATAGAACCTTGGAATTTACCAATCATTAGCAATTGTGATAAGCAATGTGAAGCCTTACTACATTTATTGGTAACTATTTGCTTGTGTATTTGCCACCATCTTTGTTCTCTTGCATGAAAGGAAAAAAATTATTTTGTGTGGTTATAAGAAGGTTAATTTAGTTTTCTAAGTACTTTGTAGGAGTGAAGGAATTTTATTTGAGGTGTTCGTATTGGAGGGTGATGGTTGGCTTTATTTTTGTGGAAAATCAATTCCATCTTCATTAGTGGAAGAGTTTAATTTTACATAATCTTTCTAATAGAATATTGATATATTAATGCAACTTCAATTGAGTGTATAATCTAGAGAAGTTTGCAAAAAATAAAAATATGGTGCATTAAAAGTTCTTTGTTTTCATCAGATTGATCCAAGAAAAAGTGTGCCTTCTAAATATTTACATCATAATAAATATTTTATCAAATACCTTAAGAGACCCTAGCATGAAAAAATATAGTTTCATCCTCCATTCAAAGTTAGGCTATTTATAGTCACCATTAGATGCCACAAACAATCTTTGGTACATAATATAATTTGCTATATCCCTTACATTCTAGAGATTGTAGTAGTGGTTTATCAAGGTCCATTGTGCCTACTACATCCTTGCTTACATTGACTCTGCTAATATTGGTAGAATCCGCACCATCTAAGACTCTTAACCCCTAAACGCCCTAGGAGACCAAAATTGTCCTCACATAGTTTCAATTCCAATTCAAAGTGTTGTAACTTTCATATCTGATGTCCAAATTTAATCAAACTTATTCGAAAATCTGCGTTCTCTCTTCTATATTGAATAGGGATATTAAGGAGACAAAAAAATTGAAAAGGACTTATTGTGAAAAACTTACCTTGCGGTGAAAACAAGCATGTATTTTTATTAGGCTTTGGGAAGCCTATGTACATATTTATCATTACTGTACAAAAGAATGGTATTTATTGTAAAAAAATATCATATTTTTGTACAACAAAGGTAAATATTTATATAGTGTGCAATGTCAATTAATTAGTATGGGTCCTCTTAATACCCCTATTTACTATAGTTTGTGTGGTAAAATTTTCAGATCAATTTAAGATTTACTGATTTTTTGTAAGCTAATCAAAGTTCAAAAGTTCAAATTGAGTTCAAAATTCACCAAAATGCATTTGATGGCTACAATTTTGGAGGCTTGTATCTCTTTCATCCAGTGTTAGTTTTCAATAATAAAAAAAAATGTTGGATTATGTTCTCCTTGCAATCTAGTTAGTGTGGTAGAGTTTTCATGTCAATCTAAGTTGTTTTGAATATCTGGAAGCAATTTGATGTTCAAAATTCCAACATTTTTGGATTATACTTGGTGAATTTTGGCGGCTTATTTCTTCTTCATACAATGTCCATTTTTTATTTATTGGGGGGAAAATTACGCATACTAGTGTAGTTTGTGTGGCTAAAATTTCATATCAATCCAAGAAGTTATGAGTGACTTAAAAGCATATTAGTAGAAGGAGGTTCAACCTCAAATGTGTTTTTTGCAACTTTTCTTGCTATTTTTTGACATTTCAAAGCCATTTTGATGACACAATGAGTCAATGATATTTTCCTTCACCAATGTGTGTGTATGCTAGTTTGAATCACTTTATAGTTAAAAGTTTTTTCATTTGAGTAGATTTAGAAATTGAATTTCACCTCCAAATGTGTTGCTAGGAAAACTTCAGCATCCTTTTTCAATACTAAAACATTTTAATCTTGCAATCTATGTGACCAAATGACTCCAAATTTGATTCACATCATTTGCAATACGTACACTACAAGATTGTATGGTTGAAATTTCTATAACTAAAGTGACATTGAGATCTATAACACTTCAAAAACAATAATGTTTTTGAACGCAAAAAGGCCTTGGGCTTTTAGGGGTTAATGCCACACACAAATTGCAATTTCCTTGAGACATCAAGACTAGACTAGAAGATCTATTGCATGTCCAAAATGGTGTACAATAGCAATATGCTAACATCATGTAGGCATGTAGCTCGTCAACGGATCTTTGAGCGGATACTTTGCGATAGAGTATGCTATGGACATTGCATTTTGCATCATGCTCCACTCCAAAAATTGGTTTCCTTTGAATTGATCACAAGGGCACACGTGCCAAAATCCATCGATGACCAAAAAAAATTCACATCGTTCTTCTTAGCCTATGCTGACAACGATTCATTTGGGACTTCAATTTTTGTATAATACCATGAAGAAGTAGTCCGTCTTCAAAACCCTTAGGGTCCTAGACCTTTGGCCAATGGGTTGTCATTGGCAACGCAAAGAGCATCAAAGCCCTAATTTTTTATTTTATTTTAAATCAAAACTAAGCAATGTGTAAAGTGTATCCTGTGCACTAAAATATGTCTAGTTAAGCACCGTGATTTCAATTTAAAACAAACATTCAATGTATAAAGTGTTAAGTGACTTTTTGCTTCATATTGAAAGTGTTTTTTGTTTGTGAATTTGGGCTAGTCGAAATATTTTAATTTTCATATAAATTGTTCAAATATAACCTGTAAAAATATCAGCCAATTTACGAAAAGTGCATTGCCTATTGCGATTGAAAGCAATGTCTTTAAAACCTCCTAAAATGTTTTTGAACTCAAAATTATTATTTAGTAGGTAAGTGTGAATTTGGATGTGCAACTACAAATAATCAGTTGAAGAAAAGTCAGATTGAAAAAACACTTGATATTGCAATTTCAAAACTGTTATTTTACTATTAAAAAGTAAGTATTTTTTAAAATTAAAATGCAGATGAAAACATTTCACTGCACATAGTGTCAATGAATACAGACTTCATTGCTATACAATATAACCTTCCATAGCTACCCAGAGAGAAAATTAATCTTCATTTTCAAAAAGTTAATTTTTTGGAGTTTGATAAGTTGCAGAGTCCCAGCTTTCATTAGTCTTGTAAAGCTCCACTTGGTGGAAATGTTCTCTGCAAATAATGCACCCTCCGATCTTAACAAAAACTTGCACTAATTTGGGTTTAATCATAAAAAAAAGTTTCATAGGCACATTAAATATGTAAGTTTACAAAAATCAGTATAATGTGGTTTATAATATTTTCATATTATCTCAAAATAGTGTGATTCTCATCTAGTTTCCATCTTCATTCATCCAAGTTTCATCTGAAATCTATCCAAATGTTAAACCCTAAAGTAAGTTCTTTCATGTTTAACCCCTAAAGTTCCATGACTAAGTTTTCACCCAAACGCTCAAGAACTGCCATTTTTAGTACAAGTATCAAATTTTTGAAAGAAATTTTTTTTTGACACATGTAACTGTAGGATCTTGTAGTATGCTAACTTGAGAACATGTGGTAAAAAATTCAAAAATTTACACAGCGTGGATTGCAAGATATAAGCATTCAAATTCATTAAAATCATTTTTTTGGCTCTGCAAAAAAATGGGCAGCTGCACTTCACAAGCTCACTTTTCTATGAAAAAATGTCCAAAATGATGGTGCTCCTTTGGATTCATTTTCCTAGAGAAGTTTTCTACATGCTTGAAAAATTTCACATCATTTGAAGTTGTACAACATATAGGAAAAAATAGTAAGTAGAAAAAAGGAGAGAATGATTCAAAATACAAAATTGTTAAGACTTTAGTTATGGAACTGAAAAATTCCAATCCCAATAGTTGAAATGTTGTAATAAACAATCTATACCCTATGATTTTATTTTATTTTATTTCAAAAAATATTGGAAATTGAGTAAAATAAAGGACTTCAAAGTTTATTTTAGAGTAGAGATTAGAGAATATGTAATTGCCTGCAAACAAAAATCCCTCATAACTTTTGACTAATTGGTCAAAATGGAATGATTCAAACCTTTCCATATATACATAACTCTAGAAAACCAACTTCAAGTGTTTGTTTCCGAAAAAAGTGTTTTTTTCTAATTTGCTTGGATTGCCCGGCCGGGGGGAAAAGTAACATATTAGGCCATAAAGTTTGACTCGTATTTCTAAATGTCATGAAATTTAGTGCATATGAAAGATATTCCTCGCGTGCAACTTCTATTAAAATTTCAGCCAAAAATATAAAAATCTCCAGTTACAAATATATGCCCAAAATTTCTATACTGCTAGAAAATGCATGCTGGTCCTTTAGGGGTTAAAGGCCCAAAATTGCTTTAAAATACTCATATTCAAAACAAATTCAATCATAGTGTCCTTTAGTTAACTTGTTCAAGTACATCCGAGGTTCCAAATTCTAAGGAGAATATTTCCACAAACTGCAAGTTTAATGTCCCTAAACTTTAAAACGTAGGCCTTTTATACTTTCCAACAAGTGAAATTTTATCTTTCAATATTTAAAAAATAAATAAATCTATGTATCCCATAATTTATTGGCATTTTAGTCAATATGTGAAGAAATTTAATTACCATGAATTTTGAATGAAAAATGGGTTGAAAATATATGTTAAATTTAACCAAAAAAATTTCATATTCATCTTCAAGAATTATAAAGTAGAAGGTGTGAATGAAAGAAAAGCCTAAAACACTAATAACTTTAATAAAGAATTCATAATTGTTAACCCCTAAAGGACCAAAGAGCCCACTTTGGACTTTTTGAGAACTTAGGCAGGCTCTATTGGAATTTTTGCATGAAATTTTTTAGGATGGATGCTCTTCATTATAATCTATGTGTGAAGCTTTGTTTCATGTCATTCTGATAAATATTACAAAAGTTAGAAGTTTTTTTTTATTTCAATGTCAAATCAGGAAACAAAAAATATGTTCTAACAAAATATTAGTAATTTTTAGAATTATGTAGATTGATACCTACTCAAAAAAATCTGAACCATTGAATTCCAAATAAAGAGGTAAAAGTTATGATGAGTTTTATTTTATAGGCACTGAAGGTAGAAAATACATAGAAAGTCATCTTTTGCTCTCAATTTTTAAAATTTTAAAATAAAAATAAAAATAAAGGATATCAATTGTTTACTAAAACATTCTCACCATTGGGATTAGCATTTATCACTTTGTTCCAAAAGTTATTAGCATATTAGTTGTATCTTTCATTTTAGTAATACCTTACAATTTTTCTCACAATTTTAAAAAAAAAAATATGAAAGTTTTTTGGTTTAAATTATATATATATATATATATATATATATATATATATATATTTTTTTTTTTTTTTTTTTTTTTTCAACCCATTTTCCAATATATTGACTAAACTACACAAGTTATAGGACATACATGTTTTTTCCTAAAAATTTTGAAAGACAAAATTTCACCTTTTGGAAGGACTAGAAAAGCCTAAATTTTGAAGTTTAGGTACGTTGAACTTGCAATCAATGAGGATATTCACTCTAAAATTTTGGGACAATGTACTTGAACTAGTTAATCAAAAGATCATATGGTTGGTTTTGTTAGATAATAAATATTGATGAAGATTTTGACCTTACTTTGGAAACAAGTATTCTAAAGTGGTTTTGGGCCTCTAAACACGATGGTCCTTTAGGGGTTAATCCCAATGGTGAGAATGTTCTAGTAAATAAGTGATATCTTTTGATTTTATTTTTATCTAAAAAAATTCAAAATTGAGGTTCAAAAGATGACTTTATATATTTTTCTACCTTCATTGTTCACAAAATAAAATTCCTCATAACTTTCACCTCATTATTCAAAATTGGATGGTCCAAATGTTTTTAAGTACATAGCAATATGTAAAATCCAATAAAACTAACTATTTTTTTTGAAAACATATTTTTATTAGCCCAATTTGACATTAAGTTTTTTTTTAAACTTCTAATTTCTTCATCTACGTCTTTAATTTGTTTCATGCTAAAAGTATGAAAATTCAATCTATTAAATAAAAATATTAGCTTTTGTGAGTATATAATTCAATGATAATAAATTTCTATTCATTTTTTTTCCATATTATTTTGGATATTTTACAAATAAAATTAGAGATGAATAATGTTTTTTTCATTCCATCTTCTATATGTAACCAATGTGGACTTTATATAGTAATATTATTTAAACTAATATTTTACTAATATTTTAGTTTAATATGTGAATATGTGAATTGTAATAGGAAGAATTTTATAAATCTATTTTTCAAGCCAAGAAAAAATAAATATATAAAGAACTCTCTTTCTATCTTTACAAGAATTTATCCATTGTTCATAAAAATTGATCAAATCCTATTTTAGTTTGAATTTATTATTATTATTTCTTGTTAAATCAATTTGTATTGTTATCATTTCTATGCTATTTGAAAATAATAAATAATTAAAAATAAGACTTTTTTAGTTAAATCCTACAATAGAACTTATATAAAGTAATACTTTCTAAAGTAATAGTTTTTGTGAGGTAACATTGATTGCCCAATCAAGACTTGGGCCACATACAAACATTATGAATGCAATGACCCTCTCTAATGTAATGTAGTCAACCCAATCCTAGCTCTATTACTTAGTAAGTTTAGAAAGGTTCTAGTGTAGTAATCGGTTCCAAATACTATTTTAAATATTAATTTTATTACAAAACATCCCTTTTATGATAAAAATATTACTAAATTGTTGACAAAAATTCTAAAATTTTTAATTTTTTTTAAATTATCATCTATAGTGGCAAAACCTAAAAGATGGACCATCTTTAAGTTCAATACAATTTGAACTTAATATGGCATGTTTTTACCATCTAGAACAATCATGTAGATTTAAAATTGTCAAATGACGTAGGTTTGGGTCCATGGACCTATCCATTAGGCAAATGAACGTTTTGGACAAAATATAAGTTATTAAAATCATGGATTTAGGATTTGAAAAAAATATTATTACTATTATCATATGCCATGAGAAAGGCCTTTTGATGTAGAATCCCATGTTCAAATGAAGGTGCCAACCATAGGAAGTAGGTGCTAGCAGTTGACTAGTATGTCAAACAAACAAATGGATTGGACATCAAGTTGATTTGACAAATATGTATATGTTTTAGACTCTATAGGTCATTTCAACGGTTAACATAAAGAATAAAATGACCTAGCTTTTAAAAAAGACACACAATTATTATTAAACAAAAGCATTTTAAACATTTTAACTTGCATAAAACATTATACATTATGTCAAATTTGAACTTAAAGAAAATAGTGACTCACGGTAAAGGATGAATTGAAGTGTTTTAGCATGTTTTCCAAATGACACTAAGATCGTTTCTTTAAAGTATTGTAACCAACTTCAAAAGTATGAACATGGTTACAATAAGATATCAAAATATTATTGGTATGTAGTATATATATTATCCTAGTGAAATTCTTCTATATTCTTATTTTTTTAATTTTTTGATTGAAGAATGATGGTTTGAAAATTGGAAATTTGTATAGAAAATGTACGCAAAGCAATCTTTTGGAATGATATTATACATTAAAATTTCAGGTTTTATGCATTACTTAGTAGTAATTGATTAGACGTCACAAATAATACAATTATTTGTGTTCAATATTACATTAACTATTTTGACATTCTTCATTTAGATGTGAGGGTGAATGCCAACCATAATTACAACATTTAAGAGTATTGATATTTCAAACATGCCTTGGTGCAATTTCATAGAGAAAGGTAGATAAATGATTATCTTCTTTTCATATTGAAGATAAAAAAACTAAAAGTACAAATTACAAAACAAAAATAAGAACTTGGAATGCTTGTACATCTTTTCCATATGTACAACAAAAATGCTTTTATATATGATTTTGTAAAATAATTTTAAATCTTTCTATATGTAAATCATAGTTTATGAAAAGATAAACAATACCTTGATCTTGATGGTAAATTGAATGTTTGTGGTGATGGTGCTAACATTGGTGAGATCATTGTTGTGGGTGTGATTGTTGTATTCAACCTTGGTTTGCATGTTGTGTGCGTGGAATTTTGTAGAATTTATGAGGGCTTGAATGTTTTTTGCATATAGAGTCTACATGGTGCAAATGATGATGTTTGGGACATTGTGAATGAGAGGTACATTGTGGACTTTCTATGTGTTGAAGAAGACTTTTTACTTTTGGTGATTGATGATAATAAATCTCATTAGTTCTCAATAAAGGCCTATTATTTTTTTCAATTCTTGGATGTGAACATAGTAGATGTTGCATATCAAATTGAGGTTGAACATGTCTAGATGCAAATGTGGGAAGAAGAATATTGTGTTGTTGTGGATTTGTCCACCTCAAAGGTGGTGGAGATAGAACACTATTTTCTTGTGGATTTTTTTTCTTCGTAGGTGGTGGAGGGAGAACACTATTTTCTTGTGAATTTGTCCATTTTGAAGGTGGTGGAGAAAAAAAACTCTTTGTATGTGGATTTTTCCACTTCATAGATGGTGGAGATAATATGCTATCATCTTGTAGATTTGTCCATTTTATAGGTGGTGGAGATAAAACACTATCTTCTTCTGGATTTGTCCATCTTATACGTTGAGTATTTTTTTGTTTAGGAAGATGTGAAATTGATGGTATTGAAACATTTATACTTTGAGTTGGTTGAGTTAGAGTAGAATTTTTTTTTGTACCTGAAAAAATCACAGCAGAACGTGTCATGAAATTGCTTTGAGGTGGATTGTATTCGCTTCTTGATTTGGGTTGCATTTGTTGAAATAGTGCACGCAAACTTGAAGGAATTATAGAATTAATATATCCACTAGATTTGGATGCAACATGAAAAGGTCTTTCTTCATCCTTTTCTGATTCCTTAGTGAGACTTTGTTCTTTTCTTGATAATTGTCTTTCAATTTCTAATTCAACATATGGAACCAATTCTATTGTTAGCAAATCATGATCTACCTCAAATTGAATGGTATTATCTGAGTCTTGTTTTTTTAATGATAGTGAATTTCTTCTTGGTTGAAGAAAAATATCTTTTTTTTCTTTTATAAATTTTTGTTTGTTTTTTGATTGAATAAATGTATTTTTTTCTTCTTTTACAGAGCATGATATTTTTCTTATTAGAGATTGGTCAACAATTGGCTGAATGGAATTATTTTCTTCTTTTAGCCAATTTTGATTTGTTTTTGATTTTATTGGATGATTTTGTTCTTCTGTTTGCAAATATTGATTGGTCAATGGTTGAATTGAATTATCTCTTTCATCTTTTAATGATTTTTGATTGGTTGGTTCCAAATTAGTAGCTTCTTGAATAAAAATATCTTTTTTCTCTCTTAGTGATTGTCGATTGATACGTGATTGAATAGGAATGTTTTTTTCATCTTCTAATGATTTTTGATTAGTTAATGATTGAATATGAATACTTCCTTTTTCATTTAGTGATTGCCGATTAGTTTGTAAATGAATAGGAATATCATCTTCATCCCTCAATGATTGTTGATTGGTTCCTACTTGTATAGGAATATTCTCTTCATCTCTTAGTGATAGCCAATTGGAACTTGATTCAATAGGAAGATCTTCTTCATCTCTCAAAGATTGTTGATCGGTTTCTATTTGTATAGGAATATCCTCTTCTCCTCTTGATGATAGCCACTTGGAAATTGATTCCATAGGCAGACCTTCATCTCTTAATGGTTGATGATTAGTTATTAATTGACTAGGAATATTTTTTTTTTCTCTAAATGATTGTCTATGGATTATTGATTGAATAGAAAGAGGTACATTTTCTCTTAGCAAATGTCCATCAATTTGTGATATGACAATAGGCTCATATTCTTCTTTTTGTAATTGCATTTTATATTTTGATCCAACTGGAGAATCTTGTTTTTTTCTTCGTAAATGTTGATCAACTCTTGATTTGTCTTTAAAATTCAATTCTTCTTTCATTAAATTTTGGTTGAATTTTGATACTTCAAGAGGCCTATTATTTTTAACTACTAATCTCCAATCATTTTGTTGTCTAATTGGAAGAATCTTCTCTTCTTTTTGTAAATGCCAATTAGTTCTTGATTCAACTTGAAGATCTTCATCTTCTTTTAGTGATTGTTGACTGGTTATTGATCTACAAGTAGCATTTTTTTTTTTTGACTGAAAACAATCATTGTTGAAAATATCATCAACACATTGTTCTTCTCCTGATTTATACAAATCAATTTTCATTGATCCATCAAAAAGACTTTGTTTGTCTCTTGGTGAATGCATGTTGGATTTTGATAGAGCAAGATTTGGTTCTTCAATTAATTTTGATTTTGATGCAATAGGAGGACTTTGTTCTACTTTTGGTTGCATACTTTGCATATTGTGATTTAAGTCATTTCTTGGTGATGAACAAGTTCCTCCAACATGTGTATGAATAGATGTAGGTTCAACAATATTGAATGTTTGAGGCCTTGTCTGCACCCATTGTGGTTGTGTAAGAATTTGGAAATGGTTAGGACTTGAAGAGGATGAAGGAATGAAAGTTGGGATTGAAGCCAAATCTAATGCGTCACTTGGGCTAGATGCTATATGAGATGGATTGTAGTCATTTTCCAACAACTTTTGAGGACTACCATTAGATTGAAAATTTGAATTTAATGCATATGATTTAAATTGTGAAAATGATACTCGCTTTTGTGGAAGTTGTTGATACTTTAGAGGTTGTTTCATAGAATTTATTTCAGTTTTAATAGGAACCTTAGACATTGGCTTCTGCAAAACTAGTTTTTGCAATTGAGGTGAAGACCTTGGAAATTGTTCACTAGTATTTACCGAAACTTCTAGTGACTTTTGCACTTTTTGTTTTTGCAATTCTCTTTGAGCTAGTTGTTCTGTAGAAGAACTAAGATTTTCTTTTCCAATTCTTGCATCAACGTCAATAGTATAAGCTAATTTTTCTTCCTCAATCTTGGCAATATTATCCAACTTTGTGTCAATTTTTTGGAGTTCATCTTCTATTTCTAAGATTGTGTAATCTTTATTAGATTCAACATTTGCAATTGGTTTTTGAAACACGTGATTTTCTTTTAAATTGGTTGATTGTAGTGCACATTCATAATTATGTAATAGACTTTTGTTTTCCAATCTCTTCTTTCCTTCCAAATTTTCTTTTATTTGTTTTTCTGAAATATCACTTTCTTTCAATGATTGAAAATATGAACTTTTTCTTTTTATCTTTTCCAAGCTATTTTCTCCAAGCACATCTTGGGCACGTAAAATTCTAGGAATTGGATCATCGCAACCTTTAGGCAAAAGTGAAGGATGCATAGATGACGTATAGCGTGGTCCTTTTATCCGCACCTAATATAAAATAAATCAAATTTGTTAGATGAAGTAAAATATTTAAAAAAAAATGATGGTTAGACAAGTTCTACCTTACTAACATATTTAAAATATAGCATTTTAAAACCACACGATGATTTTCAAACAATTAACAATTATATAATAAGTAGTGCAAATATCCAAATCTAATAGATGAAAGGATGAATAGATTGATGAAGTGTTGTTGGCAATACTTGAAATTGTCTCTCCATGATGTTTCTTAATCCTTGCTTACAAATAGCATCTAAATCCTCTAGAGCTTGAGGGCACAACTGCATGTATAAAATTTACTATTGAAAATTCAATACGATGTTAATAGGAACCAAACAATAATATGGAAGATATTATAATTTTGAAACATGATATAATGATGACCACATTAAAAGGATCTTTATTAAATAAAGAATGCATATGGTTCTGAGAGTAGTGAAGGCTTAATCAAACTTACAAGTTCAATGCCTTTTCCTCCAATTAAATTTCGTTTAATAGTTAGCAACTTCAATAACTTATTGGTAAGTTCAATTTCAACATTTAGCCTGTCCATTGTATAGCAAATCCCTTCTTGATTTCTTCCTATGAAAAAAGTCAAGACATTCTCACCATGAAATTGTATTTAGTCATATAGCTAAAATTGTTCATGAGTAAAGTTATCTATAGAATCTATACAATTATGTCAATTGCATTGTTAATAATTTAGGACCTGAAATATAATCAGTATATATTTCCCAAATAGCAAGAGCTTGTACAGCTTCCATATTAACTTTGTCAGCTTCTATAGAAGTTTCTATGGCCTCTTTTTTTAGCTTTTTATATGCTTTTGTAACCCTTTGTATCTCCTTCTACATTGTTGTGTTTATCGTCAAAAATCTCTTTATATTTGAATAACAAATGATGATTAGTAGGAGTAAAAAGTAACAAAAAAATAAAATGTACCTGAAGGACATTACATTCATGACCTTGTTGTTGTTGTAATTCTTTCAAATTTTTAGGAGATTTTGCAAGTTGGACTTCCAAATCATTAGCTCTCTCTCGAAAAACCTGTAGCTCCCCTGGAAGCATGATCAATGCAAGGCCATTCTGCAGTAGTCCATCATATCATTAGCATTAGACCAAAACTTCTCTCTAGTTTAATTATGATAAAAAATTGATCAAACTCACAAACATCAACTTATCTCCAATCCATGACACTATTGAATTTTTTATTATGTTGATGAGGATAGAAATTCATTCTTATTCTAGATACAATAATGCAAGCAACCCATACATCATACTTTGAACTATTCATTAAACATTTATCTATTAAATACTTTAAATTCTTCATTAAACATTCTATATTTAATTGTTATTAAGAAAAAATAGGTACAAAATAGAAGGAAAAAATAAATTGCTAATAGCTACAAGAAGGAATTAAAACACATCAATCACGACAAAAATATTATTGAAGAAATGCTGAGAAAATCCACATATTGTCTAAAAAGATTAAATTTGTATTGGTTTTAACACTATCTTTGTCTCAATGCAATTTGTATTAGTTTTAATTCCATTACAAGGGATTTAGCCCTTGTAAAGGGTTGCAAGTTCCCCTGCGTTCCTAAACTGTAGGAACTTAGGAGCAACAACTAACTGCAACAGTCTGACGTGGCCATGTCAGACAATAAAAAAATTTATTAAAAAAAATGAATTTTTTTTTCAAATTTTTTCCCATTATAAAAATTCTAAAAAATCTTTTTATATATTTTTAAGTTCAAATTTCTGACAGCACGTTATTCTTGCACTGCATCGTGAACAACAAGGGGAATGAATCTGAAACGGCCCTTCTCTTGCCCTAAATTCCCTCTAATGCTATGAAAACAAAATCTGCCTTCTTCAAATTTTTGATTGCAATTGTATAAAAATTGAAAATAATCTCATTATTTTTTTTAATAAGTTATTAAGAATGAGAAGTCTACATACTTGTAGGACTCTTTGATTTTTAAAATTTTCAAGTGTGTAATCTTATATAATTATATGAAAAAATAAATCTTGTGAATAGGAAGGAAGGAAAAGATTTTAGGACAAATCCATCTAGCATGGGTGGCATGGGCAAAAGAATATCACTACATCATAAAATTTGAAGCAATCATTATAAAACCTAAAGCAACTAAAGAAGTGCACTTTGATTGGATGAAATGGTTTAATATTTCCTTCTCCATAGTATTGAAATTTCCACACCCAATTATAGAGATCAAAATTATGAAAAAACTAAAATGTTTCCAAAAAATTGTGAAGATGCTACAAAAGTTACATCAATTCCATCTACCATTGGATTTTAAGAATTGATGTGCATATATTTTTGAAAACTTTATTGTGTCCAATTGCTTTAATTTTTATTATTTCACACCATTGTATTTGAAGATGTATACATTACTCAAAAGTATTTTTAGTTTCATTTTTTTTCAACTTAAGAAAAGAACGAATTGTTCTAAATTTCCTAAAAAATGTGACATATTAATTTTTCTAAGTGATTGATCAAGCACAATTGTTATAATTTATAAATCTAATAAATAGTATTTTTTTGATTATCTTCAAAAATATTAGAAAGACCAATATTAGAAGATCTTTCCTTTTATACAATTATATTAAAAAAATTCAAGCACATTCAAATGCAAAAACAATTTGAAGAACAATAATTCATTTACAACCCATTTTTTTCAAGCAATTGGAAACTTGAGGGGTTAATAAATGTTTAGTTCAAAGTCATTTCATGTCAAAGGTAGTTTTTGTCTAGTGAAATCTTGAACCCAAAGATTTTTTTTTAAATTGTGAAAATTGAATTCAAAAACAAATTTTACAAGCTACCTTTCAAAGAGATGCTCTAATTGCTTGTAAAACAAGATCCTTCATAATTTTACATCACTAATCCAAGTTGAATGAATCAAAGATTTTAAATAGATATAATCATATTTTATGATAAATAAATATAAATTATTAAAAAAATTCAAATTCTTATGTGTGTATTTTGTTTTATCAAGTTTCTTAAGCTCAAAAATTATGTATTTAGGTTGTAATAGCTTTTGAGCTTGGTCATCATAGTTTAAAGAAAAGTTTTAAAAATGCATGCAAAAAGTTGAGACTATTTCAAACCCGTCTAGGCATTTTTTTCTTATCCTCCAAGGGGATTTTGGTCATTTAAAAGTTAAGACTCTTGCTAAGTAAATATATATATAATATATTTATATAACATCAATGCAACAATTAAATAAGCAAACTATACCCATAAGACGAGCTTGTGAATAAGAAGCCATTTGTAGAGCATGCATCCAAACAACCTGATACATGTTACCACCTTCATCATTTGCTTATCATAATTGATAGTTTCATTTAACCAACATCGAATGAATGAATAAATATATATATATATATATATATATATACACAATCATTAGAGTCAATTATAAAGTGTGTGCAATGCACCCAAACTTGGATGTTATGGAATTTGATGTTGTGTTTTTTTATACTATTCTTAGTTAAGTCTTCTTTTGACCCTTTGTACAAATTGGGGTTCATTTTACACCAAATAATAACATACACTCTATTAACTTTTAAACAAAATAAACTAGCATCATTGCATATATTTGTCACTATAGAAAATCAATTAAGTACACATTATTCTATTCCAAATTTCCAATAGATGCTACAAAATTTTAAAAGCTATTAGTATACAATATGAAGAATCTAGTTTCAACAACCTATTATATATGAATCAACTTAGTCACTATAGAAAAGTTCAATTTTAGAAGATGGATGATATTACAAACTCTACCAAGGTTTAATTAAAAATTAAAAAAAATTACCTTGGCTTCTTGGGAAGGAGCTGAAATGTGGTAGCTAGCACGCTTTGCAAATGTAGCCAAATCATGACTTAGACACAATGAAAAACAGAATCGTCGACCTGTAAGAAAATATGTGATTTAAGAGTATAATTATCATTAAATAGAGTGGAAAAAAACCATGTATTGTAAATTGTGTTACATTCAGTGCCCTTGAAATTTACAATAAATATTATAAGGTGAAAAAAATAAAAAATAAACTACCAATAATTCTTAATAGATTCAATATAAATATTAAATGAAAAATGTTACGGGATTTGATAAAATGTGTTTGAATAGGGCATTAACCCCTAAATGCCCAATTAACTATTTTAAAGTCGTTGCCCAACCTTACGGGTTATTCAAATCCCTATAATATACATACTTTTAGAAATTTCATATTTTCCTATGAGGTTGTTTCTCTATAGCCAAAAAACTTTTAATTTGGATAAATTTTTTGCCTTGAATGATTTTTCAAAGTCAAACACTTCAAGAGATGCTCATCTAGTATTGCCTTGGAAAAAAAAATCTAGCCAACAAATGTCACCCCCCTCCAAAAAAAAATTCCATAGGTGTGCAAGTGGTCAAGGGATTGATTGGTTGGAGCAAATAATGAATGGACACAATTGGCTAAAATTTTGTTTTTCTACTGTACCTCAATTGATTGCAAGATTCTAAAAACAACCTTCCATGGCTCCAATCCTTGTGAAAATTGGTATGCATGTTTTCAACTGTTCATATTTATATTTGTCAAAGATGACAAATTTTTCTCTTCAAAAACATGAAATATGGGCCCTCAAAGTAAGTTTGTCCAAAATAAAAACCTATTGTTTTTTCAAATATTTAATTTTGATTGAAGATATCTCAAAATCCATATAGTCAAAGTCTTTGAAAATTATAGTGTAAACTAACTTGATAGTGGTAAACAAGACCTTTTGGTTAAAATTCTCAAAGAATGAATTAAAAAAAATTATACTTTCATTTCAAAAATAATAGTTTAGAGGTAATTTTGGAGAAAAGAGACTCCTTAGGCATTTAGGGGTTAATTATAGCTCTTGTAGAATTTGCACCACAAAACAATCCAAAAGTTCTATAAAGCCTTTTTTAGTTACACATTTTTTTTAAGGTTCCATCACTTCAATTTTATCAAATTTAGCCACTATGTCTTTCAATACACATGCAAAGAACCTTAAGACTTTTGGTTAGATCACTTGGATGGTATGAAAATAAATTTTGAACTTTCCAGATTCAGAGTCATCTTCATCTTTAATTAAAGCGCCTTCCAAAGGAATGACTCCAACTGGCTCCATGTTTGGTATCTACAACATAAAATGAACAAAATTTACTAATGAATAAGGGTAGTGTAACATAGTATTGTTATGTGTAAGCTTGGTAACATAAAAGTGTACAAATTTAAAGATGGACTATCATAGAGAATGTCCTTTCATTACCCATATATTAAAGCAAAATTAGAATACAATCTTGAAAAAGCAAGTATCAAAGTTTGTATTTTGATACAAACAGTATTAATAGTGCTTGGAATTATGATTGAATACATCATTGTTTTTTATATAATAAAAAATATAGGCTCCTTGCAACAAGAAAAAACGGCGATTCCAAGTTGTGGACTTATCTCCACACTTCTCCAACCAACCAACCAATTCTGGGTCTGACCACAATATTGCCTATGATGCATGACAATTCAATCAATACAACAATGAAATATTGTGGAACTTTCTTTACCTTATAATATTTATAAAAGAAAAGAAAATTGAATAAGCCAAAATCATTTGTGCTTTTCAATAGAAAATTCAAAGACAAAAAACTATTTTTGTAAATGCTTGAAGCCTGAATATTAGAAAAGAAACCTAAATATCTTTAATAATATATTTTTTTCATATCCTTACAAACAAAGGTCTTTGTAGTAATATTGCATACTCTAATCGCAACAAGAATAAAAATTCTAAAATTTTAATGCATGAGCACCTGATTTTGAAGCTCCATCCTTTGAAGTTATCAAAAATAACTCTTATTTGTTGCAAATGTACTTTCTCTATTTTTTTTTGAGGCTACAACACTTGCATTTCAATATATGTTTTTTTTCACCTGCCAAATTAATGTAAGATGTCACTCACTAATGACAATATAATAAACTCAACATTGCCAAGACAAGACTAAGTTAAATTCCTTTAAGTTTGTTGTAATAGACGAGCTCTCTCTATAAAACTTATCAATGTTTCAAATTGGTCATGCTAATTTGAAATACTACATAGAATTTATTTGCTATTTGAAAATTCGACACATTGCTCATGTCCATTTTTTTTCTAAATGCATTAGCACGGAAATCTTAGTTCTAAAGCAATACACTCACAAATTGTACAATGTCTTATGCATTTGTCAACATCCATCCAAATTTAGCCAACTATCGTATGACAAAATGAATAAGAGGGAGCATTAGATAAAACTCTCTAGAATTGTAGCTTTGTCTTTTAACTCTTTAAGGACAAATGATTGCAAACATGTTCCAGGCACACAAAAATTTGATTTTTCATCCACCAAAATATTGTAGATTTTTGTGCTACTTAAATTACATTTCTACAATATAGATATCCAGGATTATTCATGAAAAATATTCTATAGTTCAAAGTGTACAAATAATTTTTTCATTTTCAAAAATGACCCTTTTAAAAACAACTTAAATAAATAAGTAAAACAAAAATCTCAAAAAATCATCATAATCATAATTTAAAATTTGAACTTAAAGAATTATTTTTGTGAAAATTATTAATAGAATTTAGAAAAGAATTCAATTTTAGATTTTAGGTGTGATTATTATCATTAAAACAATAATGAAAGTGGAGCCACCATTGCCATTTCAATTTTGGAACAAAATTCTTTATAAAACCTAAATTTTTTAATTTGAGAATATTGTAGTTCAACATTCTAAGAATTGACATAATTAATATTAAAAAATTGCAAATACTCTTGCAAATGTTATTGGTGATATAATTCATTGGCTAAAGTTTGCAAAGTAGAGGAGCTACGGTAATGTAGACCAATCAAGAACAATCGTCTCAAACCCTAAATCCTAAACATGAATTCAATAATTTTTTTCGTACTATTTAAATCTTGAGGACATCCACATCCTTGTTTGTTGTAAGACAATTATAACTTTGTACATTCAATTCTACAATGACCTAAAACTCAATCCAACAAGACTCTAACAACTTTAGAAATGCAAAAGAGCTAATATAACATAACAAGAAAATGTTGGATCCCTTCAATTTGTATAGGCACCATTCTTGAAGATTATTGTATATAAGAATTGATGAAATAATCCTATCAAGAAGGCCAAATAATAATATCAATTGCAAAAAAAAATTGGGTTGCATTAAGTTGTTTGCATATTTTCAAAACTAACATAAATTAGCATACATTTTGAATATGTACCTCTTTTTTCTTGCCTACAAAAGTTAAAAGACATTTGCAAATTAAAAAAATCCTAATTATAAATATATTAATAGAAATAGAACATTAATTGACAAGATGTCTACTAGATATGCTAATTAAGCTTTAAAATAAAAGTATCTACCATATTAATGCTTCAATTTTTTAAAGAAAATACTATACATTGATACACAAGTCTCCAAAGAAATCCATTTTGGATTCTCTAGGATTCATTTATTGTGTAATCTTCAAATATTTTTGTATAAGTTCAATTTCAAACTCGTAATTTAATAGATGATTAATCCCTAAAGCCCCTAGGGTGTTTTCTGCCCAAACCACTCAAAAATACCACTTCTGTTGTATTCACTTAAGGAAATCAATTTTTTTGTGTTTTTTAGAATTTAACCGTAGTATCTTGTACCTAACTTGTCTGAGATCATATAGTAAAAATTTCATCAAATTTGACCATACGGATTGGAAGATATTAGCATTCAAAGTTGAACAAAAAGTTTTTTTTCAAGAAGATGCTTAAATTGCCCAAAAAACTAAGATTGTCCATAACTTTCTCATCCCTAGTCCAAATAGAATGAATCAAAGCTTCACTTATAGATAAAAAAATAATATTTTAGAAAAAAAATAAAATTTTAAATCATTTTGACTTTTTGTAATTTTTTTTGGGCTGCCCGCCTATCTCCATTTCTTGCTTATTGTGCCATAACTTTTTCATCCGGCATCTGATTGAAACAAAAGTTATATATCCACAAAGATCTTGCAAAGCTGCACAACCTCAAAAAATCTCAAAAAAATTCACTTCAGATTGAGACAATAGGAACCTACCCGGACCCAAATTGTCCCCCGAGGGGACAAGCGGGATTTTAGGGGTTAATGCTCTGCAATAATTGATCAAGAATATTGAGACGTATTATATGTAGAACAAAAATGTGCTAAATTGGATAAAGTAGTACAAATATTAAAAATATCTTAAAATTATATTTTTTAATTAATTACATTTATTCTATTATTTATTATAATATAATTGAGATGTGGAAGAATTGACTCCTCTATATAATGAGAATTGAAGAATTGACTAAAATCTACTCACTTTGGATGTTAAACTTGTGAATCATGAAGTTGAAAAAGTAAGCCAAATTAAAATATATATGTTCTTGGTGAGTTTAATATAGGGCGATTTAGCTTTTTGCTGCTCTTTTTACATGTCATTTGATGGTTTGTCAAAGACATTCGGTTGTTGCCTAAGCTTAGTCATTTAATTCAGCAAAAAACTAATTTGGAGGGGGCATTTCAGTCATTTTCCTTAAGTTTGCAAAAGCAATCAGTTCAAAAACCAACAAATAAAATACAACTTATTGTAGATCAAATACTAAATTGAAGGCAATTCATCAATTCAAGGCAATTTATTTACATACTACCATACTTGGATAGCACGTTTGGCTTAATTAATATTGAAAAAAAGTGCTGAATATTTCTTTTAATTTTGGAAACAAATAGACAAATCTACAAATGTATAGATAGTTTGTCGAAAATCCCAAAATCCACCGAGTCAAATATAAATCTATCATTTGACCATCTACCATCAAGAAATTAATTCATTGAAATTTAGTCAGAATGAAGAGTAGAAAGGTCATTTTTATAATGAAATCCATTCTTTGTCATGAATCCTCAAAGGACAAGACAATTTGAAATTGAGAGCTTAATTGCTCATTGCCCAAAACACAAGAATTGTATTCAAAGCATAACTTTAAACCTTATTTGGAGATAGTAGAATAACTTTTTATAAAAATCTTTGAACCAAGAAAGGTTGGGAAATCAAGCTAAGTTTCATCTTGAAAAATCCATTTGTGAATTTGAGCCTCCAAAAGAAATTTATAGACAAAATTCAGAGAAGATGTTTGAAAATGTCAAAAAAATGTTTCTTCTAATTCCTCAATGAATTTTGTCCATAACTTTTGATTGGAATCTTGAAATTTCAAAAGGGGTTTTGCATATGTAATTTAGATTGATTTTCATATGAACCTAGTTTAAAGTTTTTTGAAAAAAGCTATTTTACTATGCCTAAATGAGGTCTAAAATTCTACTTTGAATACAATTCCTGCTTTTTGACTTTATTATGAGTGGTTGAGCTCCTACTAATCCTAATTTAGTAATTTACATATCCCACATGGGTTGTTTTACCTCCTACCACCCCACTTATACAAACACTAGAAGAAAACAATGTTCTAATCCATATTATTTTCAAATATTTTTGTGTGACATGGAAAATTTTACATGGTTGTTAGAGCCAAGCATGGCATTTGCGTTGAAAACCATGTTAAACCTAACATGATATGTTAACTATCTGATGACAATAGGATATCATATTCTTGCCATTTTCATTTCATAATATTAAAAAACGCACACAATGTTAGCCCAAATATGAAGTACACATGGCGCCACATAGAATTTATTGTGCCCTCTAATTACAACAAACAACAAACCCTAAATTCTAATGTCACGAGATGTTAGCATGTAAGAATTTTCCTCAAATTAGCATTTAACTTGATGTTATTTGTGACAAAAATACACAATTTCAGTCAAAAAAATGTTGAATATAATAAGCTTTTGACAGAATATACTGACATATCTTCTTTCTTGTAAGGCGTTTTGGCTACAGACAGGGTTGGAGACGCCATGATTCCTATCATTAATTTCAATCAACATGCTTGGAAGCTCCTAAACTATGGCCGACGTCTGTAAGTTTATAAGTCTTGCATTTTTTTATTGTAAACAAATTTTTGGGAGACTATTTTTTATTGTTCCTTATTTTTTCTGATATTGCAAATTTTTAGTAATGGAAGAAATATGAGGTTTGCCAAGAGTACTTATGGAAAGAAAAAGTTCTCAAGTGATAAAAATTTGACTCTAATTCATGGAATTATGAAGACAAAGGCTTTGTTAGGGCTTGTATGAACTGGAAAGGTATTTATAATGCAAGGTAGTTATTTTGATTAATTTGGTTGGATGAGTGAGTGAATGGTAGGATGATGGACCTGAGCTTGGGTTTGAGATTGTGATTTTTGATGCTTTGAGCCCCAATTAGGAACTAGGGTTTGACTTTGAGGAGGATTGGGTGGTATTTTATTTGCTAAGGCCTTGGATTGTTTTTCATCTCTCCAAAGTAGGTTTGTGTTGGATTGATGGCCTATGAATTGTGAGACAATATAAAGATTGCACAGTGGGGTCCCAGTCAAAATGGCGTTTTTGAAATCGCAGTGAAGGAAATTTCAATGCTGTCAAGTTTGACAACCTCCTGAGAGCTGAAAAATTGATATTTTGCCACGAAATTTTTACCATGGCATCATCTTTATGTTAATAACATGTGTAAAAAAACTTCAAAGCCAAAAGATACATGAAAAAAAGTTATTCAAAATCTACCAACATGGATAGTTGTGGAAACTTTTTCACTACTGCCAACTTTGACAACCTCCTAAGGATTGAAATTTTTATTTTTTTCCATGAAGTTTTTGGAATAGCAATCACTCTATGTTAAAAACATATGTTCCAAATTACAAGGCCAAAAGATCAATAAAAAAAAAGATATTTACAATCTACCAACATGTGTTGTTTTGAGAAACACTTGTGGAAACCATTTCATTACTGCCAACTTTGACACCCTCCCAAGGGCTGCAAAAATGTCTATTTACCATGAGATTGTTGTCACATAATTCTTTCTATGTTGATAACATGTAAGCCAAATTTCAAGGACAAAAAAGTCTTACAAAAAAAGATATTCAAAATCTACCAACATGGGTAGCTTTGAGAAATCATTTCTTTATTGACAACTTTGACACCCTCCCAAGGGCTCAGATATATTTTATTTACCATGAAATTTTTGTCACAGGATTCTTTCTATATTAGTAACATGTGTAACAAATTTGAAGCTCAAAATATCTATACAAAAAAAGATATACACAATCTACCAACATGTGTAGTTGTGGGAAACAATGGGGGAAGTCATTTCACTACTACCCATGTTGGTAGATTTTGAATAACTTTCTTTTGGTGAATCTTTTGGCCTTAAAATTTGTGACACGTGTTATTAACATAAAGATGATTTTGTGATAAAATGTTTGTCGTAAAATACCAATTTTTCAGCTTTTGGGAGGCTGTCAAAGTTGGCAGCATTGAAATTTCCTTCACTGCGATTTCAAAACGCCATTTTGATTGGGACCCCATTATACATACATTTGAGTATTTGAAGTTTTTCAAGAAAAACTCCATCTGTAATTTTATTGTTCTTTTGAGTACATGGTATAAAGAATAAATTTTGGTCATGCAATGATGCTTCTTACAGTTTTTTTTGTATGGATGAAGTGTAGAAGAAGAGTACTAACTTTTTTTACAATGTAAAAAAAACTCTAGCAAGAAGATGTATAGTTAATGCTTGGAGAAAGGGTAGTATACAACCAATGATGGCTATTCTAATTTTTTTTATTGTTACTACTATTGAACCTTAAACTGGTGATAATTTACAATTTTGCATTTTTAGTGAGGTTTGTTACATGGTATTGAGTTCTCCTTTGTTGTCACTGGGAGCAAATCATGTTCTTCATAAATGAGTAAGAAGTGAGAACCTTCATGTAGACCCCACGGGCAAGCCAATCAACTTAATTTTTTCTCACACACGTCCTATTTGCATTGCATTGATGATGATGCTTGATGATAATAAGGGAACCATATTATTAAATCCAACTTTGAATATTCAAAATATAATGCAAGTTTACCAGTCACTCACTTGGTTGTAAGCATTGTAAGTTTTTTTTAGCTCTAAGGTAAAGCTAATTTTGAACCTAGCTTGTCAATGAATTGACTGTAAAAATATGGACTTACTACAACTTCTGTTTTTATAACTCATGTAATTGTTAGAAGGTATATTTGTTTGAATTGAAGAGCCATTGAGTTGTGGTAGGCGTTTTTCAATTTTGCAATGCAACCTTTGAAATATCATTGTCAACTTATTCTTTCATTGTGTTGCAATATAGAGGAACCGAATTGTCTACGTTTTGGAAGTATTTCATCACAGAGGTTAGTCAGCTACATATTGATCTTGGGTCTTCACATTGCGTCATATACAAACATTGACATTGGTATGATTCACTGACCTCTTCAATAGAAGGTGCATTCAAAATTTAGAATTCATAGCAATTAATTACAAAAGATTATTGTTGTGAAATTGGTTTGAGGGTTGGAAGAACAAACTAAGATAAGGATGTAGCTCAAGATGCAAGTGTTCCTATGATCAATCATTTTGTGTACCTTGTGTAATATCAACTTGAATGATGTTGTTTTATGCCCTGTCATAGAAGTAATTTGCTTGATAGGATTGCTAATGTAATGGGTGGATGCATGGTTGAGTGGCTCATTTTTGGCAAAAGTCCAAGTCCAAAAAGTCCTTTCTTGTGAGTAAAATGTTTGGGAGTGAAATACTTGGAAGTGAATTCTATAAGAAAAAAATTCTAAAAAAATTCTAAAAGTCCTTAGCTTTTTGAGCGCCCCTAGACCTTGAAAATCATTATACCTTAGAAAAAATCATTTTTGTAAAAAAAAATATTGGCTATAAGAAAAAGACTTCATAAAATTCAGTGTTTGAATAGTCATTAAAAAGTCCTTTGCGGACATTCAATACGTATTTACACAACAAGATTATAATTTTGTAAAAATTTACTAAAACATCCATTAGAATCATAGTCCTTCGTATGAATTTAAGAACCTAAACCATCTTTAAAATGTCCTTGAAAAATGTGCTGACAACAAATTTGTCACACCCATCTTTTTTAAAAGTCCCCTATACTTTCATATTTTGCCACAAAAAAAATTCAACAACATAGTTGTGTTCATAATCAAGTTTAAGACCCTAAAATGAACTTTTTTTTCAAGTTAAGTTTTTCTAATATACCCAAACCGCATTTGAAAATTTGATAAGTGCAGTTTTCAAAAGTGAGACATGATTTTGAGCCCGTCAACCATGCATTCACCCTAATAGCTTTGTTTACTTTATTGCACTGTCACCATTGCTTTTGTAGGTGATTGAATTTGATCAAAATAAATATTGTATTTAATTGTCTATGTGCAAGTCCTAGACTATTGTCGGTCGAGGCACTATGTTCTACAAGCTTGTCATGTTCCTTTGTTGAATCTAACTTCAAAACTTGTATTTGATGAAGCACAACAACAAGGTCCTTGTAATTATATAAATTGCTTGTTGTGTTTCAGATTTTGTGCCTAATCACAGTATTTGTTTGTGTAGGTGATCTGCTTTTGTTTTGCTACGTAGAGATTGATTGAAGAAAGAAAGATATAACTAACAAAGAAGAGAACGGCCCTAGATCACTTGGACTTGGGCCATAGTAAAAAAAAGAACGCAAATGAAGTACACAATGTCTTCGTGTTTTAAGATGCACAGTTGTAGATTACATAGAAAGATGGAAATTTATTGTTTATTCTTTGAAGACTTATATTCAACAATTATGTTTGTGCTCTTCATGTACGTTGTGGTTGTTGCAAGTGTTTCATACTTCATTGCGGAAGGTGTTGGCATGTACACAATTTGAAGAATTCTTAACCATTGTATGGTGTTTGAAGCAATTGAATTTGTGTAGGTCTTGATAATGACTTCAATGTGTAACTCCTAAGTTGCTTCACAACGAGACATTATGTATTGTAATGTGTTATATAGAAAGTAGAGCATATGCTACCTTATATTGCAGTAGACATTTTTAGTGGAAAATGATGAACTTGTTGAATTCATTATGAAGAGGCTAGTAATCACAGTTGTGTTATCATGAATATTGAAAACTAATGTATTCACAGGGTGTATCCTTTGTTATTTATTTTTTAGTGTTATTAAAACCGCCTATAGTAGTAATTCCTTATAGAAGTATTGAGAAAATGATATGACATTTATCCTTTAAAGTGTTGAAAATGTTCTTTCAAGAAGATCTAGACTGATGTTCTCATACAAGCGATGATGTGTTGTTTGCTTGTTATTTGTGTGCGTAAAGTAACAGTACTACATTTGTGAAAGTGTTAAATGCTAAAATTGCTAGGATAGACGTTGTAATCATGTACGCTAAGTTGATTAGACCATGAATTGGAAATGACATTGCGGTTGTCACCATGTATTATAGATATTATACGAGTTTTGTGCATTGAATGAGCAACAATTCCATGCATGTATGTAGTCTGGCAAAAGCACACATAAAGATGTAATGTGTCGACATGAAAACTAACAAGTTGAATACATCAACATCATTGTAGAAAAGAAACTTTGTGAATGTCATGGTATTAAGTACTATAATAAAAAATTCAATTTTCGATTAGTTCTGAAATAAATTAGTAGTGGATTGAAGAGAGACTATTTTGACTATTTTTTTGGAGCACCGCTAGCCAATCGTTTCATGAATTTCCCGCACAGTGTGTTGCTACCTTTTCTCTTCCTGCATTGATTGTGTGACAACTCAACTCTTCAACCCAAGAGTGAAGAGATTGGAATCAAGTCAATTAATGGTGTCCAAAAGATGTTAGACTATTAACAGATGGTTGCTCATCATTCTTGCCATCACCTTCGGCTAGATTACCAATCAAAGCTCTCATGGAGCTTCCACCCATTGTGTATGCCATTTTTAACTGCTTTCATTGAATGTGTCATGTCGTATTAAATTATTAATTGCTTCCACTCACTGAATCATGTTGTATTAAATTCTTAATTGATGCTTAGTGCACATTCAAAGGCTTGATTTTCTGGTTTTCTCTTCCACGTCACAGTAGAAAGATTATTTTGGGACAAAAAACCAAAGCCAACTGGAAGTTCATTTTGGGACGGAGGGAGTATGTTATAAGAAAAATGTATTTGTACAACATACATGCTTCCAACATAATTGAAGCAATATTGTTAGTTGCACAAAAATTTGTGTTAAACAAGGAATGAAGTTTCAATGAACGTGAACAAGACATTTGGTGTAGTTCAGTCAACATTAAATTTGGGGCTAATTACAAAGAGCTTGCATTAAGTCCAACACATAACACATTCAATGTTCTTAGACATGTGTATCACGCTAACAAATACGCGTTGAAAATGATGGAAATTGAACAAATGTTACCATGAGAGGAGTGTCCATGGGAGTGGATGATAACATGCTCAATGAAAGAAACATGTCAAGTAAAAATAAGAAGTTCTAAATGGTAGATAACACCACATCATATCTGATATGGCATAAATTCAAAATTATAAAACACGTGGATGATGACATAGAAAATCCACTACAATTTTTGTAACACTTCTAACATGGAACCAAACACAAAAAAGAATAGGGGAAAACATCAAAATGTACATGTTTAGAACACAAAACTCAACAAAATCAGTCTGATGCTTTATATTGGCCTTCAGCATTTTTGAGAACGTGATTATTGTGTTTCAATCTTATTAGTGCCAACATGTTTTTCTTCTAATGAAAGGACTTGTCTTCTCATCTCTTAGTACTCACAATTAATAGCTTGTGAAGCTATGTTAATCAATTGTTGAATATTCTTTATTTCTTTGAATATAATGCTAGCTATATCCTTGGGCTACTTAGCTAGGAACCTGTGGGAGCTTCTTTGGAGAAGTTACTATCTACTTGTTTTTTATGGAAGAAAGATGAAAAATTGTAGTTACTTTTTCATAAGTAGTTCATTTTCTATAATCCTAAATTTCTATTTGGGTATATGACTTGAAACATTGAAATAAATCCCAAGTGCCTAAGCCTTTCCAAGGGTGTTTTTTTTGTGAAAAAAGAGCATAGACTTATAGTTATCTCCAATAAAGCAAATTGTTTGTTTTTCAAAATTTGACTATATAGACGTTAACCACTAAATGCCTATGCAACCAAATATGGTTGTTCCAAAATTTCAAGCTCATTTTGATATGTACAGTGAAATTCCTTTGACCGATTAAAAAAAATTTATAGGTAGTTTTGAGGTTTTTTATTTTTTACTAAAAAAGATAAATATTTGATCTTTGAGAGGTCCTTAAAGGCTTATATATACTATTAGTGGAAGAGTAAAGCTTGTAAATTTTATTTTATTTCACGACTTTGAGCAAAGCTTAACAATTTCACTTGATTTGACATCTAAGAAATTGTACTTATCTATTTGCTTTGAAAATGGTCCAATGGAAAGAGTAAATTATTTTCATGATTTTCACCATTGAAAATTTAAACATGAAAGTGTTGATTTGGAGTTATTTGTGATTTCTACTTATTAAAAAAAATGCATTTCAACAATTGCAAGGTGGTTTGTATAATGAGTTTGATAACTTTTCATGTGAAATTCATTTTTTTGAAAGTGCATTTTAGTGTGCTAACACTATTTATAGTTGTTCATGTCACCTCCAAATCTCCAATCCTACTAAAAATTAAAAAAATACATTTTTCTTGTTATAATCTCACAACTCCTATGCAATTTTACATTCAAAATTGCTTTGCATACTAATAAGCAAGCTCTTTAAACATCTATATGCATATGGTTAGATTTGCTTCATTGGGGATAACTATAAGCCCATTTTCTATTTTCATAGTCCAAATACATTTGAAAAGGCTTAGGCATTTAGGGATTAAAGAGCTTGCTTATTAGTATGCAAAGCAATTTTTTTTATAGGTAGAAATTGTAAATAACTTCAAATCAACACTTGCAAGCTAAAATTTTTACTGGTGAAAATCATGAAAACACTTTACTCTTTCCATAGGGACCATTTTCAAAGCAAATAGATAAGTACAATTTCTTAGAGGTCAAATCAAGTGAAATTGTTAAGCTTTGGTCAAAGTCGTGAAATCAAGTAAAATTTGCAAGCATTGCTCAAAGCTGAGAAATCTAGTAAAATTTTAAAGCTTTATTCTTTCACTAATGGTACATAAATAAAAAATTTAATAGAAAACCTTCAATACTACCTATAAAAATGTTTACACAAGTCAAAGGAATTTAAACACTCATACCAAAACGAGCTTGAAATTTTGAAGTGACTATATATGGTTGCTGAGGCATTTAGGGGTTAAGTTGATAATTTACTGATTTCACTCGGCTGATTTTTTATTGGCCGCCGGGTCTCCCTATTTATTGCATATGTTACAATTACAACAATATCCGCAACATGTAATGATGAAAAACTATCATAAACCACTATCTACATAAAACTAATATCATTAACAATTGATAAAGATTTAACATTAGAATTAAAGTTGATTTTAGTCATTTGTGCTATGTCTTCATATAGAACAAATGATTATTATTATTTTTTTAATATTTTGATGAATTTAAATAATATATTTAATTATTGTCTAATATCCTCAGGCCTTAGAAGTTAATATATAATTATTTCCTACACATACTTCCACATATTCAGTTAAATAGTTTTTTTTATTCACTAATTAACATGGGCTAATTTTTTTCTATAAGATTTGCAATACAAATATTTCTTGAGAAGAGTTAGGCAACCCCGCCCTGACTTCCCAAGTGAAAAATAAAAAATCAACAGCCGTGCGATTTGAAAAGAAAACAACATATCCCTTCCCAAAAATCAAGAGCCGTGCAATTTGAAAAGAAAACAATATATCCCTTCTCAAAAATCAACAACCATGCAATTCAAAAAGAAAACAATACCCCCCTTGAAAAATCAATAACCGTGCGGTTTGAAAATAAAATAAAAGCTTTGATTTGAAGAGGAAGCCATTAGTATCTGCTTGCGCCTGCCCCTGCGACTTACTTGGTGGCAATGAAGTTTATCAACAAAACATATCAAGGAAAGGAAGTGATCACACCTCTCAAAATTCCATTTTAGTTTGATGCAATTTCATTTTCTTAAAAGTAATTCATTAATTTTGATTATAATTGTAGATTTCAAAAAGGATTTGCATTATATCTAAATAATTACAACATCAATTGTGAAGGGCAAATATACATTCAAAGGTTTAAAATACCATAGTTGAATTTGCTACATTGCAACCATAGCAGAGATGTTAATAGCAGAGATGTTAATAGCAGAGAAGTTGGCAATTCTAATAGGGAGGAAGAAAGTTAAAGAAAAACCACCTACACCTACACCACAATGTTTAAAAAAAAAATCAAACATCAAATTTAAATATAGGTTATTTAAAATTTTATTTAAACTAAATATTTTGAAATGCATTTTAAAAATAGAAATAGAAATAAATAAATTTTTATTGAAATATGAATGATAATTTTTTTATACAACGTTGATGATTAATTTAAATGATATTGTTACCATCTTGATATTTGGTGTATTGAATGGACTACAATTTATGAGAGTTGTTGAATCAAAGTACTTAATTTTTTATTTAATTTATTACAATGCTTGAAGAACATTGTTTTGGAGTGGTGTCATTGTACATCTCCAACTCTACTTG
Source organism: Antitrichia curtipendula (assembly GCA_951230915.1). Taxonomy (NCBI): domain Eukaryota; kingdom Viridiplantae; phylum Streptophyta; class Bryopsida; order Hypnales; family Leucodontaceae; genus Antitrichia; species Antitrichia curtipendula. The sequence continues at coordinate 22,683,519 of OX579635.1, forward strand.
TAAAAAGATGAATATTGGAAAAATATAGACAGCAAAAACAATGTATATTTCAAAGTTGATACTAACGCCATCAAAAAAGATATAAAAGAATTGGAAGCTACATCTGATTTTTATCTTGTGAAAGACTCATTGATGGTAATTTATAATCATTTAATTATTTATATATTTTTCAATTAAAAAAGTATTATATATTATGTCATTCACTTATTACTGATATATTGTTTTAAATTATTCAAAGACATTCAACTATTGAACTTAACTAAAATATATTTGATTTGATACTAGTTGTTAATCAACATGAAATAATGATTATCTTATTTTTAATGGATTTTGAATTTATTTGTAGAATTCTCATGAAGATTATTTTCTTCTTTGGTATATTACTAACAATCAATATGTGTGCAATCACAACTTTGAACTTGTTGTAATGGAAGTTCAAGAAGCTATTGAGAAGGTATAGAAATTTAGTAAAGTAAATATTTCTTCTATCTCAAAACAAATTAAACAATCTTCCGGTTGAATTATATATTTGGGACTTTTTTGCTAAAAATAACATTATTTATTTTAACCCATTTTGAGCTGTAAGTAGAGTTTAACACACTCTCATAGTCCTAAAACTTTCAGTTTTGTAGGCCTTTTTAAAGTGCAGTATTAAACTTATTTGCAATAAAATGAAGGGGAACCAGAAGATCATTTTGGGACAAGGAAGGAGTACAAGATTTTATTAATACAACTATATTTATTCAATGCTTGAATATATTATTCTACAAAAAAAATAATATTGATTATTGCTATGGATTTGGGATTCATGTACATAGGAATTATTTTGGGAGAAGCACAACAACAAGTGAAGTTAATGGACAATGTCATTATGCTAGATGATATTGAAGATGGGATGTATGTCCTATCCGATTGGTAGAGAGTGATGGTAAGGGCAATGCAAAAAATGCATTTGTTCCTATCTATACTCCGTTGGTTTACGGTGACTGCGATGCACACAATAGTCTTTTAATGTAATTCTGATCATCGAAACACTTCTCATGTTTTGTGTAATATGTTTCATGCAATATAAAGAGATGATAATCATTTCCAGTCAATTACAATGTGCCACGTGTGCAAAGTTTATTTTCTAACTACCCTACTATTGCATTTGTACATGGTTTTACACTATCATCTCAAAAGAGGCAATAAAGCCTTGTCCAAGATTCTCCTATCCAAATTCAAAAATCCACATCCATGCGATGAGTTAAAAACCAAATCCACAAGACCCTTTACATCCTTGCAATGAATTAAAAAACAAATCCACAAGATCCTTTGATGCCCTGCAATGATTAAAAAAATCCACAAGCCCTTTCATTGTTATGCGATGAAAGAAGCCACTGAAGTTGTTGAAGCCAAAGTGGCACTTGCAACTTCGTTTGCACTTCATTGTTGATGGCGCTTTGATTGCTTAAATCGTGGTGCGCGGAGTTGATAAACAAGTTCAAACAATTGAAATGTTTTTGAAGATATTGTGAAGTAAGGTTGCTCAGGAGAATTCGGAATTTCAAAAAGTTTGAAAGTTCAACAAGTTAAAGAGAGATGGGACTTGAAGCAGATTCGGGGCTTGTCCGGAAGCAGATTTGTGGAAAATTTGGGTGCCTTGAAGCAAATTTGGCCGCCCTTGTCACCATTTTAAAAAAACCTATACAATTTCACTGATGTCATAAGAATCCAAAGAAATTTTATATTGTAGTAGTTTCAACTACTGCAAAAAATGTATGAGTTTTTAAAATTGAAATCTGCAGTCAACATTTTGGAGCTTGCTTTATAAGAATTGATGGTTTCTATTCAAAGTTAATCTTCTTATCCAAAGGATGATAATTTAGGTCATTAATTTATTAATTGACATCAATGAGGCGTACGAGAGTAAGAGTTGATTTGTCAATTTGTATGTTGACTTGTAAGGGTATTGACGTTGTGGATTGCTGTAGAATAGGATTCTTGTGAATTTTGAGTAAAGAATTTAGTATTAGAGTGTGTTATAGATTTTGAATGCTCAAATTTTATAATAGGTGTGTAATTATTATTTGGTGGCATTTGTTATTTTTGTTGTTAATTAATGCTTTCTAATTCACCTATTTGTATATTTTTGAGTGCTTTTCCTTCTTCATCCACCGGCAATTTCAAAAGCCAGAAGGGGACAAACAAAGAGAAAGAGATATGAGATCAAAGAAAAAAATGATGAAGAGATTAGGATTTCAAATTGAATATAACAGTTGTACATTAAATGGAAAAATACATAATTAAATTTTTTAATGTAATTTAGGGTTTGTTGCGCAAAGAAAGGAATTGAGAAGGAAAGAAAGTAAATTTGGAAATTGAGTGTTTTAACGTAGGGAATTGGAAATTATTTTTGTCCAATGGTTGCATTCTACATGTGCAAAAATGATTTCATGACTATCCTTCTATTAGCTTTGTACATAGTTTTATACTATCATTATCATCTCAAAAGAGGTAGTAATTGCCTATACACTTTACATAAAAAATTATAATCTAAATATTTTATAGTTTTTTTAATAATTATTATAATTTTAGACAACAAAAATATTCAAAGTTCAACATATATTTATTGTGTAGGACCAAATCTTCAGTGTGTAGATTATTGACTGTAACAAGGTTAAAAATTCTAATCTATAAATAAAAACAAACATCTTGTACCTCCATTCCATTAAATTTTAAATTTTAAATTTTAAACATATTTTATTCATAATTGAGATCTTAGTTCAATGCAAAAATATATTCAAAGAAATTAAATTTGATCCATTGATTGTATCTATTACTACAGATAATTATTTATCTGTAAAATTATAAATTAGTATAAACACATATAAGTGCACCGAATTTTTGATATTGCACCTTTCAAAGAATTATGTGTATACAATAGATGTTTTCTACACGTCCATGGAACTAAATCTTGAAAATTGATCACAAATAGTTTTCAATCAATTATCACGTAAATTCATAAAATATATATTTTAAATCATCAAAAATAGGGCTTTTATTCATTTTTTGAGATAATTATTTTTAGGGATGTTATTATAAAGTGTGGATCATATTTCTTATTCAAAATTTGTGCAATTGATCAATGACCATAGCTTGACTTTGTAGCCTAATAATGGTGCTTGGTACACCTTATTCACTACTGAAGTGGGACTAGTGGATTGAAACATTCCAAGAAAATTTTAGAGTTCTTTTTGTTAAAGATTCATTTGAAACCAAGCTTGAGGGGACTTGGAATATAATTTAAGGATTAAGTGATGTCAAATTTTTTAGATCCCCTAATTTAGGAATTTCATTCTAGTGCAGTGTTTGCAAAGTCTAAGGTAGATGTAACTAGCACCATCCACTCAAACAACTCCATTGCATACTAATATTCCAATGCAAAATCAACACATGAGACGATTTTTTAACACAATAACAATTGAAAATAATGAATTTTCAAAAAATAAATAAATTATGAGCTTCTTAATTTGTACGAAGAAAAAAAAGAAAAACTCCAACTACTCTAAGTAATTGGTGCACGCAAGGAGTGAATTTATTTAAGGTCCCACATTGGGCTCCCAATTATAAGCTAGCATGCATGAATTTGTGTAAGTATACTATGAATTTTTGGAACTCAACTTCATGATGTATCCTTAACTATTTTTTATATTTATGTATACATTTAAAATATTTTGGAGTATTTGCATCCAAATATATTCAAGATTTGTTTATAGTTCAAGTTGATTTTAAGTACTTCCATCTTAAAGCTAGACACCTTTAATTTTGAGCATTTTAGGTACAGTTCAACACCTTCACAAAATACAATCTTGGTCCATCATAGTAATCCTCATGGTTTGGCTATAATTTTGGTACCTTATAAATAAAGATTATGAAATGTTGAAACTTGACCAACCAAAAAAATGTAGATATGATATAAAACTCATCAAAGGTTAATTGTGGGAAAGACTTTAACTATTTTCTATGATTTCATCAAACTTTATATATTGGGATTCTTAAATACAACTTTGAGACAAATTATCCAATGTAGTTGAAATTCGTAGCAAAGGTGGATATCACCATTTTAAAGCTACTTCTCATTATTCAAAAAAAGTTCCTGAAAATTAAGTCGGTAGAAAACTTTGATTGTCAAAAATTTATTACACTTGTTATTTTAGAGATTTGAAGTAATGAGTATCCATTCTAAAGGAATTTGAAACTGATATTCTAATAGACTGATACATATTTTTTAAATGAGTTTTAAGTACACTAATTACGTGATGTTTGCAATTTTGCAAAGTGAGATTTCTTCAACAAATATTTTGAAATATGAATGTTTTAAGTTTGGTGATTCTTTTGTTGAACAAGCATCTTTATAGAATTCTTATAAATGGCCAAATTTATATGTGCATATTTAATCTTTGCACATTTGTAGATAAACATGAAATTATCACACTACAAGCGTAGTGGAAGAGTAATTGTCTACATAATACAAGATGCAAGTCACATTCCAAGTATATAAAACTCTACACCTAAATATTGTTTTAAAATGTCTCAAATTATAAATGAAAACAAAACAAAATTAAAAAAGATTCAAGAAATTGTAGGGCCACTAACTCTAATTTATATTAACCGTGTCAAAGTGTTGTCCTTGCTTATGAACATGGCATTTAAGGTGAAAACACCTAAAACCGTCAAAATAAGCAATTCATAATAGTTGGAGGCCCATTTATCTTAAAAAATATATTATTGTAGTATTAGAAATTAGAAATTAAAATAAATTAATTGGATAAAGCATTTAATTTCTGTAAATTTTCAAAATAGAACTCCCTAAGGCATCTTGATCTACACTCTTGAAAATTGCTTTGGTTTTGAAACTGAAAACTAAAAATATAAGCAATTAACTAATTACAATTAAATATAGGGATAGTTGAATGACACTTTTGGAAGATACTTTAAATGAAGTCTACTATGCAAAATTGGATACAAAGACAATATTGGGTGTTTTCACCTTATATCGACTATAGAAAATGCCAAAGCAAAAATAGTGACATCCAACTCCATTTCTATGATTATCAATGATTAATATAAAAGCACACCTCATAGAAAATCAAATTTATGCCTAAATACTTTGAAGGCATAATTTATTTTGCCTAAAAAGCTCCAAATTTACATTCCTGTCTCTACTAGATATCTATTTAGGGGCTAAATTCTATTTGTTTCAACCTCAAAAGCACATCAATTGTCTCAATATTTAACATAAATACAAATTGTTATTGCCAAGGTAGGTCCATTGCAACTAATTTACTTTGAATGATAGAATATTATATAGAAATCTTTGAAAGTATAGTTATCATTCAAATGAGTGCCACAACCTCTTTAAAATTTGAATTCAAAAGTGTGATGAATTTAAAAAAGCTAACACAAATTTCTATAAAATCTTTAAATTTTAGATTCATGCCTCTAAGTGTCCGACTTTTATAGCCAATTAAAATTCTTTTCTTCTAAATTTGGTGGCATCGTGACACCCTTTACTTTTTAAGAACTTTTCTACTTCATAAAAGATCCAAATTATTAGTATTATAAATTTTTAGAAAGATAAAATCTTCATAAACATCATATTCAAATTTCAACTTTATATATTCTATGCTATGTTATCTATGATTAGCTGAGGTTGAGACTCTAAAATCTTGTAGAATCTCAACACCCCTTTATTATTAAGCCTATATCTTCACTTTCTAACTTCAAACTAAGAGTTATATGGCTTTAGAAAAAGCTAACAATTCAATATATATTCACATCAGATCTTAGAATTATATGCCATTTAAGTAAACATTTATAAGCGATTAAAATCTCCATCCTTGAATTTGGCAGCAATTGACCTTTCTATGCTTCAAAAAACATATTTATATATGCAAACTCCAAACTAAGAGTTCTATATCTTTTTAGAAAGCTAATAACTCGATACATAAGTACACTAAATCTCAAATAAGATACTTTGTAACCAAACTTTTTATAGACACTCAAAACTTTAGCCATTGAATTCAATGGTAGTTGACCCTCTTTCACCCCATTTAGCATAGCTTTCACATACAAACTCCAAATAAGGCAAGTTTTAACTTTGTAGAATCAAAATATGAAAGAGAACATCTTTTTAGATTTTAATTACAAAATTCATGATACAGAGCTGGCTATGGCTACTCAAACACTCGACAAACAAACAAAACTATGCAATGGAGCCGAAGAACACCTCTTATCCCCCTATCTAATCCTCCTAAACAAATAGACTTCAGCTTGTACCACACTTCATGAACTAGTTTTCATCCATTGTCTAGAATCTATTTTTCCTTCATAATTCTATCCATATCTCTTACATGTGAGCTTACATAGTGTTATAATCCTTTACAATCTATAAGAAATCAATGGTAAAACAAGTTTTACTTGATGTTTCAATAACTTAACTAAACCTAAATAAAACATGAACTATTTCAAAATTAAATTAAATTAAAAGACTAGAACCCTACAATCAATGAATGGAGGTGATAAAATCCTCGTGAAAGCAAAATCAATTTGCTAAGTCACAAACTTGGTTGTTTGATTAAGTTTTTGCCATCATTTGGTCTAGATTCAAATCCCGTTCAATATATTGAGCAATACACGCAAGTCGTGGTATGGAACTAGTGAGATAATGCAAAGAAGTTATACAAGCACCTTACTACCACCCCCTTGGATTGAGACAAAATGTAGAACACTCAAGATAGGTTAACAAGTTCCATCATTGAACTAAATTGTGATTCTTACCATGCCCTCTTTTTTATTCGTATTAATTTCCTTCAAGTGAGCTTAGTTAAAACTAATCAAAATACACAATTAGAGCATTTTTACTTAATGGAAAGATTTGTGTCGCGATATTGTTATAAAACTTGTCCATTGGATTGTCTAATGTTTGATAGATTATGTAGTGATTGGCAATGTCTAGAGATTGACATAATTCCTATAGTTATGTTTTATTTTTAACTATTTTGAAGAGTCCTTAAATTAAAAAAAAATCTTCCAATTTTTTTTTCTAATATGAAATTTATTTCAAGGTGCTTTCATGTTATTTGAAAATATTGCTGAAAAGTAGCTACCCACAATTTATTTTTAAATGCCTCATTTGTGAAATTATGCACGGTAATTGACATAATCAATTACGATATGGACTTCCTTGTCCCGTGGTGCCGCTTTGGTGCACGAAAACGTGGTGCCACGCGAGGTTGCACTCATGGTTAACCGCGCAGTTGCGAGAGACTAAGGCCTGTCAGACCGTCTCTCTCCTTCCATCAGTGTGTGCAGGTTGCTGCATCACTGGTGAGCGGAGGCAAGCGGGCGAAGGAACCAAGCCAGATCCATCGTTCTTGCGTTGCTGGCGTCCCTCAAGAAATTCCCGCAAGCTTTAGAGCGATTAGGTCAAAAACGGGGCCCGTAATGGACATTTCTAGTACCGGGCCAGCTCACAAAGCTTCTTCCTCGTCGTCAGAGCTTATTAGCAATAGTCGCAACAGTAACACGGGATCTTGTGTCCCATTGTTCGCATCTGTGATTTGGTGACGGTTTAGAGCGGGAGCACATTGGTTTGGTGATGGTTTTGCATTGATTTAGCATAGGGCTTAGGTTTGGAGTTTGAAGAAAGACTGCAACAATGGGGACGATGACCGTGGCACCCGGCTTGGCGCGGAAGCTGAAGAAGGTACTGGAGACGCGGACGGATTCTCCCGATCTGCTGGCGTCGCTGAGCACACTGTCGTCGTTCTACGCGGAGAACACGCAGCAGGCGCGACGGAGCTTGCGGGCAACCATCGAGAGGCGAGGCTTGTCCATCAATGAGGAGTTTCTGCGGGCCTCGGAGTCGGCGCAGAAGGCGCTGGAGGCGGTGGAGTTGGAAGTCGTGGGGCTGGCCGAGTGCTGTGAGAGGTATTCACTCTTGAGATTTGATCTTTAGGGTTTCTTGAATTTGGGGGATTCTTTGGGGGTTATAGTAGCGAAGGTTTATGCGCTGCGTCTGATATTGATCTGTCCACATTCTTTCTGATGAGAATGTATCCACGGGTCTGTAGAATTTCTCGCATAACTTGATCATGGTCGGGTGAAATTTAGCTAACTGGAGTGCCATTCTGGCACCTCAAGTGGTTGTAGATAGTGGTAACTCGGCACTGAGGGGTAACATTTGGTGATCTGACCTTGGCTATGGTTAGATAATAGCTTGCAACTTGCTAGTCGGTATTTCCAGAGACGTTATTTGAAATTTTATGATAATTCCGTAGAAATGTCTGGCCACTGATTAGTCTTTGGTGGGAATGAATCTACGGTTACAGCATGTTACGATGATCACAGTGTAAAACTGCAAATTTTGCGGAGCTGTAGTCTTTTGGCCGTTATCGATTTCAGGGGATTAAGTGGTATCTACTGCATCATGGTAATTTTTGCACAAACTTTTTTTCTTTTTCAACAGAATTGCGAAGTCCTTGAGTAGTTGCAGTAGCACTACTAGCGAGATCGTTACTGCCACCGAGCGGCTGAAGCAAGAATTAGAGCACAACACTCAACGTCAGGACCTTATCACTGCATTTCTGAAGAACTATCAGCTTCGTCCGGAAGAAGTTACTGCACTTCGAGAAGAAGATTTGAGTGAGAACTTCTTTAAAGCATTGACGCGGGTGCAGGAGATTCATGCGAACTGCAAAGTTCTGTTGCGAACCCACCATCAACGTGCTGGCTTGGAGTTGATGGACATGATGGCTGTCTATCAGGAAGCTGCATATGAACGCCTGTGTAGGTGTGTACACTTTATCTCTAACTCGTACTCCCTCTGTCTCGAAATAAATCCGTGCTTTTTAGTGGGAAACTGTCGGAGTACCACGGATTTATTTTGAGACAGAGGGAGTAGCAGAAAACATATATGTCGATATTGTAATTTAGTTTAATTAATAACCAGGTTTGAGAGCTCGCTTATACATGCGTATATTATTTCAGTTTTTGTTTTTACTTCAGTTTTTATTTATTTATAATTCTATTTCATGTTTTTCAGTTTTTGATGAGTTCGTGTAAATGTGATGCGGTGTGCAGGTGGGTGCAAGCGGAGTGCCGAAGTCTGGGTGATAATGATACTCCTGAGGTTAGTGAGCTGCTTAAAACGGCAGCGCAGTCTCTCAAAGACAGGCCTGTACTCTTTAAGTATTGTGCGGAGGAGGTAGCCAATACACGCCACAATGCTCTGTTTAGACGGTTTATTACAGCACTTACACGAGGTGGCCCTGGTGGGATGCCAAGGCCGATTGAAGTGCATGCACACGACCCTCTTCGTTATGTCGGTGATATGCTTGCCTGGATTCATCAAGCTCTTGCCTCCGAGCGCGAACTGGCCATGGCTTTATTCAGTACGGAGCAAAATTTGGGGACGACGTCCAAGAGATTTTCAAGTGATGCGTCAAATTTGGGCAGAGCCACTTCTCGGGAATGGGACAGGGAAGATCAGAAGGTGGAAGCAGACATGGGGTACGTGTTGGACCGAGTATTTGAGGGTGTCTGCAGACCATTCAAAGTGCGAGTAGATCAGGTCTTGCACTCCCAGCCTTCTTTGCTACTCGCTTACAAGCTAAACAACCTTCTCGAATTCTATGGTCATACCGTTTCAGATCTGCTAGGTCCAGGAGCCACGCTTTCAGTGACAATTCGCGAAGTTCGTGACGCTGCTCAACTCACGGTCCTGGACATTGTCAAGGCTCGTGGTGACAAATTGTTACGGTACGCGTCTCCAGTGGCCGTTGATCTTTCTCCTCCTCCAGCCGTTAATGAGACTATTTCTGTTCTCTTAGAGCTGATCGACAACTATGAGAGCATGATGGTTCCAGCTGGTGGGCAAAGACCTGATTTTGAGCCAATTATTCAAGGGCTTCTGGATCCTCTTGTTCAGATGTGTGAACAATCTGCAGAAGCCTACGGATCCAAGCCACAGTCAGGTATGAGGCTTCTTAACTAATGTTTGAAACTTTGTGCCTTTCAGATGTGCGGGACCATGTTATATTTCTGATCTGTTGCACAATACGTTAGTTCTAACCGCTGAAATATTTCATCCCTGAGCTAAATCTCCGCCTTGTGACCCTCTTTGCAACTGCATCTAGTCATAGCCTTTGGTCTGGTGTACCCTTATTTTATCACTTGACGAAGTTATTGAAGTTTATACTGGTTCCAATTATAGGCCGCGTAATTGCTTTATACAAGCTATTGTCAACTCAGTACTTCGCAAGCGGTTACATGGTTTTATGATGCTAATTCTTCTCCGTCCTCAAAATGTTTGATACCAGGAACGAGACGTAATAGCGGAGAAATTCCACCATCAGGACGTAGACTCTCATCCTCATCTACCGCACAACGAAGGCCATCATCGGTAGAGACTCTTCTAAGTGGCTCATCCAATTCTCAGGCTTCACAGAGCGTGTTGTCGCTCCGCAAGATGTTCCTCATCAATTGTTTGGCAGCTATTCAGGAGCCCCTGAAAACACATTCCGTGGCCGATGCTTATGTAAAGTCTCTGGCTATTCGAATAGAGGGCAACATTGCAAGTCTGGCTGAATCGGAGCTTGCGGTGATTCTTGAGCGCTGTGGACTCCTAAAGAAAGTAGTTTACATCAAGGACAGAATCCGTAAAAGCAATCTCGGCGAAATCGTGCTCAAGGAAGAAGAACTGGATGATGGGAAGCCCATAGTGGAAGCGGAAGGCATGTCGGTGTCCGCAGTTTCCGAGTCTCTGAAGCTACTCTTCGGTCTTTTGGGTAGCAACGAGGAAGCCATTCCAGAGTTTGAGCAAATCCGGGTTCCTCAGTTCAGAAGTGAATCATGTGGCCGTGTGGCTAAAGCAGTAGCGGAGGCTTACGAAGTTCTGTACTATGCAGTTTCAGATCCTGCCAATGGCTACCCAGATCCTAAAACAATGCTTCGGCATTCCCCAGAGCAGATGAAAACAGTTCTTGGATTATGACCCTCCTTGGGTCAGCTGCAATTCTTTCACATTCTATTACTGTAAATGTGAGGTTTACTGTGTCCATGCACTGATTTCTGTGGACACTCGTGATTCCAGTGCGATCTTGCACATTCTGTAGCCGGTGCTTCTTGAGATTTGTCCAAAGTCCACACGTATCTAACGGCACAATATTTGATTACTAGCTCTACATTCTACAGTAGGCATTGATGGAGTGTTTGTAAAGATACCATTGATTATCAGCGCTAGCTTAAATTGTTTTCTAACTATTCGTAGTAACACAATCTTGTCTTGCTAGATTATTATCAGTTTCGTACACTGCAACCAAATAAGTGTTGGTAATGGAAATCAGAGACCCTATTGGTAGGCATGGGAACCCGTAAGGCACACTTTCAAATATGTAAATCTTTCAAGGAAACTCCAAACTCTGAAATAAATTGTATCTTGCTTGTCTCCAATTTGTCAGTTCATTGTCTCCATATTATATGTTTTCCAACTGTTGTTGAGTTGTATAATTCACTTAAGGTCCCCAAGATATATGGTGTTAATATTATGCAAAAAGAATTACTTCACATTTTAGAGTTGCTAATTTTTTGATCGAATTTTAAAGCAATGAATATTGTATTGAAGCCAAAATTGGGTTTTAAAATAGATAGCATGAATACATTTTAATACGTCATTGTGTCTAATCCTTTTGGTCTTGAGGCCTCTTTTTCCATCAAGAAACATTCAAAATTGTCATTTTTAGTGCATTGGGTTTGTTTGTTTTTAAATCAAAATTTCATAATCGAGTTATAGGAACTTATACTTAACTCGTATGTGAAAACGTGGAGAAATTTTTGTGAAGATCAACCCTACAAATTACAAGATATTTGTATTTGAAGTGAGCTAAAAACTTTTTTTGGACCCTATTTGAGCATTTTAGACCGCATTGATTGTTGTTTGTGGCAAATTTTTGCATTATGAGCACTAAATTTAAAAACTGACCATACACTACAATATATTAGACACACTCACACCAATTTTCAGAAGTAATAAAGAAGTGGAAGACTTCCAATATAATTTGCAATGCCAAAATGTATTTAGAACTCACTCTACAATAGATTTACTTCCAGTGAGTACTTTGGCATTTTTTTAAACCAACAATTCACATGGTACCAAAACAGATCATTTCCATGATGACCATCTCATCATTTAAGGGTTACAGTGACTATGTTCTAAATGCAACCCTATCTAGGACTGACCGACATGTTCCTTGAAACATCTATTACAATCATTGATGAATTAGTTAGGCAGGCTTAAATGGTTGCTTTAAGAATGGACTACTTTACATTCATACATCACCTTCTCTCTACAATAACTAATGCTATCCCATGCTCTCAATTCCAAAAAAAATTCAAATATTGTGAGAACCAACATCATTTGCATGTTTGTCAAATTGTTGATATTTTAAATTCTATAAATGTTAATTTCCTACAATTTTTGTGTACAACAATCTGAAATGATGTGCACCAACATGCCAAGGTACAAAAAGGTTTTCTGGAGTTCTAAGAAAAAATTGGGAAATGATAAAGTAATTCCAAATCGGGTTGAGCAAAATTGAGTTTTAGACATTACTAACTTTGAAATTGATGGTTTCTTTCAAATCACAACTAATTTTTTCTTGAACTTCCATGGTAACATGTAGTATGTTGCACACTACAACTAATGTATATCTACTTTTTGAACTTTGTCTATTGATGCTTATGGTATGATTTTTTTAATGAAAACGTTTTGTCATATGTTTGTCAAAACAACTGAGTACATATTTCCGTCACTGTAGAAATGTTGAAGTATTTTTAATTATCATACATTTTACTAAGTAAGCTTACTATCTTTAGGTCAATTACTTGGGGGAAATGAGGTCCACGATCAATAAAGGCATAAATTTTCAAATTTCAAGTCACCACTTTTGTAGAGTCAACTGTGTTCCAGCCTTGCATTATGGGAAAAAATTCCTACCAAAGCCCCAAATCTGTAACAGGTCCAGAAATTGCCCACCTAAGAGCTGAAACTGAATTTTGGGGAGGCAAAGCTTCTTGAAATAATTTTCAGTAAATTTTCATCAAAAGACAAGTGGAATTGGCATCAAATCCAAGTCGTTTCATATTTTTTGGAGCTTTCGGAAATTAGTTATAAAATTTTGAAGTTGAAATGGCATAGGGCATTAAATCACCCACCTCCTAAAATGTACATTGTTTGTACATTGTTGAGAGCTATGAAAAAGAAAAATGCACACATAGTGTAGATTTCAAGAGGTGGGCAATTTTAGAGCCTGTGCGATTTTAGAGCCTGTTACCTTAACCCCTAAATGCCCAAGGCACCCAAATCTGGTGTTTGCAATACTTTGAAGTTAAATAAAATCTAACCAAGTTGCTATTTTTAGTATTTTATATTTTTGAAAAGTTCTTCTTGAAGTTTAGTTTTAGCATCAAAAATTTGATCTTGAAAATAAATTATCGTGATTTTTCTATTCAAGATTTTGTATAAGGGTACCCACTACAATCTAGACTTCTCGTAGTGTTGAGAGCTCTTGAAAATGAGCCTCAAATACACTAGATCTTGGAGAAAAAAACAGATTCAAAATTCATTCAAAAAAATTATACAAGAGATTTTTAAAAGTCATAATTGAATAGGGTTATACATGTTAGGCAATTTAACCTCATTTTTTGGATCACCAACTTTTTAGATTTGACTTGTGAAAAGATGATTGAAAGACTTCACATCACTTTTGCAGTTTTAACACCCTCATGGTCAAACATTATAATCTTTCACTTCATATATGATATTGTTGTATTTTCTTTTCCTATGAGATCTCTAACATGTTTAGTTTGAATTTATACGGTTACAATTCAAAAAAATTGATACAACTTATCAAAATGTTGACATTTTTTCAATTTAGAGCAAATTTCAAGATGCTCAAAACAGGCCTTGGGCATTTAGGGGTTAATGGGAGATATCCTGAATCACTCAGTGCAAAAATCATAAATGAAGAAAGAAAAAGAAAAAAAGAAAAAGAAAAAAAAGGAAGACCCGCACATTAACCCGCAATTGTGCCAGCGCGGGTGGGAAAAGGCCTGTTATCCAAAACTATCGTCCATTCCCAGCTCCCCCACTGGTGCTCCCAAATCCGTTCACCATCTCTCCCTTTTCCTAATGCTTTTCTCAGCTGCTGTGGAGAGAATCCCACATGACGCACGCGAATTCGTGCGCCAATTTCCGATTGCACTCGTTCAGGTGCAAATTTCCCTGTGATTTTTCTGTGATTATTAGTTAAATTTTCTGTGATTTTTGGTGATTTTTTGGGTCACGTTTTGTGCATCGGTTTCGCTCTGTTTTTGGTCTTGCTTCATGGTCTTTCCTAGGGTTTTGATTTGGAATTTGTTACCTGTTTGTGCTTAGTTGCGACGCCCAGAGGTTGTTGATGTTGAATTGCCATGTTTTCTTTGAAGTACTTGTGAGTGTTTGGGACGAGAATTAGCGTTGTTTCTTTACGGAAGGCTCGGTGTTACTCTGTTGACAGGGTGGAAGGAGGCTTAATCTGGCCGTAGATAGCACCACATGAAGTGATTTAATTTGGAGGTGAATTTTGGTGGAGTTTTGGTGAATTTTTGGAGTTTAGAGAGGATGGAGGCGATGGCGTGCAGAGCAGGCACGGCAGTCTCCTCCGTGACTGCTTCGGCGTCTCGTCCCTTCACGTGCGAGAGCTCGAGGTCGCAATGCATTTTAGGATCTCCTTCCAAACAATTCCGCGCGGTGGTATTATCTCAAGTGACCGGGAAGCGCGATGAGCGGAAGAGTTTCTTTGTGTCCGCGAAGACCGACGCTCAAAAGGAAGCTCTCCAATCTCTCTCGAGCGTCGTGACGGACGACGCGGTTCCCGAAGGCCACAAGGGGCTCCACGGCTTTCTCTACGGCGAGGGCGGAGCTGAGGTTCACGGCTCCTCTGCAGGGACAGAATTCAGAGGCCGTGAGGGAGAGGACGATGGCAACGCCATCCTCTCCTTTGAGTCTTACATCTCACCGCGTGAGAGTTTCAAATTCGCAGGCGTGTTTGCAATCTACAACTCAGAGCAATCTCTACAGTACATCAGCTACACGCGTAATGTGGTGTCCACGCTCAAGAGCTTGAGAACTAGGGTTGGGCAAGAGAAGTGTTGCTCGGTGAGAGTGAAGATGTACACTGAAGCGGCATTGATCACGCGCGCGAAGCTGGAGGAGGAGAAGCAGCGCTGGCTGGACTCGGTCGGTCCTGCTCCTGGAAATGCCGAAGAGAGGGGGGTATGGGAAGGAGCTGGGAACGCTGTGGCGCTTCTGTCGGAACAGGAGAAGATCGAGTACGAGGAGAAGAAGCTCAAGATGCGGAAAGCTATGGGCGAGAATTTGTATGATGATGTTGAGGGAGAGGAGGAGGATTCACGCACTCGCAGACTCAAACTCCTGCAGGTATTTGAATTCCTACAGCATCCCTTTCCTCACTGTGGTGCAATTCTACTGTGTATTGAAATGAGTGTCATCCATGAGTTAATATGCTACCAAATTTCTGTGTCATCTAAATGTTTTTTTTGGGTTAAGTAGTGTACCTTGAGACCGCCATTGAGAAGCTCTTGATAGAAGAATCACCAAATCATCCAAAACGAGGTCCAAAGCTCGCTAATTGGTGTTTCAGTGTTATTCATCAATAGGTGTACTGATACAAGGTGTGTGATTTAACATCAAACCTACGCATAAGTGATAAACAGAATAGACAGTGTATTATTGTCTTTTAGAGTTTGCCGGATTTTCAAATTGATTCATCACGGTATTCCATGTCACCTAATTTTACTTCCTATATGTGACCATTCTGTACCTGTCTGGACTCTTCTATACGGCTTTGTCCTGTTCTGGTGAATCATAATAGCTGAAGTTTGACGACGACTTTTGCACATGTCTATCAATTGTGACTTGAGAGCTTCATTAGTAACTGTTCTAGTCGCACTCTGTTGTTTGCAACCTTATTCAACCGGAAGTCTGCAGGCTGTGGAAGGCGATGACTGGAGTAGCGTCATCGATGGACAAACGAAGCAAACTGTAGATCCTCGAGTTGCCAATGGCGGAGCATTGAAAGCAGAGGATAATCCTGCAGATGCACAGACGAAGGCTGCAGCGTCGGAACAGATTGTTAGCCCATTTGCTTCAGGCTCTCAAGCAGGCGGAGGATTGTACTCAGCAGAAACTTATGACTTCACTGTGGAGAACGTAGACAAAGTTCTCGACGAAGTGCGACCTTACCTGATTGCTGATGGAGGCAACGTCGAAGTTGTGGGTGTGAACGCCGGCGTGGTTTCGTTACGCTTACAAGGTATTTCGGAATTTGGCCTCCCCTGATAACCTAATCCTCGTTCTTGAGTTTTTAAGGATGTTTTCGTAGATCATCCGGTAAAATGGGCTTCGTCCAGATTGGTAGTGCCTACTCCAATCTGGACTGAAGTCAATAAATGTACTACACAAGTGTATACTACAACTGATTATCTTCATTTGCATTTACCTGTTCAGGTGCTTGTGGCACGTGTCCGAGTTCCACAAGTACGATGAAAATGGGCATAGAAAGAGTTCTGATGGAGAAATTTGGAGACCTTTTGAAGGAAGTAGTCCAAGTTGACAAGCAACAGATCGGTGCCAGCGTTCCTGTAAGCTTGAGTCACTCTTATTAGCTTCATATGTCACATAGCACATTTTAAGAATAATCCTTGCTATCGTTTGGGGAAACTAAGCGCAGTAGGATCTTCACTTATGAAGTGGCATTTTAGGATTGTGAATGGAAGCTCATGGATATCAATGAGGGAGGAAATAGAAAGAGCAATCTTTGTTTTCAAACAATTGGGAACCTATGTTGTTGGCTTCAGTTGGGAAGTAGTACCTTTTGTTGATAGGAAGTGGGTTTGAAGACGTTCAGAAGTAGAAATTCAGTTGGCGTCTGTAGTTCTTATTTATTTTTTATTTCTTTATTTTCGTTCGTTTTGAAGATGCAAAATCATGTTGGATCTGTAGATTCTGCGCTGAAATTGCTGAATAGTATTTGGATAGTGTTGCTAACTCGCTGGTCTGATTTTTTCTCTTGTTAACAGGCTGTTGACTCTCATTTGGATATGCTGAGGCCTGCCATTCGTAATTACGGTGGTTCAGTTGAGGTAGTGTCGGTTGACACGATGAAAGGCGAATGCCAGGTCAGATTCCAAGGACCTGCGCCTATCGGTATGGGTATTCAAGCAGCCATCAAAGACAAGTTTCCCGACATCAAGCAGGTCATTTTATCAGCACCCTAATGTGGCCCGAGATCAAGAAGTCTATTTTAGGATGATTAGGAGGTAGTAGCGTTGAATTTGAAGAGATCTTTAGGAAGCTTGTACTTTGATCTGAGTACTTTGATCTGACTTGAACTGGATTGCCGATTTCAAAGAAATTTCTGGTGTCTTTACAGTAGTCTTGGAAGCCACTTATTGACGAGCAGCAAAAATTAGCTTTTCGTAAGTGCAGGGTTTTAGTTCAATAACATTTTTAATAAATGGGAATTTTCTTTTACGTCCTTGGATACGACTGTATGGAGTTTTCTGGAATTGACCTTGAGAGATTAGAAAGGTCATTTTGTTGATATTATTGGTATGTTTATATCTATAGTATCAACAACAATGAATGTTGTTTTTGTGCAACCATTTAACCAGTTTAAGATACTAAACGTGTGGTGATTAAGAATAAGGTGTGATGAAGATGTTGAAGGGTCATTTTGTGGTGATATTTTTTCATTTTTCAGCAATCGCTAGTCCCTATCTATTCTTAAACTAATTTGGGTTGTTTTCCACAATGATATGGATTTTAGGTGCTTAACATTATTTTGTGTTGAAGAGGCTTGAATGAAACAAGAAGGTTTTTGTATGTAAATGTTTTTTTCTATATGTTCTTGTGGTGACAATTTGTTTTGTGACAAGGAATTCCTTCTCTTTTTTGACACTTACTTCTATGGCATTATCTAGACTCCACATTGCAACTAAGATTGTATTGTTGCAAACTTGGTTTTCTTTTTACTCATTTCCTTTTTATGCTCTACCTTAGTTCCCAAATCTATCTTATTAGTTTGGTCTTGGGATGCTTGTTGTACACTCTTATTTTTACAAGTGTTTGATTCCGGTATGGCAACTATGAGAAACAAGTAATTGCAAGTAGTGAATGAGTTAACGTGAGGTTCAAACCATTTTCACTAGAAATGTCTATTTTTGCACAGGTTGAATTGCTCATTGTGGACTCATCAACCATCGTAGTTAGAGCTATGAAGGGTTCAACTACTGAAGAAGACTCAACTACATCAAATTTGCTGAAGACCCAAACATCATACCAAGATTCCATTTCTCAAACTCAATTAGAGTTTCAAACTCCATCTATATTAGGTTGGATTTTTGTGACTCTTTTTGCGATTCTCCTCTTCTCAGCTGCTTTCTTGCCTTCCTTTGTTCTTGGTCCTTTAGAAGTGTTTCGTGAAGGTATGTATGTTGTAGGACCTCCTCAACTATGGCAATCTATTTCTTATGTTGCGGTGTTAGCACATGTTGTGGAGGCAACATTTGCATTATATTTGGCTCAAAAAGTGGATCCTCAAAATGTAGCTCTTTGGTTTTGGCAAACACTCTACTTGGGTGTTTTTTCTTTGGGTCTTTTGTTACAAAAAGCCAAACAAAAAAAGGATTTGTAGCCCTCTATTTGTAAGTTAGATTCACCACTATTTTGTTAGAAACTTGTAATCAACAAGAAGGAATGTTGTTTCCTTCATAGAAGAAGTTTTAATTTAAGTTGTGTGAAATTTTGTCTGTGTGGATATACTCATTGATTACTTCATATTAGAGGTCCAAATTCTTTATAGTGCCAAAAAGTTTTATGCCCTTTACATTAAAATGGTTTTTAATTTGTGTTGAATACTATTGTGTGCAAGAATGGCTTTGATAACATATGTATGTGTTGCTTATGCAAGATGCTTAATGTTTTTAAGTAGCTATTCACTTTGATTCAATACTTTTGAAAGTAGCTTGTCGATACAAATATGGCCAACGTAATTTATTTTTGGACAAAAACTTCTAGTTGATCATCGATTTGTTTCAAAAATATATTTTTTAATTAAGAATCAATAAGAAAGAAAGATCAAACATTCAAGAAACTTTCAAATATTATTATTCAAGAAACATTGAAGTATAATGTTAAATTTTTGCCGTTTCAATTTAAAAATAATTAATTGAAATCTCTTCAAAATTAAGTTGGTTCATTTGGATTTATTGATTATTTTATGAATCATTTATCTTAGTGAATACCTCTAAATCATAATTGCAATTGATTGCTATTTTGAAGTATTAGTTGCATTGTTGAATATTTATTAGAATCACCTCAATAGAGATATCTCAATTTAAAAAAATATAATTTGATTCTTTATATTTGATATTTGATTGGTCTTAAAATATAAAACATTGAACTAAAGAGCTTGATTAGTGAATTTCACTTATTTTTTGAAAAAAATAATTCTTAATATTTGGGTGGATGGTTGCTCTTAAATTTTGGTTTATTTACCAAATTAGGTGTTATCGAAAGATTTGAGCATTTAAATTTAATGCTTTACATGCACTTTCTTCATATTTATTTGAAAGTTGCAAAGCATTGACATCCTATGTATTATAATTACAATTAACAAATTTTCTGTTTACCATTATGATTCTTCAATATTAAACTTTACATTACCTTGTTCTTTTTCAACATTGCAATTGAGACAACTGGAATTATTAGATTCAGAATGGTTATGTGGTATTTGACTTTGTTCATACAAATCATTATCTGTTGGTTCTTCATTAGAATTATAAATTCCAGAGTATAGAATTCGAATGTTGGCCGAACATTGACCTTCATTTCTTTCAGCTATATTAGCTATATGTTGTTCTAAATCTAAGTTTGAATCATCAGATGATAAAGAATTGCGTATCCCATGTAAGAGAGAATGCATTTCAGGTGGTATTTTTAGAGTTACACTATCCCAACCACCAACCAAAAATTTATCAAGTGATTCTTTTTGGACATTAGACCGTACTTCAAGAGTTACAAATCTAGATGGAATTGGCATATTAGGTGCAGGTTCTAAGTTTAATTTTGATTCCTCATTATTAGTAATTTGTTCAAATTGATCTCCAGAATATGGTGCCAATTTTGAAAGTTCATCTACATTCAATTGATTTTGGAGTTGTTCATCAAAAGATGATCTTTTTGAAGCTTGAGCTTCAACCATGGATTGTTGCACTGATCTATATGATGGATCAATCATATGAACTTCACTTTTTGAGATTTCATTGTGATAAGAGGGACTTCCTGCAATAGATTGATGAGAAGACATGTTTCCCATGGATTGTCGAACTGACCGTAGTGGCCCATCTCTCATTGTAGTTTCGTCTTTCAAAAACTCTGGTTCTAATAGAAGGCCTTGTACAGTTGATTCTTGTGTTGATCTATCACCCGTAGATTGCCGTGTCAATCTATTTCTCGTAGATTGTCGAGTAGATCTATTATTTGTAGATTGTTGTGTCATTGCATAAGGAGAATGACCTAATTGAATGTCATCATCTAAAATTTGAAGTTCTTGATTTTGATCATTCATTGTTGATTGACGTATTGATCTATTACCTAGTGATTGACGAGTTGATCGATTGCCTTGTGATTGTCGAGTAGGTCTACTAGTCATAGATTGTCGTGTAGATTGAGGTTCATCATTAAATGTTTGAAATTCAAAATTAGAATCATCAACTGTAGAATGATGAGTAGATTCAGGTCCTAAAGATTGCCTAGCAGATCTAATAGTATGAAATTGTTGATTTGAACTTTCTTCCATAGATATTGGATTTGAATCAATTTCATTTTCCAACATTTGAGCATTTGCGTTTAAATTTGTTCCAACAGATTGTCGAGCTGATAGATTGACCATAGATTGCCGAACTGACGTATTTGCAATAGATTGTTTTTGAGGTGTTTCATCTTCAAAATTTTGAGTGTGTATTTTTTGACGATCTATTGTAGATGGCCTCATTGATTTGTTCCCCATAGATTGTTGAATTGATTTATTAGCTTGAGACTGTCGAGCGGAACGATTTGCCATGGATTGCCGTATGAATTGTGGTTCATCTTCTACCATTTGAAAATCTATACTTGGATCATCAACAATAGATTGATGAGCAGATTTGTTTCCCATAGATTGTCTTGTACTTCTATTCCCTTGAGATTGTCGAGTTGATCTCTCTCCCATTGAAATTTGACTTGAATAATTTTCATCTTCCAACATTTGAGGAGTTGTATTCAAATTTTCTATAGTATTTTCTACAGTATATTGTCGCATGAATTGATTGCCTATAGATTGTCGATTTTGTGGAAATTCATCATCAAACATTTGAACATCTTTATTTTGGTAATCAATTGCAGATGGACGCATTGACTTCATTCCCATAGATTGTCGAGTCGATTTGCTTGCTTGTGATTGTCTAATTGATCGATTTGCCATTGATTGTTGATTTGATTTTAATGAAGGTTGGTATTCAAATATTTCATCTTCAAAGCCATTTCTTCCATTATCAAAGTCTTCAATTTCTGGTGGTTGAACAAATTTATTTGATGATGATTGTCTCACTGATTTGTTTGCCGTTGATTGATGATTTGATTGATGTGCTGATGCATCTAATGAATTTTTGTGTTGTCCTATTGCATCATATTCTTTTGGAATTGGGCGATGACTTGACCTTGTATCCATTGATGGTCGAATTGATTGATTTGTTGTTGACGGTCGAATTGATCTATTAGCAATAGATTGGTGGTTGGATTTGGTTGCCATAGATTGTCGAATTGATGGACTTACAGTAGATTGTCTACTTGACCTAGTGACCATAGATTGTTGATTTGATGGATAAGTTAGTGATGCGTCATCACTTTCAAATATCTCAGTATCCATACTAGGACTATTTGACCTAGATTGGCGAGTAGACTTACTTGCCATAGATTGTCGAGTTGATCTTAATGGTCTACTTTCACCTTCTAATGTTCTAGCATACGAAATACGGGCATCTGTAGTAGATGGCCGCATTGAACTAGATGCCATAGATTGTCGACTTGATTTCAATGGTGCAACATCTAATTCATTCATATCATTCCATACTTGAGTATCCATATTGTATCCATGTATAGTTGAAGGACGCATTGATTTGTTTACTGTAGATTGCCGAGTTGATCGATTAGCCATTAATTGTCTAGTTGAATGAGTGTCCATTGATTGTCGAGTTGATCCATATGGTTGTTTATAAACTTCTTCAATAGGCCTAGTATTTCTATCTTCATTCATTGTCATAGATGGTTGATTTGATCTATGAGATGTAGATTGCCGATTTGATGGAATAACTAAAGATGGTTGTGTAGATTGGTGAATAGAACGTTCAATTATTGATTCATGCGTAGATTGATATGGTGATAAAGCATCTCTATTAAGTTCTTGAGGGTCACTTGCAATAGTTGGAATTGCAAATTCTTGAGCTGAATGTTTGGCCATAGATTCTCGAGTAGAAGGACTACTTGAAGATTGTTGTGTTGAATGATCTGCCATTGATTGTCTTAATGATTTATATGGTAATTTACTTTGGAAATTTTGTCCATCATCTTCATAGATATTGTTTTCAGTAAATTGATGATTTGATTTATATTTGTAAGGATGTTTTTCATTCTCAACATTGTTAGTCATTGATTGACGTGTTGATTGATTGGTAGTAGATTGTTGAACAGATCTATTAGCCATTGATTGTCGAGTTGAAGCATATGGAGGTTGTATTGGTGTATTGTCATCTTCCCATATCTCTATTTTAGAAAGTTGAACCTCATGATTTATCATTGGATCATTACCCATAGATTGTTGTGTTGATCGAGTAGCCATAGATTGTCTTATTGATGGACTTAATGTTGCTTGATGTATTGACCTATAAGGAGAGGTATCCCTTTCACTAGGTATTGCAGAAGATTGACGAGCAGATCGAGAAGCCATAGATTGTCTATTTGATGGACTTGCCATAGATTGTATATTTGATGGACTTGTCATAGATTGCCTATTTGATGGACTTACCACAGATTGCCTAGTTGATGGAGAAGGCAATTCTGCTGGACCATCTACTCTAGAGACATGAGAAGATCTATATATTGTATCTTCATGCTCACCTTTAGAACGAGGTCCACTTGCTACAGATTGATGAGTTGGTGTATTAGCTATAGATTGTGGCATTGATTCATTAAATGAAGGATTCGGCTCATGTGATTGTTGTTTATTAAAAGACTCTCTTGATGGCAAAACATTTGGGTTTTTTTCTTGAGTTTGTCTTTTTGAAGCTATAGCTTGAGATGGATGCCATGTGGTTCGTTTTTTGTCAAGTGCATTAGATTGCTCTGTACTTTGAGAACTTGGATGATAAGATTTACGTTCCATCTTTTTGATTTAGTTCATTCACTCTCTATGGAACTAAATTCAATCTACATATAAAGCAATCAAAATGTGAGCATTTGAATAATAAATTAGATACATTAAAAATTCCTAGATTAAAATAAACATGATTAAAAATTGCCTTTAATATCACTTATAAAAACTAATAGATCTTAACTATATGAATTAGCACTCCGTATTATAAATGAATACATACATACCACATAATATTTAAAAGCTTCAGTCTTTCAAAAAAATACTTAATATTATTTGTAAAATATTTAGGTTTGTTGAAAATATTAAAAATAAAATATATATTCATATATTTATAATTAAAAATGAAAATTAGTGATTTCAAGGTCAAAATTTTGATGATAAAAAATTTAAAATATATTGACAATACAATGATTAATTTTTTGGGGCATACTCAAATTTATCATATATTTAAACTAATAAAAAAATTATGATTTATTTTTACAATTTAAAAATAACACGATGAATATTCATTTAAAATCATAATTATTTAAAAATTATCGTTTGAAAACTCTTAATGTACATAGAAAATTTGCCATTCAAATGTTTTTTGTATTGTTTTAGGTAATAAATGAGAACAACTTCATTTTTGATAGTTAATTATTAAATTGAGTTTAAACTTTAAAGCTTCATTTGATTTTTTTAACATTTTTAAATACTTGCTATATATTATAATTAGTTTTTATAAAATTGATTACATTCTATAATGTTAATAGCTCATTATATTTTTGAGATTGAAGATAAAATAAGAACATGAACTTAACAAAAGAATAAACTTTAATTGATTGTTGATTGTTACAAAATTATTAGGTTTCTATGCACAATTATTCGTGATGTAAACTTAAATTGAAAAAAATATTAAAAAATCCCATTAATTGAATAGAATATAGTACATGTGTTTTAAATCCACAAGCAATAATCTTTAAACTTTTATAAATGAGATGCTTCAAATATTTCTTGAAGCCTTATAAACATTTTTTAAGGTTTGTAACCTTCAATACTACTTCGAGGAGTTCATATTTTAATTACTTTTGCATTCATTCTTTAAAAATCATTTCACTTGATGGCAATTTAGCATTCAACAAATAATTTCTTAAGATAGTTTTCTTTCGTAAATTTTTTGACAAATTTTAGAGATATAATTCTTATGAATTGGTCTTTTAAAATTTTATGTGTTTTTGCAAAAACCTATTTTTTTTCGCATATTTTCTTTGAATATTTTCCAAAGATTGTAAATATAACCATCTAATGCCTCTTCATGTATAGTATAACAAGGATGTTCAAATTGGCACTAAGTATACATTTTAAAGCCTTTCAAAATATATTTATTTATAATTTTTAAATTATAATATTAATAATCTAAAATAAATTGGATATTGAGTTATATATAGGAAATTAATATTTTTTTAATGAAAAATACATTTATTTATAATCTAGATACTTCAATATTATACATCAATATTTAATTTTTAAATTTTTATTTATTAATAATTTATAAAAAATAATTATATATTTTTAAGTTTTAGCTTAAATATTATTTAATACGTGATTATTTCAATAGTACTCCATTGTGCTTTGTACGATCATCAATGCCGGACAAAAGGGTTTGGGGTTTTGTACTGGAATTGAGAGACCTTGATATTGGGGATTTTCACACATCTATTGGAGCACAAAAAGCATTAGATTTCTATTGAAAATCAACTCTTCATTGATATTCATTGGCTATTCATTTGTACTTCTATTTAAAATACAAAATAAATTATAGAATATTAATCAAAAAAATTTTAAACAAATTCGTAATCATGAGGTGCTATGATTTTTCAATCTCAAATAATACCACAAAAAACTGCATAATGATGTTCTACGCTATAATATAAATAAACAGATTTTTAATTTATTTTTTGAACATATATTTTAATTTTATATAAATTGTTTCACTTTTCTAAAAAATTATGAAATTTTTATTACACAAACACCATAAGACATGTAGTCACATCTTTGAAAAATAAATACAAAAAATCACATTAATAGATAGTTTGAAAATAAAGTTTGAAGAAATAGTTATAAACTTGTCCATTAACCCCTCATTGCTTAAGGGGACCAAAAGTGTCCTCACATAGTTTCAAGTGCAATTCAAAGTGTTGTAACTTTTGCATCCAATGTCCAAATTCAATAAAAATTTGTTGGAAAATTTGGGCTGTTTTCTAGTTTGTGTGGTAAAATTTTCAGATCAATCCAAAATGTACTGCAACTTCGGAGGCTTATGTCTTGTTCATCCAATGTTTGTTTTCAATAAAATTTGTTGGGTTATGTATATTTCCAGTAAAAAATTTGGAAAATTTACACATACTAGTCTAGTTTGTGTAGCTAAAATTTAATATCAGTCCAAGAAGTTATAAGTGACTCAGAAGTATTTTAGTAGGAGGTTCAACCTCAAATGTTTTTTTTCAAATTTTCTTACTATTTTTTGATATTTCAAAGCCATTTTGCAGAGACAATGAGTCAATTCAATGATATTTATTTTTACCAATGTATTTGTATATTGGTTCTGAACCACTTTATAGTTTAACTTTTTATTTTATTTGAGTAGGTTTAGAAATTGAATTTCACCTCCAAATGTGTTTCTAATTTCTAGGAAAATTTCAGCATTTTTTTATACACTAAAACATTATAATCTTGCAATCAATTATATCGAATGACTCCAAATTTGATTCTTGTCATCTACAACACGTACACTACAAGATTTTACGGTTGAGATTTCTATACCTTACTAAAATTTTGGACCATCACACTTCAAAAGCAATGATGTTTTGGGGACCTAAAAGGCCTTAAGCCTTGAGGGATTAAGAGTTGTAGGTTTATCTTAGCAGTAGGAATTATGATCTTGTTATACTCATGTTAAATCTTATATTTGTCAATATACAAAAAATCCAAAGATCTCTGGCAAAGTGAATCCTATATTCCATTCATTTATGTAAGTCCCATTGGTTGCCCCCAAAACCTTCAACTCTCTCATTTTAAAAGAAAATTGAAATTCAAAATTCAAAATTTTTATTCCAAAAACTATTTGAATTCCAAAAATTATCATTAGTTTTTTTTTTTTTAAAACTACTCAACTCCTCCAATTGAAAAGACAATGAATTCTCTATCAACTTTAAGTTTAGTGTGTGACTTTAGTCTATCATTATCATTTTAGTCAAGGTTTCAAACACCACCTATGATTGTAAAGTGAATCCTATATTTGTCAATATAACCCCCCCAAAGGTCACTTCAAAAAACAACTAAACCACTTCCAACCTAAAGGTTTTTATTGGAATTGTAAATAAATTATAGGAAATATACAAGTTGATGAGGTTTTACAATTTATTTTTTAATCAATTGTATTGTATTTAAAGATGACAAGATTTTCTTAAAGTGTAAGTCTTTCTTAATCTATGAAAATAAAGACTTGTATTTTTCAAAGTTAAAATTTTTTATGAAGTACATCAAAATGTAAGGAAAAAACAATAGAGAAAATCAAGGGCCTTCATAGGGCCGCTAGAAAGTGACCAAACCAAGGTCAATCTGACAATCGCAAAAATGGCTGAAGTAAGTAGTCAGAGTGTCAGACCAGTGCTCAAGCAGACCAATTGACTTTTGTGAAAATAGTAAGGCCATGATTATTTTCAAAGAAAAAAAATGTATTCGTAGTGGGGATTTTTTAAACACTTGGACCATTATATTTGTAGTTTTTAATGTTACAAACAATGTTTAAACTTAATTATTTTTTAATGAAGTCAAATTAAATGCAATCAAACCACAAAATTTGGTGTAATTGGATTTAATTTGACTTCATTGGAAAAAAAATAGTTTCTAATAAGCCAAATTAAATGGCTATTGAAGCTATTTGCCATTGGCAACTAGCTTCAATAGCCACTTAATTTGGCTTACTTGAAACCAAAATGAACTTAATTTGTGAGTTAAAAGGGTAAGAAGAAGAGGTCTTTATGGAATTGGGCTTGTAGTAGAGTTCACAATTTCAATTCCATAAAGACCTCCTTTTCTCATCTAGTAACTCACAAATTGTCAATGAAGTTAGTCCTTCACACATCCACCCCCTCAAAAAAAATGTGGATGAAGGTCACTAGATAATTTGAGGACATTTTCTTACTTGGGCATAACTTAGTGTTAACTACAAAATGTTAAAAAATCAAGGTTAAGGTACATTACAGTACCATAACCCTGATTTTTTAGTCCTTTGTTTTGACATCTTAAACCATTGCCGAGATCTAACAATGAAACTTCATGTAGGCACGAATAGGGGAAAAAACGATGTGTCAGCACAAAAAAAACTAAACTGCGGGGTCCTTAGAGGACTATGAAGCGGCCCTTTGAAGGCCCTATATTTTCTCTAATGAATGAGAAGTACAACAATGACAATGAGCAATGAGGCAAAAAATGGCATCCAGTCCTTTGCGTGCCCCTCACGCTGCCAAATAACTTGAGTCGTTGGATCTCTTTAAGGAAAATAAAAAACCCTACAAGCATTGTTGTTGTGATTGTTAAAAAGCACTGCAAATGGCAGTGAATGTGGGCTATAGATTGTATTTGGAAAATGTGGTAGGCTTCTCAAAGCCTTCGATGTAGCACAGTTCTTGAAAAAAACACGAATCATCGATCTTATGATAGGATTTGGAGATAAGGTTTGGCACTTGGCCGCATGAGTTCTGTGAGCTTTAGGTTTTTGAAAATTTGGATTTTGGTCCATCAATTTATCAACTCACTAGCGGAATTCATGAAGGGCAATAGATTGTCTCACGAAGTCAACAATGTGATGCAAACAAAAATTGAGATGCAAGTGCTTGTCCCATTTAAATGCATTGAACACATTGTATTAAAGAGATTAAGTGGATTTTGGAATTTTGTAGTTTGTTGAAGCGTGTGGAGATACTGTGCGTGGAGGTATTGCTGCGGATTTTATTGACAACTTCCTTTATTCATTGGAACTTTGGTGGAGGGGGAACAATTTCAAAATGTAAGGTTTATCATAACTTAAGTTTTATTCTAGTCACTTTCGGAATGCTCTAGGCTAGGGTTGCTTTAATTTTATACTTGGTATAAATAACTTAGTAATAGACAATTTGTTGCTTTCAATTCTTCAACTATAGGTTGTAAGAGGTATTGTTTGTATTCCATGCACTTGAAATAAAAAAACAGTGCACTTGGAAGCCATTTCAAAT
Organism: Antitrichia curtipendula; assembly: GCA_951230915.1. Classification (NCBI taxonomy): domain Eukaryota; kingdom Viridiplantae; phylum Streptophyta; class Bryopsida; order Hypnales; family Leucodontaceae; genus Antitrichia; species Antitrichia curtipendula. The sequence goes on from OX579635.1 coordinate 22,712,350, forward strand.
GAACCATGTTCCTGAAGAACTAATGCTCAATGTACAAATGCTCAATGCTAATTTCAAATATATTTTTCAATTACGTAGCTTTTGGCTTTGAGGCTCTATATCGATAAATTTCATATATCCTGCACAATGAAGTTATAGAACTTGGGTGAAATTGGGACCACTCTCATGTAGAGTTAATTTGAATGATGGTTTCAGACTTCATACTACATGGTTGCTTGACAAAGCTCTTTGTTTGATTTTCATTTGCAGGAAGGCACCACCTTTGTCTCATATTATGAAAGAAAAAGTTCACAGAGGAAAACATGTTGAGACGGGAAAATCAGCAAACAACTATAAAGAATCTAAGTTCACTAGCAGGTGTTGAAAATGTCGCTCACACATCTGCAAAGAATCATAAACCAATTAAAAAAATTACCTTAAAAAAACACTGCTCTAAAAATTTAGCCTTATGTACCTCTCTCAAAAATCTTAATAGCAAATGGGATAATGTCATGTATACCCTTTGAAAAATCCCTTCTGTTTTTCTTGAAAATTGACACTATCTCACAACAATGTGCTCAAAAAAAGAAGTAATTGCCTTACTACAACAATGTAGATTGCTTTAGAACAGTTGAGGATTCCAATGAGTCATTTCTAATATTCAAATGATTTTTTTCCCTTCAAATTCTCTTGTATCCAAAAAGACATGTCAAAATCTACTTTACTCTTTTTAGATTACCCATTAAGGTCATATTCGTTATATTGAGACTTTTCGCAGTCTCATTTTAATTCTCGACTTGAGAATAAACTACTTTATCTCTTTATTAGTATTTTTTTATAAATATGTAACAATACCAACTTTTAGAATTTCATTATAAAATCAATATTTTAGCATTATTTATTTTTTATTTCAATTACTATTTTTTTAAATGAATTTTCCAATAACTAGCATTCTGTCTCAAAATCTACAAAAATCTCAATATAACAAATATGGCCTTCATTGTGTTTTTTATCCATTGTATTTTTTTTGCCAACAACTATGGTTGTTTAAAATTTTGAATTTTTAAAATCTTTGAATTTTTATAAAAATTAAAAATTTTCAAAACCTACAAATTTGTGAAATTAGATTTTAGAATTGCCGTTATACTTTAAATCTCATAACTATAGATTTGAGGTGTAGCAATGATGGTGGTAAAAATAATAATATGATCTTTTGCAGTGATCCCTATTAGATTTTCAAAAGACCATACAAGGTACTATTAAATTTTGTCTCTTCATCTCTTCCTTCCTATATCCATAGTCACTCATGGGTTTACACTCATAGGTATTAATCCTTAATTAATTTTCTGACTAATTTTCCCACCTCCCCAACCCTCCAACCTCTTATTGGTAGTTTTTTCTAAACAATCCTTCTTGCAATCAATATGGGATTATGTGATTTTCATATGTATATCATCTATATTTGTTTTTATATATCAATTTTCAGATTTTGTATACACGTATTTCATTTCCAATATCGTATATTCATATTCCATATTTTTATATTGTGTCCATATTTAGTGTCCGTATTAAATATCCACGGCTGCAATGAATTAATGATGAACAATGAACTTTTTATTTTTTAACATTTGATCTTACAACCAAGAAAGATCATTTTTTTATAGGGGCATTGGACGGTGGAGAGTAATTGGGTCAAGGGGGGGGGCCAAGGCAGAGTGTTTGTATCTCTTCACCAAATAGTCACTTCGAGATTGGCAGTTACTGCCACTTTTCAGTACATTGTGTGATAACTATGCACCATTTTCGAAAAATTTAGTTTTAATTCATCCCCGCCTCCCCATCCCAAAATTTTTTAACATTTTAATTTTGGGAGGAAGGAAGGGTGAATTAATAATTAATTTTTTTTCCAGCCCACCCCCACCCCAGCCCTCCCCCTCCCCTCTTGTAATTTTCAGGGGTGGTGGGGAGATGCAAACATTAAGGGATAAATTTGTATTTTGCCGTATATGTATTCTTCCATATACGTATTCTACTTTTTGTATATGTATATGTATTTGTACGTATGCTCGTATCCATATCCGGATCCAGATTTGTATCCAGATCCAATGGCTATAGATTTGGCAGTATCAATGGCTAGGAGCTTAGGCTTCCTTTTTTTTTAAATTATCAACGGCTAGATTTTCTTTCATCTCCCTGAATTCACGGGCATAATCAATGGTCAGAATCCAGTCATCTGACTACATCAACGGTTGAGGGGGGACGAGGGGAACAACACAACCTGCACGCCACTTTTCAGTACATTGTCACATGCAACACAATGGAGTACCATTCATTTTGAGCAGTTTGTTATTCTTTTTTTACATAATAGTGTAACTATTTGTTGACCCCTAAACGTCCTGAGTCTTTTCTAGAATTGACAATTTGAAAAAAATCATTATAAAATATTATTTAGAAGAATATTTTGGAATTGATATACCTATGAAAGTTGTAGATTTTGAATTTTAAATTCCATCCATACAGTGTTTGAAATCTTGTATTCTTTCCTTCTATGACCTCATTTTTATAAATCTAGTTTTGGACTATCTAGAGTCAATGCAATTTTGGCTTGGTCAACAACTTGATATACATCCACATTTGTAATTTTAGAAAAATATGTATTCTAGTAACACCAAATCCAACCGGTAGATAGAACAAGAGCTTGATAAAATATCTCCACAAAGTAGGATGACTTTCATAAAGTAGCAACAAGAAAGAAACATGAGTATGTATCTCTACAATTTTTGGACGTTGAATAGATTCATATTCATGTTTCTTTCTCATTATTGCTTAGATGAAAGTCATTCTAATTTGTGGAGATACTTTATCAAGTTGTTGTCCTATCTAATGGTTGGATTTGGTGTTATTAGAGTACATATTCTTCTAAAATTATAAATGTGGAAGTATGTCAAGTGGTTGACCAAGCCAAAATTGCATTGACTTCAATTCAAAACTAGATTTGCATAAATGTGGTCATAGATATAAAGAACAAAAAAATTTCAAAAATCACATTGTGAAAAAATCTCATTTCAAATCCATTCCAACAAATTGCACTCAAAAAATGATAATATTTTGTATCTAATCGAATTTTGAAGAAATTTTGAAATTTTCCATTGAAATTTTATAAAAAAATATTGGTGATAGCATTGGTGAGTCTTATCATATGGTTGGAATCCAAAACTCAAAATCTACGACTTTTATTTGTATATGAATTCCAAAATATTCTTCAAAATAGTACTTTATGATGGAGGGTTTTAAATCGTGAATTTTAGAAAAAACTTTGGATTTTTAGGGGTTAATGCAACTCATATACTTGAATAATTTCAAAATTAGCATGAGTCATTCTAAGTTGTAGAAGGTGTAGTATTTAAAACAAGCGGTATTAGTACTTGTATTAGTAAGGGAATTGCACCTAATTATGACTTATTTCTAAAACCAACCATTACATACTCTTACCTAAATTATATTGCTTTTTTTTCATGAAAATGTAGGTTGATTTGGAAAACATCTAAATTTAGTTGTTTAAAATCACAAGACTTCTATACATTTAGTCAATCTTAAAAATGCATTTAACCCCTACAAGCTCAAGGGATTTGGAAAAAATACAAATGTATTATAAAATATGAGTTTTATAATTTTTTCAACACTAGGCAAATTCTAAATATTTTGTGCTATTTCTCTTATAATTTTTAAGTTATTTTTGCTCAAAAATGCTACACAGAGTTAGGTGGTAGTTACTTGAGCGCTTAGAGGTTAAAGAAAATTTAGAATAATTTTTTACTTCTAAAAGATTTGTCCTAAGAATTAAAAAATCTAATAATAGGAAGCATGCCTAACCCTGAAGCGCTCTAACGTCCAATTATTGGACGATGCACAGATTAAAACTCTTGTTTCTTGCTCATTCTACTTAGATGAAAGTCATCCTAATTTGTAGAGATACTTTATCAAGTTCTTGTCCTACTTTATCAAGGTTGAATTGGGTGTTACTAGAGTACATATTTTTCTAAAATTATAAATGTGGAAGAATGTCAAGTAATTGACCAAGTCAAAATTGCATTGACTCTAATTCAAAATTTTTTTGCAAAAATGAGGTCATAGATGTAAAGAACAAAAAAAATTCAAAAAATCACCATGTTAAGGAAACCTCATTTCAAATGCATTCCAATAGATTGCACTCAAAAATGATAATATTTTGCCAGTAATCAAATTTATAAGGAATTTAAAAAAATTCTTTTAAATTTTATTAAAAGAATATTGGTGATAGCATTGGTGAATCTAACCATACAGATATAATCTATAACTTTTATTTGTATATGAATTCCAAAATATTCTTCAAATAATATTTTATAATGATTTTTTCTAAATTGTCAATTTTGGAGAAGAATCTAGATGTTAGGGATTAATTTTTATTTAGACTATTTTTGGCGTGAACCAGGGTTTTTATATTTGGCTTTTGAGTGCCATTTTGCACTCAAATATTTGCCTTGGCGAATGGCCTATACAAAATAATTCCAATTTTTTTTAAATTTTCGCCCCCCCAGCACTCGAGCTGATACCCGGGCAACCAGAGGGGCACCAGCCGGGGGGGTATATAAGTGTCCTGTCGCCAGGTATACCCGGTAGGGGCGGCGGGAAAAGCAGCCACGTCGCCAGGGAACCCTAATTCTGGCGCCCTAATTTCCCTCAACTTCGCCACTTTGCATTTTGATTGAAGGCCACTTCGCCATCTTCACGCTCATAATGTTCCTGATGTTGCCACTTCTGCTCCTCAGGATTCTTCCACTTCGCCACCTTCTTGCGGCCTTTAATTTTTTGGTCTTGCTACTCCGCGCTTTGAGCTTGGGTCTATTCGCCAGCTACTGGTTTGAGGGCCTGAGTTATGTGCTGTGCATTTTGGCAGATCGGCGCATTTGTGACAACCTTGGAATGTTGTTGCTACTACTTTGTTGTGTTATTGTTGTTAATTGCAGGGTTATGGTACCAGTGACAATGGAGCAAGCGCCGGTTGCTTTAAGGTGCGTATTTTGTGATCCCTGCTCCTTGCATTTCTATATCTTCATGTTGTTTTGTATTTTCTTTCTTTCGTGGCATTCTCGAATTCTTCAGCATGGATTCCAGTGATTCATCTCGTGATGAACTTGTGGTAGGGGCGGCGGTGCATGCTGCAGATACGGCAAAGAAAAACACCGAGTTGCAGTTTGCGGCGGAGCGTTGGGACAAGCAGGTACAACGCCTCTTGGTGGCTGATGTGCGACGGAAGGCTTCGAAGAAGGCCACGCTCCAGACGTATTTTACAAGCTCGCGTGGATCTGCGCCTGGACAATCGCTAGCAATGGCCTTAGACAGCCGCTTCCCTAATGTGCTCGGGGCGGAGTCGGACGGTGTGGGAGATTATCCATTGTCTGCAAATACTGTGTCTATTGACATCACACCACGATCTTCAAGCGGATCCGGAGACACTGAAATTGTGAGCTCCAAGTCCCCTATCATTGTACTCTCTGATTCATCAGAGAATAACGTTGGATTGAAGGAGATAGCCGATGCCAGCGAGGATGATGATGAAGTTGAATCTCCGCCAAGAAAAAAGGGGACAACTGCAAAGGGCAAGGCTGAATCTTCAAAGACGCAGGCCCAACAACGGTATGATAGGCACCAAAAATTTCAGACAGAGTGGGCTGCCAAGCTCCTTTGGGCCGAGGGCATACTTGCAAGTGATGGTGTTCTTCACATGGTGAAGTGTAAAGTGTGTAGCAAATTTGATCGCAAACCTTGCATCATGGCCCCAAAATCTGATACATTGTGGAAGCACGATGGCAAACGCACTGCCAAAAAAGACCTACCTCAACATGGTGTGAAAAAAGGTGAATACTACGTTGCTGCCCAATGTAAGCATCGGAAGAACATGCGACTTAATGCTGCACGTGCCCCGTCGTCCATCTTGGAGCATGTGACCTACTGTACTACATTGGAGGCTCGGAGAAAAAGGGTACAATTTGCTACTTTATTTCAAGTTCTGCAAAGCGGTCGTCCAATGCGGGAGTATGAATCACGCCAGAGTTTATACAAGTTGTTGGCAGTCCCAGACTTACCAATGGCTCACTGGTGTGATAATAGTGGCTGGGTTATGGCGTCTTTTATGTACAAGGTTGTTGTGCAGAAGATTCAGAAACTTGTCAACAAGGCAAATTTCCTTGCAGTGACGGTAGATGAGGTAACTGCCGTTGATAATGCCTCCTACTTGTCCGTCCATTGCTATGTTGTGTGCGACTGGGTGAGGGTTCCCTTGCTCGTGGCATTGCAACGAGTGGATTGTGCACCTAATGCTGATAATTTGACTAAGTTAATTGTTGAGTTTGTATTGACTGGGGGTGCCTTGGAGACAAAGACGTTGGCCGCAAAGCTGATCAGCTTTGGCTGTGACGGTGTTGCTACCCTTTCTGATTTGCGTACAAGTGTTTCTGTGCAGATTTGAGATCAATTCGCCCCTTTTTGCCATGGTATTCATTGTGTTGCTCACAGATGTAACCTTGCATTCAAGGCACTAGAGAGTTTAGGGATCTTTGGATCGATAAGCAAGGTGCTACAGATCACTCATGCCTATTTCAATAGGAGCCCAAAGCGCCTCACGCAGTTTAAATCACTGGTGGAATTGACAGAAATAAAAGGGTTGAAAATGTTGAAACGAGTGGAAACTCGTTGGGTGTCTTTGCTTGAGCCACTCCGGCGGCTACTCTTAGCATATCGCACTCTTATTTACTCTATGACTGCAGACTTGGACCAAAATGACAAGGCAGAGATGGGTTTTTCTCATTTTTCTTATGTTCTTTGCTTTGGTCACTTATGACTTCTTAGATCTTTTGCTTGCTTAGCTTGTGCTTTTGTTGAACTTGTGATTTTCCTGATTGCATTGCTATGTTTGGCAAAGGTAAACCAATTTTGAGTGTATCATTTAGTGCTTCTTAACAGGAATTGCAAAATGCACAAGTCCAGCAGTACCTGCGGTGATTTTGCTTGATCCATGTTGTTGAATAAACCGTTGGTAACTGGCATTTCGAATCACATTGTCTGATGTTGTTTGTACAGGCCTGCCTCCTGCTTTTGCTAGATCCATACACCATGCTTGGTATGGTGGCCTTGTTGCCTCTCATGGATGCTGTTGACAGTCTTGTTAATTTCGCTCAGAAGCGCGACGTATTCATTTGTGATTTCATTGCAGCAGTTTAGATTTGCCAAGCGTCTCTCCACAGCATGTATGAGGATCCGGCAACTTCTTTTTCCACAGATGAGTTTTGGTCGTTCCAGAATTTGCTGGATTGTAGCCATGAGGAAATTCATCTAAAATGGCTCACGAATGGCATTCATGAATCTACGATACTGGCTTTTGTATGTCATGGTGAACAAATTAATGCGGAGCACAAATTGGCACCAATTGATCGGACTGTGTGGGGTGATTTAGTAGCACAAGTCAAACGAGAATGCACCGGTAAGCTTATCTCCCGTCTTTGCTTTATTTTGTCCTTGCTTTCCTTTAATTTTGTAGAGTTCTCATGCGTTTAATTTTTTAGTTGTTGTCTTCAGTTTGTGTCTATTTCTTGCTTGTTCCTTGCTGTTGTGAAATTTCAGGTGGCTCTTGCCCGAATAGTAATTCTACCGTTTTAGTTGAAGTACTTCGTGAATTGAATTGCCTTGTGGTTTCTTGACAGGGGTTGCCACGAAACTGATACATGAACTGGATAACCGTTTCCCTGCTCAGAATGTCATGAGTGCATTGGGTATCATGTACCCACAGTTTTGGTGTGACGGCAATGCTGAAGACCAGTTCGATGCCCACCTTCGCATTCTAATGGATGCTTATGGACAAGGGAAGATACTTGGAGAAGAAAGTGACAAGTTATTGCTCACTCCCTTGATCAACAAGGACCTACTCATGTCACAGCAGGGGTTATTTAAAACATGCATGAAATCTAACGCCCGAGCAGCAATGCTTCCTCCATTTGACGTCAATCCGCTCACAAAGGTCTGGAGGGTCCTAGATGCGAACAACAATTTGACGAAAAACTTCTCAGAGTTTATAAAACTTGTAGAGATAGCTGTGACGCATGTCATAGGCTTTGTGGAGGATGAGAGGACTTTCTCGTCCATTTCCTTCCTCAAATCGAAGTTAAGAGTCACCCTGGTGGACAATTTGGAGGTGGTAGTGGGGATGTATTTCCAGAATTTTTTTTCCTTGGAGAGTTTTTCTTACCAGCAAGTGTTTGAGGAGTGGGTGAAGGCAGGAAATAGGGGGCGTTACTTGTCCCATGCCTAGTTACTCGTTTTAAGTGTCCACTGAATCCTAGCATGGTTCTTGGGGAATGCAGGTTAGCTCTTGAGGTTGCACTTACAGGGTTTTGCTAGTGCAGGAGCTTCATCTTGGCAGTGTAGGAGCTCCATTTGGTGACCTTCTTGTTTCTGTTCATTCCGTCACTCGTTTGAATTTGCAATGGAACTTGATCCTGTAGGGTTTGACGTCTTGCAGGATTGCCGCAGCTGCTTGCAGCGGTTTTGCACTGAGTTCATGAATCCTACGAGCTTTCTTCTGCAAACTTGTACACATCATGTTTTTGGGCTTTTAGTTCTACTTTGAAACATGTTGCCTTGCTGTTGTATTTCTTAGGTTAAATGTTGACTGCCTGTAGCTGTCATGTGTGCATGTCTTACTTCGACATGCTAGTTTCTTTGCCGTCTGCAAGTTTCTGATTACTGGGAACTTTCACTTACATTGTACGCTTAATCACTTTTGTTGAATTATTTGATCTTGAATGTTTGTGCACATCCCGATTGGGTCATTGGAATATTCATACTTTGTGCAAGTCATGTGCTCTTGACAGAAGTTGTTGTAGTTTGTCTTTAATTGTTTGTGCACATTTTCATTGAGGCATCGGAGTGTATGTGTGTGTGTGCAAGTCTTGTGTAATACGTGAAGATGTGAAGATGATACTGTAATATGTGAAGATTTAGTGAGGAAGTGTCAATTTTGTCACTCATTTAATTGTGATGCACTTTTTTGTTACACTGTTTCGCCACTTAATATGTTGTCATTTTGATTTCGTCCAAAGTTTTTGCCAACCATGCTATGATGAATGCATTGTAAATCACCATGTTTGCACCAAATGTCTGTTTATTGTCGCCTTGATTGCACTGACATATAGAAGCACGTCGCCATGGGCAACAAGCTTCAAAATTATGTGTCGCCAAAAATTACTTCATTCACAATTTCAATATCGCCACTAAAATTAACCCTCAGTAGATAGAATGTCGCCACTCCTACTTTAAAACTCAAGAGCATTTCGCCTTTAAGGCGATCCTGTTAAACTGGAAATAAAAGCCCTGGTGTGAACCACAAGCTTTCAACTATCTACTATGTTGATGATGAATGTTGTCGAAAGTACACTTCATTCAACCATTATTCTTTGAAGAAGCTTCAAGAAAATCATGAAATATATTATTGGCAAAAAAAAAGAATACTCTAAAAAAATCAATGATATAAATATATTCAAGGAATTTTGATTATTTATTATAAATAATCTTAAAATAATATTACCATGTTTACATTGAATGCTTAGAAATTAACTCTCCTTAATGACTAAAGGATAAAAAGTTCCCTTAGAAGATTTTGGGATTTTGGACAAGTACCCATGATCTAAGTTTTTTTCTTGATTTTCTAAAAAAAATCTCTTAGATGTGATTTTCCACTAGCTTCGTGTACATGTAATATTTTGGTGATCAGACGTACAAGTCAAAAAGTTATAGGTTTTATTTCTTGAATTAGAGGTCAAGAAGCGAGACCTCTAATTCAAGAAATAAAACCTATAACTTTTTGAATTAGAGGGCAAGCCAATTTCCATTGACTTATGTTAGAGGTTCTTAAAGGCAAGGAATGGGTCTACTTGTATGGGTAATAATGAAGGGCACTTTGATGTTTTTATTGTTGGAAATGAAATTTGGGAACAAGTTGGGTTTGAATGAAAACATTATGAACCCATTTTTTAGAGTTGCTAAATGCCATAAAGTAGTTCTATGATAGCATTGCCCTACTAATTTGCGTAGAAATTAGAGAATCTATATTTTTTAATTTTGGGAGGGATCTTGTGAAAAATTATTCAATCTTTCAATCTAATGTTGGGGTTGTTGAAATTTGAAAAATTGTGATGGAAAAATTGATTGCAAAAGCTTTAGAGTATTGTCATTTCTCACAACATTGTCACATTGCAAATTTTTTTATTGAAAGTATTCTAAGTCTCCTAAACCTCTGAAAATTGGTGGAGGTGTGCCTAACATGATTTGGAATATGATAGATTTTTAATTTCAAAATCCATAGTAAAAAGTCTGTCAAAAATGCAGTCAAAGTCATCTGAAATTATCTTGTAGGATCAAAAAAACTTTTCACTTCACTTCAAATGCCAAATAATATCTTCTAATCGGACGGTTTGGTCAAATGTCAAATCTCTAAAGTCCTAAAGTCCCTATGGGAGACTTTTGAGATTTTGGATAGGCTTCTTTGACTTCAACTTTTGACATGATTTTTTGAATCTTTTTTTGAAGATAGGAAATTACATTAACTTTTTAAAAAAAAATTCAATTTCAATTGGTGCCAAGAAGCAAAAATTATTCAAACCATAGGTCCAAAAAGCAATTCAAGGTGCAATATAGAAAAAAATTACAAAAAATTGAATTTTTTTAATTTTTAATTTTCTTTTCAAATAATCATATTATTGTCTACATGTGATGCTTAGATTCATTCTATTTGGATTTGTGATGAGAAGAATATGGACAATGTTGTTTTTTGGGCAATCTAAGCATCTTCTTGAAAAGATAATTTATAAAAAAAAATTTATGATGCAATTTTTACAATTTTTCAAAAAATATTGTTAGATATGGTTAATTTTATTTTTAGAAAAATCTCATTTGTTAAGATTAGAGCTTTAGTTTTTTATTCAATCTTGTACTTACTTCCTTTTAACAATTTTTTTAAGAATTAAAATCAAGTGGGTTTTTTTAGTTTTTTTTCATCAACTCTCAATTCAATTTTTTATTATAAAGAAATTAAAAATAAATAAAAATTCAAGTTAAAAAGATTCAAAGCCAAAAAATGTAGTCAAGCAAGATGAAAAACTTGTTTTCTTGCAATCTATGTGGTTAAATTAAAGTTTCTAAAATTTCTTTGTCGCATTTTTATAATAGTCTAGTGTAAGATCCTACAATTAGATACAAAAAAAAAATTCAATTTTTTTTGCTCTTTGCAATAGAAATGGTAGTTTTGAGTGTTTTTTGATTAAAAAAGGCCTTTGGACTTAAAAAGTTAAATGCAAGATCTTACGGTCAGATTCCACAATAAATCATATTTTTGTTTTTATGACTCAAGAGAGTAGAAATGACAATTTTGGGTGGTTTTTGAGGAGAAAATGCCTTGATCTTTTGGAGATTTAGGTACTACACCCAATTGCAAACCTTTTCTAAACAAACCCCTACAAAATGTAAATATATCCAAAATGGCCCACATGGACAAAGGTTCTTTCATTATTTCACAATTTGAAGGGATGCTTTCAGATTAATGTTGTAACCAAGTAGGAAGTCTAAAGAACCACATTAGAATCCAAATGGACGAGATTAGCCCCCTTAGGGACAACAATGGGAAGTTATATGTTTTTATTTTTATCACCTATAATGAGTCTTTTCTTACTAACAAATGAGTTGACCAATATATGCATTAGATGATTTTCAACCCTTATAGAGGGTTGCAAGTTTCCCAGGGTTCCTAGCCCCCATAACTGCGTTGTAGCAGCTACTTGACGTGGTACAAAGATTGCCACGTCATATTTTTTATTTTTTTCAAAAAATAAAATAAATTTTTTTTCATAGATTTTTTCATTTAAGATTTTTATTTTTTATTTTATTTTTGACAATGGTGTTCTTTAACTGCCGAGGAAACAACACTAGGAACAGGCCTGAAACGGCCCTCCCAGACCTCCAAATCTCATCTAATGTATGGAAATCTCCACTTTAATTTGCGGTTCTATTTCAAACCAAAAAATTGTAAGCTAGATTAGTCTAAATATGTTCAATGACTAAGAAGACCTCAATGGGTATAAGATAAATCAACCTATGATAGGCAAAGTCACTGGTTTGTTTTATTGGCATTCTTGAAAATTAAAGAAAATCTACATAAAGACAAATGTAAGAAATGAGAAGAGCAATGTAATTTTTATTTTTAGACAAAGTATAAAATTGGTTGAAGTGTCATGTCTAATTGGCCCAAAAGAGTCTCTACATTTTTCCAAACCCAACAAAAAATGTATCCTTTTGGTAATTTTACTCACCTACAATAATCATAATGTTTCCTAACACAACCACAATATGAAGGCCTAAAAAAGACATTCCTTGTGATGGATTTACATTGAAAAGGTGGAAGTTCCTATTGGAGTCACTAATCACTCCATCACCATCATCCAAGACATTGATTGTGCTAATTAATTCAACCCAATGTATCCTACATCTCATTTACGGTACTGAAAAAAGTTTGTCATGGGTTGATGCATGCGAGATTTTAATGGGGCATTCCCTATATGTATATGATGGGTCTTTTGTTTATGATGGGTTCATTTACTTTAAGCATAAAGTAAATGAGCCTATGACAAGCATACCATCTATGAGAGGCACCTAGGGAATGACCCATTAGATTCTTACATTGATCCATGACAAACTTTTTTTTAATAAATAAGATTAGGACTACATTAGGTTGGTTAGTGGCCAAAATCAAAGTTTTGGGTGATGGTGATGGAGTTATTAGTGATTGCTTTAGGAACTTTTAACTTTTCAGTGTAAATTCATCACAATAAGTGATTTTTGTATTTCTTCATGTTGTGGCCACGTTAGGCAATGTTGTAGCCATATTAGGAAATACTGTGACTGCTTTAGGTGGTAAAATGACCTTTATGGATACCTTTTCTTTTTTTGGTTTTGGGATAATTTAGAAACTCTTTTGGACCTATTGGACATCACACTACAAAAATTCATAACAAATTCATACTTTGGCAAAAAAAAAAAAAAAAAAAAAAAAATTCAATTGCTCTCTTCATTTCTCACATTTCTTTCATATGGAAAAAAATCTGATTTTGTTGGGCTAATGGCAACACGGCAAACCACTCGGTCTGCCTGTCATAGACTGGGTTTACTTTAATTACTCTTTCCTTTGCATGTGGGAGGCGCCTTTCTGCCAAGTCCAGTAATCACATTTTCACAACGTGGCCTGCAGCGACTCCCGAACCATCGCTCCGTTGCGCACGAATCTCCCGCGGCCACTTCATCTCACATCGCGCAGCTCCCATTCTTCACCACCTCGTCGCAATTCCGCATCTCGGGAGCCAAGCCTCGCGCAAATCAGTGTCGAGTTTCGTCTACAGGACCTGGTCGAACTGAGGTGTGTGAGCTAGAGGTCAGCTGCTGCAAATTAGGTTTTAGGGGTTGCGGATTGATTGCTTGTTAGTCGAGATTTGGAGTACAATCGGATTTTCTAGGTTTTCAGAAATGTGGATGTGAGTGTCCAAGATTCAATCGAGTTTCAGTGAGAATCAATGGATTGCCCTGTTTTGTGTCAATTAGGGTTTCTGTTATTCAGTTTGAGATGTTGAATTCGTTGTGGATGAGTTGCTTTGGCATAATCGAAGGGGTTTAGATGATCGTGACAAGTACATGATAGAGTGGAATCAATTTACGTGGACTTGAATCTGCGGGATCCTGTAGTTTAGTTTGAGAGTTTGCTGGATTGCTATTTAGGTTGAGGTGTTTTTATCGACTGGATGGATGTATTACGCTCTTTGTTCCGAGGAGCTGTTGTATAAGCGTAATGCTTACCTTATACGAGGTTTCGCTCAAATTCATTGCGAGTCCTGAATTTTGCTTGGGGCTTATATGTTCAGGTTATGGCGCTTCAGACAGGGCGCTCGAAACATCAAGTTTCTCAGGAGTTTAAAGGGAAAGGTAGAGATGATGTATTGAAAATGGGAATGCCACCGGGGTTTACCACCAAGCCGTCGGATCCTTATGGAGCTTTAGGCACTTCAAATCCGCGGAACGAAGGCTCCGCTACGTCGACTTCTGCGAGTTCTAGCGCCTTTAGCAATACTATCCCTGATGTGGGAGCCTTTTTCGGCTCCATTAACACAAATTCGACGAAGGATGATTTTGATAGTTTTTTAGATGAGGCTGTTCCGGATGTCGCAGCACCTAGCACTGGTGTTCCTGTAGCAGGCCGTAAGGAGGTCAAGCGTACAGCACCGACTGTTGTCAAAACGGAAGGGTTGTTTTTGCCGTACTTGCCACAAGATGATGCGGTGGCTGCTGGACTGGGAGCCAAAGATGGAGGGATTGATGCCTCAGAAGCACAAGAGGTTGTTGATCATTTAAATCAGCAGCTTGCTTCCCTCCTGCGCTGTAGTCCTCCGGAATTTTGGAAGAAAGGTATGCATAGTGGCTACATCCTTTCGATTGAATTTGGACTTTAGCTTATTGGAGAAATTTATCTGGTGGATTTTTTAGGAAATAGCATTTGAGTTTTTCTTCTTGTAACAGATAGAGTACTGCCAGCTTGTGTTGGGCGTCCAGTATAGGGCGCAGCCAGGTATGCTTGAAAGGTTTTGCATCTAAATAAGGAGTCCAATACGCAGTTGCAATGGATGAATCGCTGGATACATTTATCGACAGCTACCTTCATTTTCGAAGAAGATGGTACGACGACACAGCGATTTCAACAAGCAGAAAGCAAACTGCTGGAGTCATTGTTGGTGATGGAGACCTTAGTCGGAGAGTATTCATGCTTTTATACAGAATGTGAGCACTTGCCTTCCATGATTTTCTAAGTTTTAATTGGCGTTATTCGAATCACATTCACTTTTGAATGTATCGGTTTTGACGAAATACCACCGAAAGGTGTTTTTTGTCTTAATGATATGTGTTGTATATCTGCAGGTCATCTAATCAAGATCCCGGAGCAGCTACTAGACAAAGTTTATCTGCCAAAGAACATGCTGGTACGGTTTATTGTACTATAGACAAAAACAGCTCTTTAAGTGTTATTGGGTTTTGCCTCTGAGTGTATTGTTTTCACATGTTAAAATACAAGTTCCAGGTGCTCCTAGTATTATGCATAGTTCTATGCATAATGGTGTTCGGTCTTCACCTTTGGCAATCATGGTCTAGTACTTCTTCAACTATGCCGAATCTTACTTTGGCTTTCTTCTGATGGTGTGGTGACCTGCAGCACTTTTGAAGGATTGGAGGCTCCTGGATTTACCGAAACTTCTAGATCTGTGCGCTGTATACGACCATGATAATCATGAATTGACCAGTCTTTTGGTAACGCTCGCCCGTATTTTTCCCTTTTCAGAGGATTCATGTATTGTAAGTTTCGTTTTGTACTCTTGATTTCGGAGTTGGATTTTGGAGTGATGTTTGGGGTTTGTGGGTGTGGTTCAAGGTTAGTAATGTATTCAACGCTCAACCCAGTTTTGCCAGTGACTTGGCTGCAATGGTTCCTCCGATTCTGGGAAAAATCGACACAATGCATCAGCGCTGCAGCACGATGATAAATGTCAGTGCTCACTGTTTTTTCACAATTTGTTCTTCCCTGGTTGCGCTTTTGCTCTTTTGTATTATGGGTAGTTGAAATGCTGTATTTGACGTTGCTTAAATTGATTTTGTATGACTTTATAAACAGAAGCTCCTGTTTGTGCAATCTTCTTAGCCTGTTGCATGTTCCCTATGCAGTCCTTACATGAGAGTGAAGTGGACGCAGTGAAGCAACAACTCACAGAGGTGAGCGATGCATCATGGAACGGATTGAAATTTCGGTTTTCGAGTAAGAGTTTGCCCTGACCATTAGCGTGCAGTCTCTGAGTCTTGGACTATCTTTTTAAACAAAGGTATCTGGTGCAGGTTGTGGAGTACTTGAATGATGTGATCATCACACTCGATTCTTTTGTTGGTTCATATCCACCAGCAGCTTTTATCCTCATTTCTGCTGGAGCAACAAGGTACTTGTTTCTGTTTTTCTCTTTCCTTTCTGAACCATGGATCAAATATAATGAAAGTTGTGAGGCAGTGGGATCTGTTTGAACTTCATCCAGACTGCTTAGGAAATGCTTTATGGAAGTTATGTCCATGACCTTCACACCCTATTAAATTCTCATTGGCATTTTGTATTTGTCCTGGCAGAGATGGCATCGGCATGTTTCTTCCTGCCTTGTGTGCAATCTACGAATTCATGTTACCTGAATTGAGCTCGGGTTTCAATAATGTTAGTGACCCACCTCAGCCCTTTTCATCGTTAGAGTTGGTTGGTTCAAGTCAGGTGAAGCGACTCAAATCAAGGATCATAAAATTTTCCTGGAATATTCTACATGCATGTTTCCTGCGGAAGGAAGAGGAAGGATTTGCTCAATTTGGTTATTTTCCCAGCTTGGGTGGAACCGGTGAAGTCATAAAGGCAGTTCAAGATCCAGAGTCAAAAGGGGCCTTGCTTGTGCAAGCTGCTATTGCCATGACTCAAATTCTAGGAGAAATAGATGGGGAAGGAATACTGGGATCTTTTGTTGCCAGTAATTTAGGAAAGAACCTGGGAGCTCTTTTGAGGGTTATTGAGAAACGGCAGGGATTTTGTGAAGTAGTACACGAGCTTTGCCAAAGTGGTGAGTATACCTCCTGTAGAATTCATACGGTTGTCTGTAAGTTTAGTTCCACGGGTATTTTAGAGGGCTTATTCATCACAGATCCCATTTATTTCTCAGTTTCATGGAAGTCCGTGTGTTTGTTGCTGCTCTGTTGTGATTTTGTGATATGGTATACCTTTAGAAGCAAAAACTACTAATACGAAAGAATCTCAAATTTTATCGAACTTTGATGAGAATGGGAAGCTAATTTTTGGGCGCATCATTGCAGGTTCCTTAATCATGGACGATGCTCAATACGACTACTTCCTTTCTTTAGTTAATCGACGTCCATCTCCGCAATTAGCCAATCAGAAAGAGCCGTCTAAAAATGAGGACAAGGTTCAGGATGAAGAAGCAGTTATGTTACAGTCCAAGGTTAGTCAAGTCAAGGATTTGTTTCCTGACTATGGCGATGGCTTTGTAGCTCTATGCTTGGAAGCATATGACAATGACCTTGAGAAGGTTATATCCTGTATTCTGGAGGATAAACTGCACCCAGATCTGGATTCTTTGGATCGTAAGCTGGCCATCAAACCTAGCAGAAAAATCGAACCTTCTAAGGATAAAGGAAAAGGCAAGGCTATTGAGGAACCTAGGGTGGAAACTAAAGGGAAGGGCGTCAGTGGGTATGATGCCGGTGGCTCATCCGCCAGATTTGCATTTGAGGGGAATGCAACTAGTGTTGGAAGGGAGGGAACTTCAAGTGGAAGGCAACCGTCTGTATCAACTACCGAAGATGTCTCAAAATCTCAAGCTCCGAATGTGAACCAAGGGCGCTACATCAGGCGTGCCAAACAAGATGCCTCAACGTTTAACCAGCTCATGGACAGGAGGGAAAATATGTCCTACAGTGCAACTGTTAGAGCTGGGAAGCAGTATGAGTACGACGATGAGTATGATGATTCATTTGACGAGCTGGCAGGTACTTATTTGGCAGATCTCGATGAAGAAGAAGAAACTGAAAATCTGGCCGATAAGACCAGACGTCATTCTGCTCCTGGGAACAGTACAGATGAGGCTGTCGATAGGAGGTCTGGTGGAAGAGCGAGCCTCGTGAAAGGTGGGCAGCACCAATTTGTACCTGGAGTAACAGATCAATCAAGGCTTAACAGACAACATGACGCTCCCAGGCCAAGTGCTCCAGCAGGTTTTAATCCTCAAGAATTGAATCCTTCTGGCTATGGTAGTAGGACAAATCAACGTTCTGGTAGAGGTGGCCATCAAGCTACTGGGCCGTTCATGCAAGCTCGTAAACCCAGTTCTGGAGCTCCTGAAGCTAATAGCTCAGCTCGGGTTGGCCCTTCTCCGCATGCCCTACCTGAGGAGACCATGTCGACATCAGCAGGTGCCTCCTTAGATCAGGGAAGGGCTCCGCCATCTCAAGGAGCTTCTGCAGCTACTCGTGGAGGCAAGTCACAAAGAGGAAAGGGAAAAGGGAAAGGGAAGGTTGATCCAACGGCGAATTTCTATCTTAAGGATGGAAAGCTTTACAGCTATAAGGTGAACTTGACCTCTCTGACATACAGTGCAAGTGCTTCCTTCGTGGTTCGATTTGAGTATTGGTATCTACATACGATTTGAGTAGGGTAAGCCACTGTTGCAAGTGACTTCTGCGGTGCAAATTTCTGAGAATTTGTCATGCAGAAAAGTAAGTTTGCATGTTGTGAGCATTACAAGTGTAATGCACTATTGTAAGTCGTCACTCATCAGAGTGAAATTCACAGGAATAAGGTCACTACAAATACCCTAGGAAAATTTTGAAGTGTTTTACGTATTGCATCCAATTGTGACAGAAGAGTAGGTTGTCTTTCACTTTGCTGCGACTTTTCTCACATTTCCATGGAGGTGTTTGCAGCTTGGCGAGGGTCCCTGTTTTTGTTTGGGGAGGCTTATTTGATGCAATTGTTCCTTGACCGGCCATGAAGAAATAAACTTTTCAGTAGTATTGGGCTCATATCTCTTTTGGTGTTCAGGTGGCTGGTGCAGAAGCTGGCTTTGCTTCGGTTGAAGATTACGAAGCATCGCATACTGAAGAGGAAGAAAATATTTTTGGACTAGGAGCTGGAGGAAACGTCCCTGCAGCGATTGCGGAGGAACGGGAGAGCCCAGGAAACGTGGGTGCGCAAGTGCCAGGTGGAAGAGGTACGAGCATGCGGGGTAGAGGAGGTCCACCAGGCAGAGGACGCTATACATCAAAATCTAATGACAACCATCGAAGAAAAGATCAATCCATGAAGAAGCACTTTGCAGGTCTGTCGGGCTTGTAAGAGGGAATGAATTAGAGTAAATAATTTCGCCAGACATTGAGACCGATTTTTGTGTCTGAGCTCAATGTTTGGCATTGCTGGGTGCAAAGGCTACCTAGCTGAGACTGTATTTGACTAGTAGACGATGTGGTGTAGAGAAGATTTTAGTGTGCCTATGATGGTTGAGGTTGCAGCTGTGACATCAGACCTTCAGACCTCATGTATCATGTCTATCAGCACCTAATATGAAGGCAGCTTAGAGGTTTAGAAGGAACTGGCTCCAGATTCATGCCTTACGGGCCTCTGAAGAGGCTGGAGTTCTTTTTCTTTTCCATCGGTACTAAAATTAGTTCTGTAACAAGATTATTGGTTATATTGTAATTAGAGTGATGTAAGCATTCTGTGATGATTTACTCAACGCCTCAGCTTGGTGTTTGGCAGCTTGATAAAACCACTCCAAAGCATAGAGTACATGTTTCCACCAACCATAAACTTTTGGCCGACTTAATTATTTAATCTACTTTTGAAAAGCAGCAAATGCAGCGTTCTTCACTGATCCTGATGATTTAAAATTTGGCCATATCTGAGTCGTACTTTTCAATACATGAAAAGCAACGCATGCAGCATTCGTCACTGATTCTGATGATATGAAATTTGACCATATCTGAGTTATGTTTTCCAAAATATTATGAATCAAATCGGTTATCTTAAAACAATGAAATTCTGGGCCTTGAGCGCATCCCAATCACTAAACTACAAAACAAAGTGCCCCATTTGCCTTCTTCGCTCATCATACTTGGGCACTTTCATGTGCTTAGTTAGGCCAGGTCTACCAACTGAGCGAGCGAAATAAACGCTCAGTGATTGTATCACAAGACTCGGCTCTTCCTGTTGCAACATAACAGTAAGCGTACGCCCTCAATCCCAATGTCAAGTATCAGCAAGCAGATAGAAATCCTCCGGCAGAATCGACACAAGCATGGACTAAGCATAAACTGCGAGATAAAATCTACGGTTCATCTATGGCTTGAGTCACACTAATTTAAAATGGGAGAATTGCAACTCAGGGGTCTCGGAGTGTATCAAGGCTGGGCAATTTAATCACCAATTGAAGTTCCAATTAATTATCATACTAGTAAGCATACATGACAAGATTATGGATGCTTTTGCTGTTTTACAACATTCCTAAAGAGGCCATTGAGACTGAAGAACAACAAAATCTTATTGCAACTTCATGCCCGTTCCAACAAACATCACTTCAATTTTTTTATGGAGAAACCGCAGGAGGATTTCCAAAGCCAAATGGCAATGATCAATACAACTGTCTGCAATTGGTACGGAACAAAGGTAAGGGAGCCTAAGAGATGGATACGAAACTCCTAAGGTCACCAATACAATAAGGCAGCGACACAGCCGGTAAGAGCTTTCCAACAAATTTCCGCAGAATTGGAGAAGAGAAAAACTCAAAAAAGAATAGAGACAGGTGTGAAAAAGGCGATCAGCAAGCTCAACGCTTGTGGCGAGCAACTTCGTCGTCATTGGGGAACATGCCCATCAGCCTCCCAGCGGAGCACTGGTACGCGTACATAAATCCGCCCATCAATCCAATAATGCCTGCCGTGTACATCGACGGCCCCCTGATGTTCACACTCCCCCCTACATTGCATAAAAACGCAACACGACTTGGTTGGCACCAGACTAGAGAGCATAAAAGAATTTAAACCAAAAACAGAATGCAAGAAATTAAGGTTTTGGTGAAATCCAAAGTAATTTTAGTTCCCTTGAGGGCTGAATCAAAAATTTCGGGGAAACGATCGCAAAGAAGTTAATCACATCAACCTTAGGATTTGCATATAAGCTGAAATTCTCTAATCAGCAAGCCTCCCTGCAAAGAAATTCGGATTTTGGTAAAATGCAAAGAAATTAGGGTTTTGGTGAAATCCAAAGTCAGTTTAGTTACCTTAAGGGCTGAATCAAAAAAAATCCGGGAAACGATTCCTTAGGAGTTATCCACATCGACCTTACATATTTTATATAAACTGGAACTCTCTAATCTGCTGTCCTCCCTACAAAGAACTCGAATTTTGGTGGAATGCAAAGAAATTAGGGTGTGTGGAAAATCCAGCTATGGGCTTACCAGCAAGGTAGCCAACGGGAAGAGACGCGCCGGTGATGGCGGTAATACGCACGTAATCGCTGAAACTGAAGTTGGAAACGGTGGACGACGCCGTGGGGTTGCGCTCGATGACAGGGAACTTGGGCTCATCCAGGAAGATGCCCATCTTGCGAAACACCGCAAACTCTAGGTTTCTATGTGAGCCTGCAAGAGCACAATCGTGCAAAAATGGAAATGCCAGAAATCCACAATCCCGAAGGAAAATTCGAAAATTCACAGATGACGGATTTGCGAGCGAGAGCGAAAGCAGACGCCGGCCTCGAAGCGATTATGACTCAGAAATATACGGTTTCACACTGCAGCATAATGTAAGAAGGCATTTCGTAGTGCATCTGATTGGAGCCCATTTTGGGACAGATGACAGTCTCTCATTGGATGACGAGAGGCATGTTCTTTTCCAAGGTGAGGTTGCTTTAGCGTTATTTATTTATTTATTTATTTTTAGCACATATGGCATTATGTACATCAAGAAGTCACAAATTGACCAAGCCTTGGCATTTTATTGGCTAAAGGTGACACCCTTGCCAATGGTGAGGTTTTTTGTTTTTCTTGAACCAAATGATTGTGTTCAGGCTACAAATATTAGTATGAACTGAACTGTAGACCTTATAGATCCAATGAGTTCAATAAGTACAATCATCTTTGGCTAGTCCTTAGGGGTAGTGTAAAAATGTTTTGGTCCCCTTGCTTTTGCATAAAAGGATGATATTCTTTTTAGATTTGTGATTGAACATGGTTGACTAAGATTCAACTATCCAACATTGAAGTTATGTTTAGTGTCTCAAAAGCAAAGCCTCATTATGAGAAATAATGTGTCTTTGATTTCACATTCCTTAGTCCATAATCATGAGAAAGAGAGTTAACTCCCATCATGTAGACATATATCAATCACATATGTCAAAATTTTGTAAATATCACATCCCATGATTGATTCCAAAGAATCAAAAGATCAATGACATAAGGACTACATAGCCTTTGATATTAGACTTTGTAGTCCAATTGAAAGGTACACTATTATTATTTTATTTTTTGAAAAAATCCAAAATTTTTTTTTGCAAGAAACTTTGATTTGGAATCTTATCTAATCGTGGTGAAATCCATACAAGTATGTTTCACCAAAAAAACTAGTTCCAAAAA
The DNA here is from genome assembly GCA_951230915.1 of Antitrichia curtipendula. Lineage (NCBI taxonomy): Eukaryota > Viridiplantae > Streptophyta > Bryopsida > Hypnales > Leucodontaceae > Antitrichia > Antitrichia curtipendula. Next base: position 22,734,669 of record OX579635.1, read on the forward strand.
CTCCTTGAGTTCCTTAGCACAAAATAAAAAATACTCTCAAAATTGCACAAAAACATCTTGGTCAAAAAGAGATGTAAATAAATTTCTTTGCATTTTGAAAAATTTCTAATTGTTAGATTTCATTCTCAACTTGCGCTATAATGACATATAAAAAAAAATTAGGTCTTCTAGGAACTACATGAGTGAGACCTATGCATTAAAAAAAAAACTTTTGCTACTTGACCTAAGGTGACCAACCAATCCAAAACCATTTTGGATTTAAAAGAGCTTTAAGGGTTCATTATTCTTCTAAGTTACATCTACACTATAATAGATTTTCACATTTTTAAAATCAAAATTTAGACTATATTTAGTGTTCAAAGAATTAAATATCAATTTTGGATTCTTTTTCAAATTGTGCAATACATTACATACATAATATATTGTTTTTAGAACTTTACATAATAGTTGTATAGCTCTTGCATTGGTAATGATCCATATAATAATAACTCCAATCTAGCAATCATTGTATTTCATGTTACAAACCTTGGACAATTGTCCACCACATATAAAACTTTCTCCGTTCAATACTTTGAAACCATGAAAAATAATAGATGATACTTCAACATCATCCGTCGATAATTAATCAAACAAGTAGGTGATTGAGACTATACTCGATTAAACATCTACTGTTGAATGTTTAACCCGAAAATGTTTAACTTGAGAGTGGTTTTTTGTCAATATGAATGGTGATACTCATTGGTCAACTTGATGTTTGATAGATATTTGATAGACCCTTATTACTTCAAAAGACCAGTGGGAAAAAAATACTATGACTCTCTGAACTATAAACATCTAATACAAGAATTGTAAAAGTCACGTCTAGTCTACTACCGGCTAAGGAGAACAATTTCAATCCCTTGCGCTGATGTAATCGATAGCTTGCTTGCAAATACCGGTCATACTTGCCTCCGGACCATATACCTGAATCATCTCATCAGATCAATCATAATTAGGCTTCTGGACAAGACTTGAAACCCGAGAGGAGAAACTCTACAGGCATCTCGCAATAATGCCAGCATAACTCAATTGTAAGCCTAATCTTCCTCTATGTACAAGGTGCATCTCTAATACAATAATAGACCTCTCAAAACATTCTCGGTTGTACAAGTATGAGAGATGAAGCAGAATCGAGGATGATGCTAAGAATATCATTGGCAAATACCTGGCTTTGGAAAAAACAATTAAGCATTTGCGAATAACATCATCCTTGTCAGCAAGATTCATTGGGAGTGAATTCACTAATTACCTCAATTGAAACCCCGGTTTCTTCACTTAGAGCGCGCATGTTTGCCAGGCCCCTCAAGTAGTTTGGGCCTCCTCGTCGCACATAAATGTTCACCCTTGCTGCTTTGAGATCAGATTGCTGCAACAGACAACCAATGATAAGTCGACAAACAACAGAACGTCAAGGGAGCTTTGTTTAAAACCTGGTACACAAAACGAGTGCGTGTCAAATCCCTAGGGGAGCTTACCTTCTCACGCATGGCACGAATGATACCATTGAAAGTGGCTGCCACATCAGTGAAATTAGCAATGCCTCCTCCAACTACCAATGCTCTCTTGCGGCCATCAGGGTTTGCGGTTGCACACTGACACGAACAAGAACTGTGTTAGAATCTACATTGATTCTCCCTCCAGTACTTTTGAAAGAGAGGTTAGAATCCTTAGCTGTATGAACTACTGAAAATAGCATTGTAAAGCGGTCACATAAAGGTTCCATGCAGTAGAAGGATTAGACAGTACTAGACGAGGTGCAAATGGAGGAAATGAACAGCTGGATAATTGTGAAGTCACGAGCAAGCTCAGAAGAGAAATAGGTTGAAACTCGGTCCACCATTCTCTGGAAGAATAATGAACTGAAGGAATTGTAAGTACGGCTCATAACTGACAGGAGGAAAAAACTTACGTCAATCAAAGCACGTGCATACTGCAAGGTCTCCTCCTCATTTGGAGCTCCGCTATATTCAGCATAATTGCCAAGTTCTTGTGCATAACCCAGATCCCCAACCTGCAATGAGGAAAAGAATGACCAAAATTGACTACAGTGGACAAGCACATCATAACAGATTTCCAACTCAGCGCTAGATCCCCAGATTCTAGGACTCAGTGGATATTCGTGCATAGCTGTTTATGAGAGCGATTGGTCTTCAGGAATATGGGTTGCCAAAGAATGAGATAAAACTTAGCAATTAATATCATGTTCCCTCAATAATAACTTCGCAAGGAACTTGGGATATCTATATTGACTCAGCACGTGGGTTAAGAGAACATGATACTTACAGTATCAGCGTAGATGACGCTGGCGCCACCTCCAGCGACCATGGTCCAAATGCGGCCCTTGGGATTCAATATTGTCAGTTTCAGAGAAGCCCCAGTCTGCAGTCACATCAGCATCATTTAGACGTCCAGGTGAAATTTCACATTGGAAGCTTTGAATTGGAGTACTGTGTACTGCCTCGTATTAAGCAAGAGAATAGTACCTTTTCGTCCATCCTGTGAATACTCTCCTCGGCAGGACTCATAGTTCTTCCAAACGGCAGTGGGAACTCCACATCGCCCCACCTGCACAACACAACCTCAAATGTTAATCATGCACTTGTAATCCAAGTCACTCAAAAGCAACCCCTACAAATGATACCTGCTTCAGAAAACAACACGTACTTCTGAAAGTTCTTGAAAAGAGCAGTGTCATCAAGCTCGCCACGCATGTCCAATGGGCAAGGGATGTTGTTGACGAGTGTGAACGGGTTCATCTCCAGCAGAGTGAAGTCCAAGTCTGCAAAGTCAGGAGCAAATGAGCATCACTTTGAACAGAAGATAGGAAGATTAATGACAAAGAACTAAACGTGAACATCTTCAACAAGCGATTAAGCGTTTGGTACCTTCAAAGACAGCGAAAGACCCCATCAGAAAAGTTTCAATTGTCTGCCGAACCTGAAAAATCCGACCAAAATCTCAACCACGGTGGTTTTGCAAATGCTCGATCATGGTTCACAGTAGCAAACGAACCCATTATGGTCAAAATGAGCAGAGGAGGTAATCCGGCATTCAACATTAAATTAAATTTTGTCCTGAGAAAGACAGATGAACCAATTACCTCCAATCGAAGTGTGGCAATCAATGGCGCGCATAGCTCGGACGACAGAGTCTTTTCAGTCGGTACAAAGACTTGCTTGACCTAAATTCGATCCAGAATACGCCAACATCAGTCATCAACATGCAGCCAATCTTATCGCCTAAACGTAAATCCCAAAACAAGAAAAGCAAGATAACCCTAAAAGCTTAGAAGCAACACTAAGTTACTTCCCAGCAAGAACCGAACCTAGGAAGGAATATTGGGATAGGGTAGTCACAGGCCTTTTCATACCTTGTCCCAGTTCTCTTCAATGTCTATGCCTCCACACTCGGAGAAGCTGATATTTGCTCCAAGGCGGTCTGAGACAATAGATAGATAGTACTCGTCGCTGTGAGGAACAAAGGGCTCTACAATGAACGTTGTGATCGGGCCTCTGGTGCCGCTCATCTCCACCTGATCAATAAACACACGAACCAAAGTTGGGTTATATATCAGACATGACATTTTGTATGTATGTTCCAGTATCAAGGGAGTTGAAAAGGGCAAATCCTACCTCTTTGCCTAATCGCTCCTTCACAAAGGATTCCACGCCTGCCAAGTCAAGATTGAGTGCTACCTGCACCCACAGTGCGCTAAAATGTCAAAAAACATCTGCAACAGATAAGGAATGACCAAATTGCAGGAACAGGACACTTGAATTGCTAAACAAATCTGCAATGCTCAGACAAGGTATGAAAAGGCCTGTGACTACTTTAGTGTAATTCTCACCAGCCCACTTTTACCACGCTTGCCGAACAGCATGTCAGGCTTCACAACCAGGCGAGTGGAGTTGAGCCATGTCTCATTGTTTGCCAATTCGTTGAAATCTGTCGATTTTGTAACCTGGAATCTCGAAACAAAACAATAGGATTCCTTACAATGAGCACAAGAAAACATCTTTCATCTGAGACATGACTACGACGAAAAATATCAAATAAAAGATTCATGGAAAGATTGAAGAAACAACTAGCACCTAAAATGTGCTCCTTACTTAATTTGTTCATATAAAGGACTAATTAAGAAAGTGATCAATTCAGAAGTTCGACTGTACCTGCGCAGCCTTGATGTCCACATCAATGCCCGCGAGTCTCTTCAAGTGCTCCTTGAAAATCCTTTTCGAGTTGTACTCTCTGATCTTTTTCCTCGCCATGGTTTAGAATTAGAGTATTCCTGCAAGCTGCAACAACACCGGGGAAAGTAACACTAAGACCCCTAGGATACAAGGATCGCTTATTCACACGTGAATTAACAAGCCCTAACAAGCAAACACAATAACTAACACAATTACTAATCACAACAACAATGCGCTTCTCCATGACTGACCTCACAAACTGATCTCAATTACCAAAAATATATAAAAAAACATTTAATCAAAAAATCTCAAGGATAAGCCAAGCAATCGCCTGATCTGGATCTCACCAGCAAGAACGCTAACAGAGGATCATTCAAGAAAGAAGCTAAATTCAGCAACGACGAGAAAGACATCAATAAACGCAAATTCGAACACCTCAATCAACCACGATTCAAATCATCGACAACGATTCTTCCAAGAAGCCGAGAGCACAAATCATGTTTCGACCAGGTGAAATACTTCTCAACTAGCAAGGAAATCGAAGGTAAACCGTGAACAACGAAACACTATAAAAAAATCAACAGTATTGAAAAACAAACAAACAAGAATCTCCGAAGAAGGGACGATATAATCGCCATAGCCACCAATTTGCGTCAAATCTTGCCATTCTCGACTCAAAAGCTCGCAAAGCATGAAATCAAGCCCAAAATCCTTTGAAAACTTGCAAGAAATCTCACCTTTGAAGACAGTACGGGAAGGAAAGGGAACAGAGGCGTGATTCAAGTGACGCAAATGTGCGCGATTGCAGTAAGAATAGCGTGAGTGAGCAGATTTGGAAGGTGATGAGGCCGAAGTCGCTGCAGAGCTTGATATGCTTTCTGGGGAAGACCGACGGTCGGGCGACGCGGAGTTCTGGGGTAGTGCTGTGCATCCATCGGTCGGGGGAAGAGTCAGAGCGGCAGACTCGGTTGACAAGGTTGACCAGGAAACATGTGCCTCGTCTCGTATTCTAATTAAAGGGTTGAATTCCTGCGTGTGCTGATCTGGACTTTAACCTTTTCAAGCTCACGCGTTGGGAGAACACAAACAAACGCAATTAGTTTGGGCCACAGTAATGAACTAAATTCTACTACTACAACCTGTGGATACATTTGCCACAACAGTCCGTTGCTTAAGAAAAATATAATGTTTTTTTTTAATTTGCTAGGATTGGATTTTAAAGTTAATAGTACTCCCAAAATTTGGATGAAATTTGTAAAGATAAAAATGTAATCATCAATCTAGATGAGAACATGACAATGGATCATTGTGACACATGCTTTTAACCCCCATAAGGACTAGGTGATCAAATTCTGAACAACAGATGAACACAAACATGTTCTATCTCACAAAGTCTATAATTTTTCATCCATCTAAATGTTTGTGGATTCTTCTATTAGTTCTTTACATTTATATAGGATGGATTTTAAAGACTTTTCTTTACAAATATCCTATGAATTAAGTGCTTTAGGTATATTTGTTTTCAAAAATAGTTTTTCTAATTCAAAAATTGACTCATAAAAAATTACCTAAATAAATAAGTAAAACAAAAATCTTTTTTAAACCACTACAATTAGAACTTAACATTTCAAACATGTAAAAATTATTCATGTCCAATTTATAATCAATTTTTAAAAAAAAATTCCAGTTTTGGATTTCCCAAATTTTATTGAAAATGATTGCTTAGCATTGTGTTTCCATATGGATGTACCTTTTAATTATATATTATGACTTTTGTTTAAAAATCATCATTTAATTATTCTTCCAAGTTGTATTTCATAACACATCTTTGCAATTTTGGAAATCTAAATTATCCCTATCCTTAAGGGATTGATAATATAAATAAAAATATTGGTCTTCTATAGACAAAGTTAGCATCATAGTATTATTTAGTTAGGTTTATAGTTCCCAAGAGTAAAAGGAAAGACGTGGAAAATTTTGTAAATGACTAAAAATATCCAACATGTAGAAATCAATGGTTAGAAAAGTCAATTTTTTAATGTTATGAAACTTTAGGTAGGAGTATGGTGTATTGCTAGTACAAATTCAAGCTTAAAACAAATACAAATACGTTTTAAAATTTGTAGATTTAATACAAAACCATGGTTTGAATTATTCTTTTCAATGTGTATTTGTACTACTGTTGGCATGAATGGTACAATGGCATGTTTGAATGGGACTTTAGTTGTCCTTCAAGACTCAAATTATCTTAGTAGAACAACAAGTTTATCACTCACAATCATTTGCAGTGAATAGGTAATTAAATTAAATTTTCTTCTTAAATTTTCCTTGAGATCTTTTATTTTCCTTATAATTTTTAATTTTCTCCAATAATATCAAGTTTACTCCTACTATTGAATGCAAGTAGATACAAGCTTTGTCCCACTAAGATTGGCTCATTTTTCAAGTAAAGTCCTATTCAAATTTGCTCACATAGAGTTTCTACATACTTCTATCGATGCAAAGCCTTCTTGAGCTCAATCCAGAGTGAATAAATTTTGACAAACTTATGGTTTAACTATTCAACTGCCATTGTAGGATAGAACATTCCAAACTCCCATTCTTGACATCTAGGAAAAGCCCCATTCCAATATGTGTGTATTAGAATATAAAAAACACAAATGAAAGAAAATTTTGCATGCTTTAGGGAGCTCATTGCTTGAAATGAGGATAATACGTGTCTGGAATTTGTAGAATCTATGCTTTGATTACTCACTATCATCAATTCACTTTGAGGTAGCTTCAAATCAATACAAATTCATTCATTCTAGGCTACTATGTTATAGGTAACTATATTATAGGCACCTTCCATAGTTATAGGATATTTATAATATAAGTGCGTATATTGTAGGTAGGTCTATGTTGTAGGTACCTATGTTATAAGCACCTTCCATATTTATAAAATGTTTATATTATAGGTGCCTAATTATACTATAGGTGTCTATGTTATAGGTACCTTCTATGGTTATAAAATATTTATATTAATGGTGCAAATGTTATAGGTACCTATGTTATAAGCACCTTCTTCATGGTTATAGCACCTTCGCCATGATTATGGTTATATTATAAGTAGGTATATTATAGATACCTTCAATAGTTGTAGAGTACCTACTTACACCTAGGCTCAAGGCTTGTAGGCTCACATGCTAGCATTGTTGATGGGAAATCCAAGGCCAAAGGAATGACTTTGGGAGGATGAGGGAGAGGTTGGTTGATCCCAATCATCATATTACACTAGTCATGCTACCGAAAGTGAGAATGTTCACCTCAAATGCTCTATTAATTAGAAGCAGGGCTTTTGGGGGGGACTTACCAAATTGCACCAGAAAAAAATAATTTGGCTTAAAAATGGCAAAAAATGGAAAAGTTTTTTGCCAAAAAACTTTGAATTAAATAAAATCTTGGAAGAAAGCACAAGATTGTGATGAAAACAAAATTATAGACATATAATATGTGCTAATGTGATATTTTCTATCCAATATGTGGATGAATGCAAAAATATGGAGCACCAGTAAAAACTTTCATGTTGCCACTTTAGCACTTCATAAAAAATGAATGAAAAGAAAACTGATCAGAAGGGGAAAAAATTTCAAAGTTGCATGAGTCCACCAAAAAGCCAGTGGCAAGGTTGACCCCCAAGGCCTTTTTCTCATTCAGTCATGAGCATGAAATTTCTGACCCTGGCAATGGTGGAAAGTTTACAAAGTCAAACAAAAGAGACCCACCACCCTGGTACCATGGGCTTGTTTGTAGGAAAAAACCGATCTCCAAATTTTGAATCATAAAAAAGAAAAACCAAACCAAACTTTGACCAACACTTTTGTTGTGAATTGGTGCTCACCAGTCTCATCATACGCATTGGTTTGACCAAAAGAGTCCCAAATTCTACAAGACCACAACACTTAGAAGTCTTTGACTTCAAAAGGAAGACCGTGGTCGAGGATGAATGAAGATTTTCGTTCATCCAATGACGACCTCTAGAAATCGTTCATCCATCGCCCGCCTTTGGGAATTCTCTCTCTTCCCTTTCGGCATTTCAGCTTCACGCCTGCCATTTGCTGTTGCTGCTGCTGGAATTCCTCCACTGCAAGTGCTCTGCCGAATTTCTGCTGCAGCTCTGATAGTTTGCAGGTGCGATTCTCGTTCTTCGGAGATCAATTACGGGATTTCATTTTCGGAATTCTGTTGTTCGTCTTTGCGGAAATTATCGTTGTCTAGGTTGATGGAGAGTTGGAGTGAAGGTCGGGGAGGAAGGGATGCATTGTTTCCTTGTCGCTTGGTTTTTAAGAGTTGACATCTCGGGAGGAAATTCTGTTAGAGAGGAGCTCTTGCGGAATGCTACTCCGTCAGTCTCAGAAAGCTGATGACTCATGCACAAATTTGGCCCGTACATCTTGATGTGTTCTATTTTTAATTTTGAGCTGTTGTTTTACATATTCTATACACGGCAAGATTGTATTAACTGCTGTGCTAGTTTCCAATTCTGCCTGTGTCGATTCCTATCGGCAGGCAGGGTTTCTGTTGGCATTGACTGTGAAGTTTGGTTTCTTGATCTCGTGTTTGCTTTGATTGCGGAGGGGATTTGGTGGCTTGTTTCTCGAATATAGAATTATTCTGGATCAGAATGTTTTTATACTGACGGTGAGGATTATACAAAGAAGTCAGCTTAAGATTTGCCTTTTGCCTTTTGGGGGGATGGGAGGGGAGTATGGCCATGGAGATGGAACAGAGAGTGAATTTTTGCTAGCATCGAGGATCGTGTAGTGAATTTCAGTTTTCTGTGATGTGCACAGAAGATCCATCATTTGAGTGGACATGACGACATTGCAGTCGCAGCTCGTGAAGGGGACAGCAATAGCATCCTCCTGTCCTCTCTCAAGGTCTAGGGTTTCACAGGGGGCTCTCTCCCAGGCTTGGTTCACAGGGAACCATTCCGAGCAGTGGCATAGCAGCGCGTATACTCTCTCTATCGGGTCTGACTCTGAGCTCAATTGATTTTGGTCCTGGTTGTCTTTGTGACTTTCAGTGATGCATGAGAATATAACACCATGATCATGATAATGGCATATGGCATGTGAAAATGCCGCACTTGATATTTGAGATGTGGCTACTTTCTGGAATTGTAACGGATCCATAGTAATTGTGTATTTTTTTGGTTTAGGGTACCAAAAGCACCAAAAAAACAACCAGTGATCACTTTGTACATCTAAAAACAAATTATACACAATGATTTTTGGTTGCCCGTGAAACACATGTCACATGGTTTTCACGAATATGGTGTTATATTCTTCTAGTCTCCTTTTGTTTGAGTTTCATATAAATTGAGGAGAAGAGTTTTTTTTCCTATCTTCCTGTAATGTATCTACTGGCTCAGTGAAGGTTCAGTTGGCCACTTTAGACTAGGTTTCCACTGTATCCCTAAGCACCTAATGCTGACTAATGAACCTAATGTGGTTGAAAGTGCAGGGAGCAGAGTGGTGTGAAGCAATCTGCAGTCATGACTGTACATGCCAGTAGTAACGGTACAAATGGGGCTTCACCTCCAATCGACACTACTATAAGCCCCAGAGTAGCAGCCCTGAAGCCATCCAAGACCATGGCTATTGCAGATGCAGCCACCGCTTTGGTGGAGTCTGGTGTTCCTGTGATCAGACTAGCAGCTGGGGAGCCAGACTTCGACACCCCAAAGTCAATAGTAGAGGTAAGTAGCAGCCTCAATTGAAGGTGCTCTCGTACATTTGGGGGATGGTCTAGTGGTATTTTGGTGAATGATCCATACTGTGGCATATTGGCGTTGTTATGCGAGTCCGATTCAGTTTGTGATTCTTGATCCAGGCGGGAACTAGAGCAATCCAAGAGGGCTTCACTAGGTATACTCCGAATGCGGGCACACTGGAGCTTCGGAAAGCTATTTGCCACAAATTACAAGGTGTGCGCTCCGGTCACGGTTGATTCCTATTGTTTTCTATTCACGACGGATGCATTCATCATGCCTTTTAATCTAGTGCGTTTTTTCCGTAAATTAGAAGAAAAATTCTCTTATATCTGCTCGGAGGTTTTTTCACTGATAATTTTTACAAATTACAGAGGAGAATGGATTGTCCTACAAGCCTGAGGAGATTCTGGTGAGCAATGGAGCCAAGCAAAGTATCATGCAAGCTGTACTTGCGGTGTGTTCACCGGGTGATGAGGTACTATCCTTGCTGATGACCTTTGTGTGCAACTTTTCAGAAACCAATTCGGGTTTTTTTCTTTGATGTAGTGAACTTGGGGACATTATGATCACCTGTGAGAACTCTGACACTGGAGCTCTGGTATCCTTTGAACTGCAGGTCATTGTGCCAGCTCCTTTTTGGGTAAGCTACCCTGAAATGGCGCGATTGGCAGATGCGACTCCTGTCATTATTTCAACTTCAGTGTCTGAAAATTTCATAGTGAAGCCAGAGGCACTTTCTGCCGTCTTGACCGAGAAATCTAGGGTCTTGATCTTATGTTCCCCGTCAAATCCGACTGGCTCTGTTTACACTCTTGAAGAGCTGGAGGCCATTGCTGCTGTTGTTGCTAAGCACCCACGTTTGCTGGTACGGCGTTGATGTTTCCACCGCACCCTCCTGCCGGGCTTGTTGTCATTAATTTATAAGTTTAATCGATGAGTCAGAAGAACTGATGGTTTGTATATTGTATTTAGAAATGATGTCAGAGAATGCAAGATTCCTTGCTGATTTACATTCGTATAATTCTTCAAGGAAATAGGGCTCTCTGAGAAGCGTTTGAAGACTTCGTGCAAGCCGTGCTGAAGTGCAGATATATCATTGCAGGTGATCGCTGATGAAATCTACGAACACATCATCTACTCTCCAGCAAAACATCACAGCTTTGCAGCACTACCAGGAATGTGGGATCGCACCCTTACGGTGAATGGATTTTCCAAGGTAAACTTACCTGCGACTGCAGTCAAGGCGTAGGGATCGAGGAATGTATAAGGAACTGCACTTAAATTAAATACTCTGGGACAGTATTTTAATGTAAGGGTAATAGCTTTTGAGTTGTAAGAATTCTGCTAAGGGAGTGTTTTGTTTCAGGCTTTTGCTATGACAGGGTGGCGGCTGGGCTATTTAGCAGCTCCGAAACATTTCTTGGTTGCCTGCAATAGAATTCAAAGCCAGGTAACTATCTGATCTCCGTTTTCTGAGCTTCTATTGATCATCTGCGAGTTTGTCATGCATCTGATTCTCGTGGCACCAGTTTATTGGAATGTTGGAAATTGCGATTATCCTCGAAGCAACAGGTTGTGGCGTCCTTTTTCATAGTTCTTGCTCTCTAGCATTCATTGCTGAACCAAAGGAGCATAGAGGTCATCATTGTGATGCTTAATCTGCTGGTAAAGAACCAAGATACCGGTATATTAGCTTTAATCTCTTTCCTACGAATTTGTCTGCAGTCAACTTCTGGTGCAAGTAGTATTTCACAAAAAGCTGGAGTAGCAGCTCTGGCTCTGGGAAAGGCAGGAGGTGAGGACGTAGCAACAATGGTGAAGGCTTTCAGGGAACGAAGGGACTTTCTGGTGCAACGTCTACAAGCCCTTGACGGTGTCATCCTTCCATGCCCCCAGGTACCAAATCAGTCGAACAATTTTGCATCAAGTTTTCCTGTAAATTTGTGTATTACTGGCTATTTACAGCAACAGTGAGTTGAAATATCGTCTACTTTTGTCGCTGTATATTGGAGACGTGTGTCATGATGAAGACATCCTACAAGAAGGGTGTAATGACAATTTGATTACATTTCTTGAGAAACATTGTAAATGTCTCCTTTTTGAGTTTCAGAAATCTAAGTTCCTCGAGTCCCTGATTTTGATTTTAATTCTCGTAACCTTTCCTCGACATTGTAGGGAGCTTTCTACTTGTTTCCAGACTTCAGTGCGTACTATGGAAGTTATGCCGAAGGATTTGGAACCATTTCTGATGCTGAAACTTTGTGTCGCTTCTTTCTAGAAAAAGCTAAGGTAAACATTCTGGAACTTTTCTGCGAGTTCTATGAACCATCCCTCTTCACACCAGCATGTTGAAGGCTTGTGCCTCACTGTAGTTGAGACAAAGAATCTGTTGATAATATTGAGACAGTGTATGCAAGGCCTCTTCAGAAGAACGACATTTGCTCGAGTATACAGGTTTCCAACTGCCTATCCTTTCTAAGACCTATGGCTCATTGCAGGTAGCGCTAGTACCAGGAGACGCTTTCGGCAATGGTGGATGCATTCGGATTTCCTATGCAGCTTCCATGGAAGAACTGCAAACAGCCATGCAGAGCATTGAGTCTGTTATATCTCTGCTGAAGCCCGCAACAACTCCCTCCCTTTCAAAGTAAACCGCAACTGCTGGTATGCAGGTATCCCTTAATTGAGGTAACGAGAGTAGGAGGTATTAATGATTGAATTTGAAAACTCCAGGTAGAGAGGTAGGCAATCTTTAGTAAACTGAAGGCTACTTATTTCATAATTAGCCACTTCTCTCTCATAATTTCAGGCATTCTTTCATGCTGCTACAGAAGCGAGGAGTTTGCACCCAATGAGAAGACCACCCTTGTGGCAAGGATCACATTAAGCGAAGTCATAATTGAATACCACTGTATTATTATTATTGTTATTATTATTATATTTACCTCTGAACCCTAGAGTTTTAAGCCACTTCTCTTTGACTGGGTCATGAAGTCCAAATGAAGAAAAGCCCACGTATCATTCTAGATTCCACCATCATGGTAACTGGATACGCTCTTCACTTTCCTTCCAATCATTTTACAGTTAAATGATTATTTGAATTCTTTTGAAATAAAAATAAAAATAGCCCAGAAACATTGGGGGTGTCAGACCTCACTAGGGGTGAGCCTTAATAATTCTTGCTCTGCAATTGCACGTTTGTTACCAAATTGGGAACAACATGATCCTTCTTTCCTCAAATTGCTCGTAGAACTTTGAAAAACAATTCTGAAATCGCCTTTTTCTGCAGGCCACAATTCTAACACCCTTCCATTAGTAATTAGGCCACAAATCATAAGCGCAGGAAACGGTAAGGTAGGAGGTCCTAAAATGGAGCAGGTTCTAAAACCAATCAGGCTCTAGAGGTACATTTTGCACTTTCCAATGTACAAGCGGTGTGCATTTGAGGAGGTGGTCGGTTTTAGAGCCCACAAAAATGCACTTTTCTGCAACTTCAGAAATTCATAACTAATTCTACAAAGCTTCAAAAAATATGAAACAACTTGGGTTAGATGCCAATTTCTCTTGCCTTTCAAGGAAAATTTACTGAAAAATATTTTAAGAAGTTCTACCTCCCCCAAAGTCAGCTTCAGCTCTTAGATGAGCGGTTTATGGACCTCCTACCTTACACCATGGAATCAACCAATTTTGTCAGAATGGAATAGAATTACAAAAAATAAGGTCATTCAACAACTTCTTTGTTGTCTGAATGTCTTGAATGTTTGAGCTATTCAAATCCTAGAGTCGACCTCAAAAAGCTGATGAAGACTCTACGGTCAGCCAATCGTTCACCAAATGCTTAGCTCTGGACTGAAGGGGACGAGGCTTCGCATCGATAGAAGGTGAATCTAAAACGAATTAGAGGAAGTTTGAATGTGAGGACGTTTGTGTAGGCCCTTCCTAAAACAGAATTGTTAAGGCTCCAGTCTCAGAGCCACTCATAGTGTAGCGACTTTGTTCAATCCAGGAGCCTCCTAAAAATGCTCAGAGCTTCTAAAATACACCAGGGGAAATTGTAAAATTTGAAGGGGGAAAACACACAGAAATCGATGCCGTTGTCCAAAGGCAATCAGATCTCATCTGCTTCTTTCGACATGAATGCCCACAATGGGGCGACTAGCAATCCTGTCCAGGCCCTGCAACATCTGTTCAGGAGTTTTCTGGCGAATCATCATAATATCAGCTTCAGGGCCGTCGAGGGCACGAACAGATGAAGTGTTGCTGCATATGGGAGGGTGATCCCTCAAGTAGCAACTCGCAGCTGGTGCATTCCATGGGACAGGGGTTAGGAGAGCTCTTGGTCCTGTCAGCATATATTGCTGCAAGCGCTTGCGTAAAGCCATGGAAATTCGTCCTGGTTTTCCTGCAAAACAAGCAAGAGACCGAGATTTGAGTCAGTCACCAAATCATGCTAAAGAAGGGACATGTTCCATTCAGAAAACGCATTCATGTCCGGTAAGGCAGTAGTACATCTCAATAGATGTACAATTAGATTCAAGAAAGTTATTAGTGGTAATTTAATGGTAATTTAAAAGAACATTAGATCAATACTAAGATAACGCTAATTTAATGTCAAAGCAAATGTTGACTTCCATGTTCTATAAGCTTAATTGTTGGCCAGTACAATATCAAGTTAATGCCGAGGACACTACACATCACACAAATGTTAACACACTATCAGCATTTGCATTGGGAAATCATTATTTCAGATGAGGGTTATATGAACCAAAATGCCAACTAACACTAAATCTTTGGTCAATCTAATGAGTGGGCTCTCCAGAGATGTAGGAAAAGGAAAAGACACGCACAGAGAGGAGAAGGGCAGCCATACCATTCCCAATAGGTTTGCCGTCCCACTGCACAACAGGCAAGATAGTCACAAAACTACCGAGGAGCATCATTTCCGCAGCCTTCTTCGCTTCTGTGACCGGGATTTTCGCCAACCTTATCCCCTTCAGACCTGGTATTGCATTCTCCTTCACAAGCTCTGGCACAAGATGAAGCAATCGTCGAGCTGTGCACCCTGCTAATATGCTGTCAAATGGAGGAAGTAATACCTCACCCTCGTTAGAAACAAAAGCTATGTTCAAATTATTCCCCTCAGCTACATTGCTTTCCTCATCCAACCAAATGCCAGCTTGTGCACCTTTCTCTTCTGCCTCTCTCAAGGCTAATGCATTCGGCAGGTAGTTTGTGGATTTAATAGTGGCAAAAAATTTGGGTTTGATGGGCACAGTGGACGTGACCGCCTGCAAATGCCAGAAAAAACAGTTAATGGACTTGCCTCAAATTGCACCAGTTAATGGACTTGACGCAAAGCTAATATTGACTCTAACCACAAGCATATAATCCCAAAGTGCCCACATGGCAATGTCTATAGGAGTTGAATTAAAACATTTAGGGAGCTTGAAGGAACGTAACAAAACGTAACAATAGAAAGAAGAAGTCTTACCTACATTTTTTAGCAGGAGAATATGTTTTTGGAAGTCGCAATTATCAACTATTTAGCTTCCAAAATGGTCTTTATATTTTCAATTCAACCTAAGAAACTGCGGCCTAAGCCATGGGCAAATTCCTATTTACGTGGTTCTACTGAATGAAAGAACTCCAGTAAAGCATGACAGTACCTTGATTTCAACAACTGGCTCATTGCCATCGAAATTGATAGGGCTCCTCTCCATTAGGCATGCGAACAGTGACGCCTCTTTGCAGTTCATAGTAGACAACTCGAAATTCCCTCGGCCGGCGGACAACCAAAACCGCAGAGTCCCATCTTTGCAGCGACCAGCTGCAACAGTTTGGATAAGAATTTCTCGTATGGTTGCTCGATTGAAGGGCGGTGTAATCTTTGCTTTCGCTGCTGAATCAAGAAAGCGGTTCAGATGAGTATCGAGCTCGTAGAGATTCCTGCATGAAACAGTACAGCACTTTCACAATGATCAAAACCTGTTTTCAAGTCTATAAGTTAAGCTTTCAACTCCACATCAGAAGGATCAGCA
Source organism: Antitrichia curtipendula (assembly GCA_951230915.1). NCBI lineage: Eukaryota > Viridiplantae > Streptophyta > Bryopsida > Hypnales > Leucodontaceae > Antitrichia > Antitrichia curtipendula. Next base: position 22,750,691 of record OX579635.1, read on the forward strand.
TGCTGAAGTGCATGACTACATCAGAATTCAGGTGAATTCAGGAGAATTCAGGTGAGTACCCGTTCACGAAGCTTGTGGTGTCAAAAACAGAGTGGCCTCTATGAACCATATGATCATCCAGTGGTACCACCATGGCTGCAACATCCGTTGTAATGGCACCGACAACACTTGAGTACATTGATCGCAATAGTTTATATCTCGACGCACTGGCTTCACATTGCAGTCTACGAATAATCTGCCACAACCATCAGCCGTCCGTAAATACTAAAAACAGTTTACAATTTGACTTTGCCACCCTAACAGACAAACTCTCCTTCTCTAAACGTCCCCTAAGCAGATGCCTCGACAAGTCTCTCGTCCAATTAAGCATTGCCTACGTAAAACTGAAATTCATAAAACCCTCATATGTTCAAAATATGCCCACGATACAAGAATGCGAAATGGATAAACCTTCATAGTGGAGACAGTCTAACCTCCTGAAGTCCAAGAACCGGGATTCTGACATTTGAAGAGTAATTTGTTAATGCTCCTGCTTCCTCGCAAGCCCTGTTCACCAATCAACTCAAGAAATTCCTCGTTGCCAACGTATAAAATCCTATAGCTCCACAGATGCGACCACACACTCCTGACCCTAAGTAATCTACTGCGTTCCCTTCTCATTTGCAGAATTTTCCAAACGTCCCATCACAACAGTAGCGGTAACAGAAAACATTCCCGACTCTTCTTCTTTTGAACGAAGGAAACAATCGTCTACATTGTAGACAATGCGAAGCTTCAAAAAGCTGCAAGAACAATGAGAAGAATCCAGCTAAACTAATTTGTTAATACTTCAGCATTACCAATTTACTAACGCATCAAGAAAATACTGAAACTCAAACGGATTGTGAGAATGTTGCAATCCCCAGTACAGCATTGACGAAATTCACAACCAAAACGAACCCAAAGCATCCATCTCAAACTTTAGACGAAATCCTAAGCCCTAAGCAAGAACTGGGGCAATGCAACAGTAACCCCAAAATTCACCAAACTGCGGAGACAAACGTCACAAACATCGCTTAATTTCGCTGAAACCAAGGAAACCACGGTGTTACCTGTCCTCGCAGAGCCGCGAGCCGCCGGCAGCGTCACAGTCCATCGCCATAGCTGTGGCGAATCGTTTGAGAAGCATGCGCTGCAGAGGATCATGTCGGGCCGAGAGCCTATTCAAATGGTTACGGTAACTTATACTCCGTATTTCTTTCTACTGTTTCCGGAAGCTTGGCCACCATCGTCGTTTCTTTTGGGATTGCGAGTTTTCCCACGTGGACGATGAGAAGGAGGGCAACGAATCAACAGTATTTCTTTTGGGGGAAATCCGCCGAGAAATGCGCCGTTCATTTCCCGAGCGGATTATTTTTCTGCAATCCCCTGCTGTTGGGAGAAACTGTTTGCAGAGGTTGTTATTAACTTCGTGCAGCTGCCAAGCTCGCGAGACAGGGCACAGTCATGGGTGCGAAGCTGCAACACAGAGGATTTTCGGAGAAGGTTTGAAGCAAAGCCTTCGTTCGTGCGATGAAGATCAATGAGGTCGCACAAACAACATTCGTTGGATACTTGGAAGCAGACGAAGGGACTCCCGTAAGCGCACCTTTTTGTGCAGATCATCGCCACCAGTTGCATTCCATTTGACCACGGCATCATGAAGTGGCGAGGCAATTATTGCCTAGTGAGATGTGGCGGTGCACTCAACACCCGCATCAGGAAATTCAAGGCATGCGAACATGGTGCCACAATGGTGCATTGAAATGCAATTAAGTTAATTTGGTGTCAACCTCTGTACCAACCTACAGTAGTATGGATAAAATGACACTAAAATGATTTGTATGCGGCCTTTGGTGTCAAAATGGCACCAAAACAATCTGACCCAACTTTTTTGATGCGATGCTCTACACCAAGCACCCCAAAAGAAGAGACTCGTCATCGTGAAGATCAGCTTTCGGGGTATTGTGTGAATCATTTGCTTAAAAAAACAAAGAGCAGTTGTTGGAAGTCAAACTATTGTGCAAGATCTTCCCTTTTTCACACAAAATTTCAGGAATGACATTTGCACTTCTTGCCTATACAGAAGGATTCTTTGTCATCCATTAAACACTTAGTGTCCATGGTGTCCTTACAATTCTCACTAAAGTTCTTTTCCTCCTTCTCACACCTCTCATTGGTCTCCACGTCTTCCACTGAGACCATAGTCACAGTTGACCATGTTAGCGTGAGTGCAAAAACTACCCACTACAAAGGTCCTCTGTTGCCGAGCAAATATAGGAGTGACGAGAGGAACGGCACAGCTTGTATCGTGAAGGAATTTTGGTGTGGAGCCGTTTTTCTTTGGACAAGTGCGACAAGCTTGGATTGGTGTTGCCGAGGTTGTTGGCAAGACTTGGTGGCGATGCTCTTACTAACGTCAAACTCGTCAAATTTGTATACTTTCTTGGTTGCAAGTGAAAGAAGATTTCAAGGGATTTGGAGGTAGATATTCTAAAATTGTTTTTTCAATGGAGGGAGATATTGATGAATTGGAGAAGATGGCACTTCTGGAATAGTGGCACGTTTTGGGAGTCCCTACCTTACCTACACCTAAAACCAATTGTTTAATATTTTAACCCATTTAAGACACCAAAAGGACTAAAAATGTCCTATATATGACCTTGAGGGCAATTTCAGAAACAAAGAATGAAACTATTTATCTGATAATTTTTGTCTAAGTAACCTTAGTGTAACCTCAGTAAGAATCTAAGTAATTTTTGGCACAAAGTTCGAATTGCAATAAAATATTGAATTTTATGAATTTTTCATATTTTCAAGTTGTAATGAAAACTAGACTTCATAAGCTTGCATACATTAATTGGGATATAATTTGAAAAATATTTTATATGACTAACGTTCAAATGAAGATAAAAGAATACTCCCTCCGTCCCAAAATGATCTTCCTATTGGCATTTATTTAGTGTCCCAAAATGATCTTCTTGTTGGAGGAGGAAGGGAGCCAGTGACACTTGCACATAGTCCAAAAGCATGGGCATGCTAACCAATCCCATGCTATCAAGTGAGTGGCCACCGGTGCTCTTCAAAAATGCCTCAAAAATTCAATTTTCAAGCACTTTGAAACCACACTTTGAAAACTAATTTGAAACCCAAAATTTCAGATCAATAGGAGGACATCAAACTCTATTCATAGGTCAAAAAAAGTTTCAAAAATGGTTCTTTTCAAGCTTAAACTATAACGTTTTGTGTAACAGGAAGATAATTTTGGGACGGAGGGAGTACATGTTATCACTATTGACTTAGTGATTGATGGATTTGCCATTTTCATGTATAAGAAAGTTAAAACATATCATAAGGAGGGAAATTTGATACCTTTCTTTGAAACTGAGTTCAAACAACTCTTCCAAATAAATTTGGATGAAAACATGCTTTTTTTGCATCCTCAATGGCTCTCTGAAATCTGAAAATTCAAAAATGAAAAATCAAAGAACAATGGCAATTGAAAAGTATGCATTAAAATAAAATGAAAAATCTAAATGATATGTATTATGAATTTTTGAATTTTTCAACAATATGGTTCACCTTAAAACATTGTGTGCATTCATTCATGTATATATTTTGTAGATTTTTAACTATTCATCTTTACATATTTTCAAGATTTGTTTGTTTAGGGTGCAATGTTGGAAATGAATGTTTGTACTTTTGATGTGCATGGAGCAAATTTTCTTTGTAAGTTGCCACATATGGTGAAATTTAGTAAACAAGTCATAGAGTAACCCCTAAATGACCAAGTCTTCATTCAACTCACACTTGAAAACTTGGATAGGTTCCTACGAAGTCAATTTTGGTTGGATATATGTTTGTGAAATTTTAATATAAGGTGTGAACATGTACCCCCTTAGTGTGAATATAATTTTTTTCAATTGTGTAACCAAATCAAGAGTTCATGTTGCTTAAAAAATTTGGGCAATTTGGACATCTTCAAGGCATCTTTTGCTAAAATTCTCATAGAATTTTGAAATTTGTCATGTATAGAACTAATTAAATATGACATAAATTGTCCCCCAAAAAAAATTTAGTTCTCAAATCACATTCTAAGAGGAGTCAAACTTTGTTAGCTATGTCAAGGTGGTTTTGAAAAAAACGTATAAAAAGAAATTTAGGCCCAATAATGTTGCAATTTGTGGAGTCAAAAGATTTAAAAATTTTCTCTACATAATCCAAATGTTTATTCTTTACATTTTAGATTTCAAATAAAAAATTTCTTCATTGCACAAGAAATCATCAAAAAATGATTAGTGTATTGCAAGTTCATAAAACCTCTTTGCATTGTAGGGGGATTTTGAGTAAGCTAGATTCTATATTTGTTTCTGAAATTTTGCATGAGTGTACCTAACAAGGTTTGGAACTCAATGGAAAGACTCAAATTCATCACAGAATTTTTTTTACACCATAAGGGTTGAAAGTCTACTGACCCCATTTTGCAAGAATGAAAAAAAATTGTATTTTTCACTTCAAACGTTATAATCTATGGCAATCCACAAAGTTAAATGAAATGAAAAATTTTCAACACATTTTCATAGTATTCTATTGCACTTCTATATTGTTGAAGTTCAAAAAAATTGTTTTCAATTTTGGGCAATGCACTAAAAATGGTAGTTTTTGACAATTTTTCTTGAAAAACACACGCGGTCCTTTTGTGGTTAATTCAATTAATGTGAGAATTTAATCGTGTAAGGCACCTCACACTAATTTGGGTAAATGTAGGATGAATTTTAGATGGAAATTGGATCAAAGTGAGATGTTGCACTTCTTAGGATGTAATAAAAAGATAAAAACCAAAGTATATTGATTTCATCTAATATATTGTAAACTTAAAATATCAATGTGCATCAAGAGATGACAAAATTTCCAAATCAATGTGAATTAAAGTCATGATTGTGAGGCTTCCTTATTGAATTAATTTGTTTCTTTTACAAAATTTTGAAATTTCAAATATTACATCAAAGTTTGTTAGAAGATTCTACACTAATTTTCTAAATTAAATTATTTGGAAAAAATAACATACTATGAAATTAAAATTAGACTTAAGATATCCCTAACTTTTTGCAACTCAACTTGTTTGGAAAAAAAAACTTACTATGAAACTAGTCTATCATCTGTGATGATGCAAACATCTTGCTATGTTCCCCCAGCCTCAAGAATCCCCAACCGTTGGATCTGAGATAAATAAATTGAAAGTACCCCACATGCCATCACATTTGCAAAAAAATCCAAAGCCATCGGGAATACAAAATATGGATATGGAGTATAGAGTATGAAGTATGAAATACCTACAACATACAGATTACATATAATATATGCATATATCTATACATATCCCTATGAAATACAAATACAAATTATATAAATATATACAAATACATACATACAGTCCCATTTATCTCATATAGATTGCAATCCCAAATGCTTCTTGAACAATACAAATGTGGTTGGAAAAATTAAACCACCAGTGGCTGACTCCCACATGTACCACTCCATTTTTTAATGTTTGGTTAGAATTACATGCATATCCTTTGAAGTCTTTCAACTAATAGAAAAAAGGTTATCATACCCCTTTCAAAGTTTTTGGAAAAACTAAACCACTGTGGCATACTATTCACTAATTGGACCTAAGATATTTTCACCCTTGTGCAACTCACCAATAGTTTGCCACTATCCACTAATTGGACTTAAGATATTCTCACCCTTGTGCAACTTACCAATAGTTTGCCACCAACTAGAATAGAGTTCCTCACAGCCTCTCATTTATGCCGCTCATTGACCGTACTATGTCAAAGAACTACTCAAACCAATGGAAGTTAAAGAATTATTTGAAGCAACCAATGAGAATTGAAGCATTTTATACTTAAAGGTGTCCAATTAAGGCTAGTTTAGTGTTAATAGTAGGTATTCCTATGACTTCAACTTAAAAAATTTGTAGTATATTCACACAAACTCTAAAAAATTGCATTCCCTTTTGCTTTCATTTTCTAAGTCATTTCCAAACTCTTCTTCACTCTCTAATTTGTTTTGGACCCAGAGATCATCTCAAAACTTCCACTTTACACTCATAAGCTACATTTCAAGAGGCTTCATTTCTATAGCACTGGCTCACTTTTCAAATAGCTTCTATCAAAGCAAAACCTCCACCACATTGGTCCATTACTATGCTTAATTTCCATTTCATTTTGCAATTCTTAAAACTTCATAAAATTAGAGTTATTGCAGTTCCAAATTGGGGGACTTAACATGGTTATAACAAGCAGCTGCACTACTGTACAAGAAGCTCTACCCTCAGTGTAGCATTGGCTCTTTTCATTTGTTAACTCTTTAAGGTGTCTCAGTTTCTCAAAGTAAAGAACGTCCTCACAGCAGCTTGCGTCAATGCAAAGCCTCCTCCTCTTCAGTCCTGAAGAGCCAACAAACTCAAAGGTTGCCTAGTCGATTTCTAAATATAATTGAATTTTTTTCTACAATTGTCAAAATTAGAGATTTTTCAGCACATTTTTCAGAACTCTTACTTCCCACAAGTAATTATGTCCCACAGCCAAATGGAGACCACTTCCTGGCGAAATCAAGCGACAAGGTTGAGAAGCAGGTACTTATTTCTACGAACTTGTGATAATTCAAGAGCAAGTGACAAATAGATAGTTCTCAGATTTCAACAGAGTTGAATTCCATGACCTTCAAGCTGTCCAATTCAAATACACAAAAAAAAAACCTGTTGGTTTTTGCTGTAACAGCACAGGATAACATCCCCAACTAAAACCCATTGATATATATATATCAAACCCTGATCATGGATGCTTCTCCAGTCCATGCAACCTAGAGACATCAAACCATTAAGCAACATTTGCCAGCTGTTTCTGAAACTGCTGCTATATACTGTAACTAGAAGTTCTTGTCAAAAAGGTGACCCAAATTTCAGTTCATCAGCATGTACTTGTGATTTGTAAGGAAATTCAAGAATGCAACACCTATCTCATGACGCCACAAATTTGGCCGGACAGTCTTCAGCGTTTCCTTGACCTTCAAACTTCGATCCGTAATGCTCCATAATTATGCTCGTAATTAACATCATATCCGTTTCAGGACCATGCCCTCCAAAGCTTCGAAAGGTGACTAGAGACTAGCTGTGTTACTAATCAACACCCATCATACTTCAGACATGGCTTCTTACATATTGGCAGCAATGGCCTCGCTGTGAGAAGCTTCAGTTCCTGCTTTCAATTTCTTGGACTTGTAATCTTTCACTGCCGCTTTGATTGCATCCTCCGCAAGCATACTGCAATGGAGCTTTACAGGCGGCAGAGACAGATGCTTGGCGATTTCACTGCAGAAAGTATCCACACCACAATTCAGGAATAATCTCGGCCTCGTCCCCAATCCTGAAACTGGATAACGAATTAACAGACCGATGCACTGGACTTTAAAATTTGTACTTGAAATTGCTGTTTTCTTCCAAAACCATGCAGCGTGGCACTAGGCTTAAAATGGGGAGCCTGAACTGCTCCAGTGATCAACGAAAGGAAATTCAACTGCCATAGTTTCCCTGCTGAGCAAATACTCATAACATTCTTTATGGAGACCCTATGACAGCTTGGAAACGGCCATGATGCGCAACTTGCGTGCCCATTTTCAAACTCTTTATATCAAGATATAATAAGAGGAAGGTTGAAAGATGTTAAAAACAGAATACGATGAAAACATTGGTGCATGCGGGGCAAGCAGGAATAGTTCTACACTCAACCCTCTCTAATGACACTGCCTCAACGGGACAAATGAACTCCCTAAATGCACTTAGACGCGTTCCCAACTTGAAACGTTGAAGTTTCCAATCAGTGAAAACGAAAGATGTGTACAAAGCATGTCATATACAGAGATTGCGCAATTAATTACAGTGAGTGTCATTACAGAGGGTTGATTGTGTCTCATCATCTGTAAATAAAAAAGACGGAGTGCTTTAATAGCTAAAGAATGTTACGCTCAACAGACATAAACCAATCACAAAACTAGAGGAGAGCTCGCTGACCTGTTCTTAATGCTCGTTGCTACATCCATAGGCTTCCCCTTGATCCACTCAGAAGCTGCAAATTAACACAAAACGTCCATCCCAAAGATCAAATCACTATTAAATACAGCAAGCTCTCCAAACGAAGAATGACAAACGTCCTTCACAGCACCAACAAAAGAGGCAATTCATACATAGTCCACATACCCACAGACGACGAAGCTATGGCCGATCCACACCCGAAGGTCTTAAAGCACGCATCGACAATATCCCCTGTCTGCTCGTCCACCTTGATCTGTAGCTTCATGACATCGCCACATGCAGGAGCCCCAACCAACCCCGTGCCCACCGTCGGATCGTTCTTATCGAACGAACCCACATTGCGGGGGTGGTCATAGTGATCGACAACCTGCAATTCAAATTACCGCCCTTCTTCATGTCAACAAACCCTCGACCGTTCCTCTAAAATTACAAGTAAACCCCAATTCAAGCCAATTTCACTAAAACCTCGCACCAATTCATTAGAGATTGTCCTCAACACACACACAATCCTCTACAAAGCGAATCGTTCCTTATTTCAAACCCTTGAAGGATCGGAAACTAAAGAAGCATACAATTAGTTACCTTCTCATGGTACGCCCTCTGTCCAAACACAAGTGCGCCCCGTGGAGCCGAATTGGCCGCCCGGGCAACAATTCCCTTCGCTACATGAGACAGCATGATTCCGAATCAAATCAAACCCAATCAAGCTCTCGATCGAACTTCCGGTTCTGAGTAAGAGAGCGCGAACGTTGTTGAAATTCTTCAAAGGTGAGACACGCAACAGAAATTGTCAATAGGAGAGAGATGGCGTGAAGAAGTGATGTGCCTTTCTTTCGGGTGATAGTGATCTTGCCTGGAAAAAAAAGATTCTGAGAAAATTGACACGCAAACGAAGCTGATTGTTGAGAGAGAGCCAAGGTGCACAAGAAAAGAGGAAGTGGGAGTGTGGAAGAGGAAATGGAACAACCGCCCTACAGGGGGGAAGACGAATACGTATGGGATATGTATTGTATAGACAGATCGTATAGTTTCCTTTCATGAACAGACGGACCTCTTTAATATCACTTGTTTTACTATCACGTACTCACTAAAACATGGAAACGGAGCTCAGAACTCACTTTCTGTTTTCACTTTTTATTTTATACTTTTGCCTTTTTACATACAGTTGTGATAGTAGGGAGTTCAACAATTGTGTTGAAACGGGTTTAAGGCCCCTAAGTCTTCTAATGTCACGTATTTTTGTACCCTCAAGTATTTTATTCATGTTATGATTAAATACATATGCAGCACTATTGATTATTAAAGTATCATAAAACTTCACCCAATCACGTAGACACCTCCCCTGTGACATAAAAGAGGTTTGGATGTATTGGCATCAGTGGCACAGGAATTCGATTTGGTGAGTTGGTGAAATATTTTAGTGGGACTGGATGCCACTTGGCATGCCACGTGGACGGAAAAGAAAACTGAAGAAAGTTTAGAGCGAACCTGAACAACACAAGCTGTCAACAAAATTAAATCATTCAATTCTAAACAAGTGTTGCCAGAGGATTTTCTCAATTTTTTTAATCTTGCAACACAACATTCAGAATTATTTTTTGAGTTTTACCAGTTTTTTTAAATTTATTTTAATAATTACCAGCTATTTTCATGTAATTCCTATAATGAACCGGGGTTGGGGTTTTGTTTCTTTTTTCTATGCTTCACTCTAAATTTTTTTTTTTTTTAATTTATAGACTTTTTCAATGGGGTTTTATGATGTTTCAAATTGCAAGAAGAAATCCCCACTTTAAATGAAAGTTTTAGAAAATATTGTTAAGCATTGCATTCATAGGAGCTTCCCCCAAAATGCAAAAAACCATTTTAACCATTGAGAGTCTTTTTGGAGGTAAGTTAATTACACCTAATTATGACATGTTTCTAAATCAAAAGGTTTACATATTATTGCTTAAAATGTAAACCTTTTATTCTTTAGAGACTAGATATATGTATTTTGAAAATTTTAAAAATTTACAATTTTTTCTATTGGATGTCTAAGAATACATTCTATAAAAATCTAAAATCTACTTTTGACTTTTAAGAAGATTCAATAGAAACTTTGACAATTTATTCAACATAGAAATCACATTCAAATGCCAATTTTGTTGATTTTATATGTATATTAAATAATGCTAGATCCTTCACACTAATTGAATGAGTTCTTGATGAATATATTTTCATATGATTTTATATGAATATTTGCATGAGTTGTAGAAGAAATTTAGAAAAAAAAAACATATGCAAAAGGATGAATGTTGGATAAATAGTCTTCAATTATAATTACATGTAATTAAGGTTTGATAGTGTTTTATATATATATATAAAATATAATATTTATTATTATGATTTTGCCTTTCAATTTTTTCAATGGAAATGAGAATTATTGTAACATTTTCAAATTATGTTGTATGAGAAAATCATAACAATTACAATAGAATAGTTTGAATTTCTAACAAAAATCAAGGTCTCAAAGAATAAATTAGTTTGTAATTCAAATTCACCAATAATTTTAGAATATATAATTTGAAGAAAACATTAGATTTTAAGTTTGGATTTTGATATATAAAGCTCATGATTAACTAACAATTTGGAAATTTTGAGATTTATTTATTCAAATGAAAATAACATTCCCTAACTTCAATGTAGTAGTAACAATGAAATACAAAAATTAAATATTTTGTAGACTAAGAGTTTAATTGTATTTTCATGGCAAAGTTGCAAGATTACCCCCTAAAGCAAATTGATAATAAAAGTTGTTTGAAAATCACACCATATGAGATACTATAGTATGAAAATATTATAGGCCACATTATTCGTGAATTACCATATTATTGCATCTTAAAAATTTGCGTAATGCTAAAATTAATAAAAATGAAAGTTCTTGTCACAAGTGCACTATTTGAATTAAGTTGAATATATAATAATTAATTCAACCACAACTAATTGTGACCTTATAGCAAAATCAACCTCTACAAACACTAAGTAAATATGACATGTACACCTTTAGAACCAATTAGACCTTGGGGGCAATATTTGCATATAATGAAAATCTCAAGAACTCATAATTGTTTCATTTGGTGTACATATTACCCCCCAAAGGACTAATTCCATTGTCATATGGTCAAACTTCTTTTGTGAATTGAATTTAGATATCAAAATCATACATGAGTTTTATTTTAATATTTTTTACAAGTGACTAGTATGTCTTACCTTTCAATGTGAAGAATCTCAAAAACTTATCTAGATATTGATTAGACAAGATTTACATAATCAAAATATTAGAATCTATGAGAGCCAAGTGTTGGGTTTTGTTACATTAATAGAGATAGAACTTTAGAATTCATATCTTACCCATTTGGTGTCCAAATAATCATATTAAAGTGTTTTGAAATCTTCTTTCATTTTCCAATAATATTCAATAATTATAAGTTGTAGTTAATATTTGAAACTATCCTTGTTTGTAATTATTGATAATTATAGGTGTGTGCATTAATTAACCTCTATTGATAGGCAAGTCCCTTGCATGCCTCCTAAGAATATAGAAATACAGTCAAACCTCTATATATGTTACAAGCAAGGAATAGAATTTTTTTAACACATACACATTATAACACGGAACAAATAATATATATTTAACTTTTGACTATTAACAAATAGTGCATTTATTAACTTATCAACTTTGGGGCTATTAACAATAATATGTATTCTAATTTATTAGCTATTTGGCTATTTTAACACATAGCAAGGTATATTTTTTTAAATATTTTGAAGAATTAGTAATGTTTTAACATCTAACATTTTCTTAGAGGATTTAGAATAGGGGTGAAATTATGTAATATATATGAGTTTTTTGCGCTCATTGAGGTAACTTGTACAAAGGTTTGATTGTAGGCAAGAATACAATAATCAAAGAAATGAATTGTAGAATATAAGAACATAACATCCCAAGGGTTGAACTGTAAAATTCAATTCAATGCTTGCCTATGGTGAAAACAACCAAAAATGTCAAAATAAACAATTCAACATTAATAGTTGGAGGTCCTTTTTCAGAAAAACAAAACAAAACATTTCTGCAATATTAGCAATTGAAAATAAATAATTTATAAAAAAATATAATTTTTGAATATGACATACAATTATTGTGTATTTTCAAAATGGAAGCTCCCTCCCTAGGCCACTAAAGCCGTTACACAGCTTGGTCATGTAACCAAAATCTAAAGAATCAACAATCCACCAATCACAATAATTATTATGTATGGTGGTGGTTTATTTGCACTTTGGTTTACACTCTCAATAGAAGTCTACTTGTCAAGAATGGATACGAGGACAATTTTTGAAGTGTTTTCACCCTATGCAGTAGAACTTCTAATAAGTAATATGGTAGGGACCAATTTGGCACATTACATTAGGGTTAGTTTCCATTGGGGGACTGGAACTCTAGAAATTGGATTCCAACTGGAAGGAACTTGCACATCCAAGACAACCCTCACGATTCCATAGGGTTGCATGTGCTTCAACTTGCCGCCAAAAGTGTTGGTCTCACATGCCCCATCATCCCTAAGAGACTAAAGAATCCAGTGCTTGGATTGGAGAGCTTGGAGGGGAGAGGGGAGCTATAGTGCTAATGTAAGGATCATAGAGACTCCAAATTCGGAGGTCCGGGCGTCCAATGTCAATCTGCCCTTAGAGAGGTTGCTATATCAAGGGACACAATTGCTAGTATGTGAGCCTAGGATCTTGAGTCCATGAGCGTAGGAGCCTAGACTCCTATGTTATAGATACCTTCCATAGTTATAAGATATTTATATTATAGGTGCCTATATTATAGATGTCTATGTTGTAAATACCTACGTTACAAGCATCTTCCACGGTTATAGGATGTTTATAGTTATAGGTGCCTAATTATATTATAGGAGTCTATGTTATAAGTACCTTCCATAGTTATAGGATATTTATATTATATGTGTCTATGTTACAGGTACCTATGTTATAAGCACCTTCCATGATTTTAGGACACTTATATTATTAGTATGTATGTCATAGACACCTTCAATAGTTGTAGAGTACCTACTTACACCTAGACTCAAGGCTCTCGCAGGCTCACATTTCTAGGCTCACATGCTAACGTCGCTGCATCAAGGGAAGGTCATTTGCATTCATGACGTTTATATGGGGCTCGGACTGGGACCAATAATTGATACTCCCTCCGTCCCAAAATGACCTTCCTGTTGACCTTTATTTAGTGTCCCAAAATGATCTTCTTGTTGGAGGAGAAAGGGAGCTAGTGACACTTGTACATAGTCCAAAAGCATGGGCATGCTAACCAATCCCATGCATCAAGTGAGTGGCCACCGGTGCTCTTCAAAAATGCCTCAAAAATTCAATTTTCAAGCACTTTGAAACCACACTTTGAAAACTAATTTAAAACTCAAAATTTCAGAACAATAGGAGGACATCAAACTCTATTCATAAGTCAATTTTTTTTGAAAAAATAGTTCTTTTTGAGCTTAATCTATAACATCTTGTGTAATAGGAAGATCATTTTGGGACGGAGGGAGTATGACTTTAGAGAGGTTTATTACTTTAAGAGAGTGCAGCTTACCAGAAGTTGTACCGTATATGTATTGTATATACCATCCATGGGAGGCTTTATAATGTTATGAAACTCGTGCGTAGTTCCTGTTCCAAATGACTTTCTGCCGTTGGTTTGCCCATCCCTCACTGCTACAGGGGCTTGTCTGTTGAGGACGTTCATGGGCAAGCGGCATCTGAACTTTTGTTCCAAGCCCTTTTGTTTTGTGGAGTTTGCGGCATATTCTGGACGTGCCCATCCCCATTGGACGCAGACGTGTGGGATGCGCAAGGCATGCTTATCCAGATCATGTTGTGGGCGGGCATCCAGTTAGCAGTTTCAGTGTGTTTAACTAAAGTGGGTACACCCAAAATCGCCACTTTTTGCTACTGAACCTAGTTACTATTATTAGACTGGCCGAATTTTCATGTGTTCTTGTTGGCAAGTGAAAGGAGGTTCTAACACACCAGAGAATGTGGCATTTGGATAACGTACGCGAAAGTTGTTGAAGAACAAAGTTTAGTTCTAAAATGGTTTCTTCCACATAGGTATAGAATTGGTTTTGGTGGCTTAAGGTCAGAGGCACATTTAGGTGTACCTACCTTAAAAGGTATGTTTGCACTTGGTGTTAGAGGTGTTGTTACTGAGGGTCTTGGGAACAAATTTAGGGAGGCAACCCATTCTACACTACATAGTGAAATTAGATTGCTTTAACAATTACGTTGCCTTACTTTACAAGCTATGAAAGTCAACAAATATTTCTACAGATATTTCCATTTGTACACATAGAGGTTTTGTGATTCCCAGTTACAACAATACTTAATTCAATTCTTGTAAAGAAACAATAAATATTTATATAGTGTAGAATGTCGAGAAATTAGTGTGGTATAACCTAATTTTACTATTTAGTATAGCAATGTAGGTTGTTATCTTTTTGTGCATGAAGTAATGAACAATAATAAATTATGGCACAATTCTCGGCATAGTTTTGGCGCATTATGGTTGGCTACAAGACTCTCAATATGGCAACCAACCTTTGTTGGATTTTTGCAATCAGCCCTTGGTCAGAAATAGGAAGGTCTATATGAGTGGTATGGGTTGAACAAAATCTTTAGCTAAAAATTCTTAGTAATTATATTTTGAAAAACAAAAATCTGAAAAATTATGAATTGTTTATGAACTCTATTTCTGCACATGGAAAATTGCCCCGCTACAGAAATTTGATTTGTGTAACTACTTAAGTGGTTAGAAATGGATTGCCTTCCTTAAAGTAGCATAACATTCAGTAGCAATCAATGAGACTGCCTTCCCCCAACAAAATGATGTGGAATATTCCAACCTTCATAAGTAATTACAACACCATGTGTCACAAAGTGTCAGAAAGGTAAACACAATTCAGTTAAGTTGCATTTGCATGGGTCATAGTTACACATGACTAGATAAAAGCAAAAAGAAGTTTATGAAGTTTTGAATAAAACTTCAAAAAAGCACATTCAATTTGTAGAGAATAATAAATTCTAAAACTTAATTACCTCACTTTGCTTCCTATAAAACATGTAGGATATGTAAATGTGAATTAGTAGGAGCTCTTGAACCATTGATAGTTAGATCAAAAGCAGGAATTGTGTTTGAAGTAAAATTTTAGACTTCATTTAGGTTTAGCAAAATATTTTTTTTCAAAAAACTTTGACTACAAAAAGTTGATAAATCAACTTGAATTTCATATACAATTTTTTATAGAGATTTTGAGCCTCAAATCAAAAGTTATGGACAAATTTGAGCAAAAGGTTGGAGGGGACATTTTCTTTGACATTTCAAACATCCACTCTAAATTTTATCTCTAAATTTTTATTGAATGCTTGAAATCTCAAGTGGATTTTTGGAGATGAAAGTCAATTTGATTTTCCAAATTTTTTTAGTTCAAAGTTATTTGAAAAAAGTGACTCTATTTTGCCTAAATGAGTTTTGAAATTCTACTTCAAACATAATGTTTACATTTTGATAATGACCGGTCAAACTCTCATCTTCAAATTATCCCATATCCTTTGAGGGTTCATGACGGACGATGAATTTCAATATAAAAATGACATCTCCACCTTCCTTCCCTTCCTAACACTGCCAATAAAACATGCCTTTTATTTAGCCATTGAGTCAAATACCAATGGTGAAATGGCATTGGTATTTGACTCAATGCTTTTATTGGATTTTTTGCAAACCATCTTTCTTTACAATTATTTTTTGATACATTTGTCTGATCCTAAAATTAGCCAAAAAATAGAGCACACCATAAATGTTTTGCCACTCCCTGGTACTTAAGTTTACATTAATGATAGGTGACTGAATTTTGTCGATGAAGACTTCGGAGTCTATAGCTCCTACTGAATGTTATGATTCTGCTCTTAAAATGACCTTGTAAGAATTGATTGAATTTGGGTCGAGGGAAGTGAAATTCTGCTTGAAATCATTTTCAATCAATTTTTGTAAATAAAAAAATGGAATTGGCATCAAACCTAAGTAGTTTCATATTTTTTTGACCTTTGTGGAATTAGTCATAAATTTTGGAAGTTGAAATATAGTGGTCACTAAGTAAAAGCAACCACATCTTGAAATGTACACTATTGTTACATACATGGAAGAAAGCAAAATGTGACTTTGGTGTTAGTGGTTTTGCCACTTTCTTCCATCATGTATTTGATACATGGGAGAGCTAAATGAAAAGGCAAATAAATTTAGGGTAATTTGCCTTGGTTTGACAAGTTTGGTGTCAATAGTAAGATATTGGTAGTCAAGTTAAGGTAGAAATCTATAGTGAAGTAGCTTAGTCTAAACTAGCAAAATTAGAGAGATTGAATATTAAATTCACCATGGGAGTACTGCAATCGCAGGTATGTAGTTGTCACCCAATTCTAACATTTTGCAAATTGTAGCCTACTTGGGCACTTTCAACCAAGAACAATTGGAGTCTAGGAATTGGCAAATTCTTGACAAATTTTCTTGATGTTCCAAGTAGTTGTACAATTTCAATTTCAACTATGGAGATGTAAATGCTTGAGTTCTTGTGAGAAATTGTAGCCAGAAATTGAAGTAATTGGATTTTGAATTCCAAACACAACCAACACAAGTGCAAGTCTCAACTAGTAAAGCCCACATGTGACAGTTTGGAGCAAGTTGCACCCTCAATTGGAACCTCTATCTACCTCCTATGAAGGCCCCTCCTATGAAGGCCCCTCCTATGAAGGCCCCCTAGACTACTACAATTGTTGTCGCTTCATAAATGGATGCTTGATTGCGACTAGTGGTCACTTAAACCATCCATGGGTCTCACAATTTAGACACCCTATTTAGTTGTTGCAAACGTTTGTCCCTCCCATGTTGACCACTTAGAAGTGAAGCTTGACCACTTGCCCAAGCTGCACCTTGACTTGAAATCTAAATATAATCATCCATAACCTTTCAATTGTGCAATCAAGTTTGACAAAAATTATATTTTCATGAA
This sequence comes from Antitrichia curtipendula, assembly GCA_951230915.1. Classification (NCBI taxonomy): domain Eukaryota; kingdom Viridiplantae; phylum Streptophyta; class Bryopsida; order Hypnales; family Leucodontaceae; genus Antitrichia; species Antitrichia curtipendula. The sequence continues at coordinate 22,767,911 of OX579635.1, forward strand.
GCTTGTGGAAAACTACAATTTCTATAAAAGTTTTGGAAAATGATGTCAAAATGTGTGACTAAGAAAGCCTACCCAATCTCCATTTTGTCCCTCTATGGGACATTGGGACTTTAGGGATTAATGAAAAGTTTGTAAACCTGTAATCAATTTTGTATGACATTGTACATTCTCAACTCATATTTAGTTGTTCATGTACCATCAACAATTGAGGGAGATTGAAAATTCATGAATGTGGGGATTTATACAAGTATAACATCAAAATTTGTATACAATAGTTGTAAAAAGATAAGCAAAGGTCTTTACATTAGTGATCAAAGGCCTAGGTTAATGCATCTTTTGCATTGTAATTGGAAAAGAACTAGTTGGTTTTATACTAGCTCAAGAAGAAAAAATGACCCATGGCTTGGATGAAAAGTGACATGGAATCTTACATGTGTAGAAACCAATAAGGTTTTATAGTCACCTAGGTTTCTAATAATTATACAAATATATTCTCTCTCTACAATATTTTGATGACAAAAAGCTGAATAAATCATCAATAAATAAAATAATTTTAATTTTAATTTATAAAAAATTCATTTTTGTCCATTGCTATTCCTTAAATTATAATTTCACCATTATAGTTATGGCTACTTCTTACAATATTGAATTCAAAACATTTAACTTATTGCTATTTTAAAACCTTTAATTTTGAACTTCTCCATTATACACCTATGTTCTACTTTCTCTAATTGTAACTAACATTTTGTTTTCAGTGCATAGATTATATCTCATTGTGTTGTTTGTATGTACAAAAGTCAATTATAATTTCAATGGAGGACTAGGGATAAGCTCTTGACGTCAAATTAATCCTACCATTCTACCAAGCTAAATATATAGACTTTATATAATTAATTGATAAAAATTGATGATAACTGAAATTTTTTTTTCCTCCTATAGATTAGTTTTTTAACAAATTTTATAAATTTTAAGCAAAAATTACATCTATTATAATATTTGATAGAATAACATGATGGATTCCTTCAAATAATGAAGGTTGAAAAGAGAAACAATACCTTTGTTTCTAAATTAAAAAAAAACATTATACAAAAGAATAAAATATGAGTGAAAAACAAACAATATTGTATAATTTAATTCTTGTAATAGGGGCTTACAATTGCAATAATTCATTGAATTTTTGAATTTTTTTTAAAATTTTAAAAACAATAGAAGGAAATTTAGCAAGCTTCAATTATATACTAAAAAAATCAATTATAAAAAATGAATCTTTTGAAAAGTTATAATTAATTTCACCAAAGATACACCCATTTCACCAAAGGTACATCCACTTTATAAATCAACTGTAGTTCTTGACCAAGGGTTGTGTCCAAGAATTATTTTATCTCTTACTTGGTCATTGGTATACAGGCTCCCTAAATAGAACACATCTTCATTCACAAAAAGAACTTGAGGGAAGTCTATTATATACTTGGTCATGAGGGAACTCTACTAAAATATAAAGAGCTCCAACATATACAACATTGAAATGCTTACCTTCAAATGATTGTCATAGGTTAGCCTTACAAATAAAGAATTTTGAACTTCAAAGTGAATAGCCTTCTTTTTTATTTAGGCCCCAAAGTAAATTATGATCCATCATCTTAAAAAATACACATACTCTACATCCAACTAATTCATGTGCCAAATTTTCTAATTTTGTAAATGAGTAGGCAATAGGGTTGTCATACCTTCTCCCCATTCTCAATCTTTAGAAAATGGGACATGGCACTCTTTCATTGACTCCCTATGACTTGCAAAGATTCCATTCTATCTGAAGAATGAGAATGACCATTCTTCTCTTTCGGAAGTGAAGAGTGGGCATAAAGAAGATTCTTTTATAGAACTTTTCATCTTAGCTATGTGCCACTTCACCCTAGTCGCATGCGCTTTCACTCCAATCATGGTAGTTGCAAAAGAGGTAAGTGGTTTAAATTGGGAGTAGAACCACCACTTGTCTACTGTAGATTGCACATGACCCTAACACTCAAACATCAACGCTCAAATTGCCTCGATGCAATTAGTGCTTCAAATTAAAAGTCATACAAAAGGATGTTGAAAAATTATTGCATCAATCGTGAATCGCAAATGTAAACTTCTCTCCATTCTCCATCTCCACAACACAAAAAGAGTGTCACACCTTCATTGAGGAAGACTCCTCATTGACTCCTCTTTTCACCCCACAAGTTCTCATACTTCATAGAAATTTCATTCTCGGAGAAGGTGTGACAACTCATATAATCTTCCATACAGGAATTTCTGAATGCCTGAATTCCGGTCAATGATGTCGGTAGGGGCACCATATCAACCACAATTATGATCTCATAAACTTCATCTCGCAATCTTAGGGCCTCCTTACATGCTGGGTGGGTGGGCAAAGTGCAACAATGCACTTGCCCAGACCCGGTGGGGAAAGAGCCACCCACCCAGCATTTTTGCACTTTTATGTGAGCAATGGGTGGGCAATGGTGACCTACATGGACAAGTCAGCCATGCATGGTCACATCCGTGGTTGTCCAGCAGGTGCCTAGACTAAAAAGTATTTTTTCTTCAATCTGTATGCTGTTGAAATTCATTCAATCTGTATGGTGTATGATTTCCAAATTTTAATTTTTCAATGTGTATGGTGTCTCAATAACAATAACCCTATAAAACATAAATTTGAAACGATATAGACCTTGATTTCTTGCTCTTGATTTTCCAATCTTATAAATTGGACCATATAGATTTTTATGAAATCAATGAAACTTTTTATTTATTTTTAATTCACCACAATTTCAAATATTTACAAACGGTAAATCTTTTCCTTTAAAAACTTATAGAAGAGATGTGATTTCATCTCTAAAAAGTGAAAATATAAAATTTCATTGGAGGTATTTGATTGTATAGTCCGTTTTGCAAAAAAAAAATTGGCAAAAAAATGAGCTTAATAATTTTGAAAATTTCACCATAGGCGTATATATTATATAATAGTTTAGAATTTATCGTGCAAATCAAATTTTTGTGTCATTCTACAATTACAAAATCAATAAAGTATGGTTATAGACCCAAAGTTCAAATGACAATAAATTTTTTTATTGCTAGATTTATTGAACTTTTCGAATTGGAGTAGAAATTACACTTTGTAAACTTCATTTCATTGATTGGGCTCAAATTATAGAAAATCACCTTCATGGCTTAAATTCAAGTCAACAACAAAGAGGCCCAGGTATGCAACTCCTATATTATACGTAAAAGGCATCGGCATTAAAACAACTTAGCGGACAATTTTTGTAAAAATTATATCATATTAAAAAGACCAAAAAGTTAGGTGAAGATCAAATTAAATCAAACAAGATGTTCAAAATGTGGGATTGCATATTTCTTAAAGAAATCACTATATATATAAAGAATTAGAATAATTATACAATTTTTCTTAAAATCCATACAAGATGTTCCCTCCAATTAAAATTAAAATTCACTCATAGTGTTTTATTTATAATAAAAAAATCTTAAATTTTCATTAACCCCTAAATGCCCGAGACACCAAATTCTGGTGTCAAAAAAAATTGAAGTTAAATAAGACCTAACTAAGATTCTAGTTTTAATAGTTTCTATTTTTGACAAATTGTTTTTGAAGTCTAGTTTTAGCATCAAAAATCCAATTTTGGAAATGAATGATCATGATTTTTCTATTCAAGATTTTGTACAAGGGTACCTATTGCAATCTTGACTTTGAGTGGTGTTCAGGGCTCCTGAAAATGAGCCTCGAATACATTAGATCTTGGAGAAAAAATCACATGAGAAATTCTTTGAAAAAGTTATACAATAGATTTTGATAAGTTATAAATTGATTAAGGTTATGCATGTTAGGCCCCTCAACCTCATATTTTTTTGGTGATCAATTATTAGATTTGACATGGAAAAAGAGAGTTCAAAGATTTTCATAGTTTTAATACCCTCATGATCAAACATTATAATCTTTCAATCCTTAAATGATGTTGTCGTGTTTTTTTTTTCTATATGATCTCTAATATGTCTAGTTTGAATTTGTACGTTTACAATCCAAAAAAAATTGATTCAACTTATCAAAATGTTGACTTTTGTTCAATTTAGAGCAAATTTCAAGAGACTCAAAACAGGCCTTGGGCATTTAGGGATTAAAAGGCCCAATAAGTTGGGTAGCTTGTCCTATGATAAATGAATTATAAAACTTTTTTAATTAGGTTTTCAATGTTCTTATTGCCCTCAAAAAAATATTTGTTTCATGTATGTCATTACATTTTTGGATTCCTTATTAAAAGGGATACAAGAATTTTTTGTAAATTATTTAAAACAAATTAAATATATTGAGGTTCAACTAGATGCTTTACAAGTGATTATAATCACAGCCACATGGGAGTTGCATATCTGGGCAAAGAGGTAGAAGTTGCCAAATACACTGAAAATGAATTTTGATGATCCGTAGCTCATGCATCTTCTTTAGAAAATTTTGTTGTTCTTTGATGAGGGACTTTATTCATCCGAAAGCAGCATATACATTCTAGAAACTGTCCACCAAAAAATAGGATGAAAGAACACACTGAAATAAGTCTGAAGTTACAATTCATATTCGGTATTATGAATTACAAGTTACAATCCAATATTATAATTTATATTCAATTTCAAGGGATATCCATAAATTATTGTCAAACTAATTGAATCTACTTATATAGAATTTACAACTACTTTATACTAATTCATTGCTATAAAATACATAACAACATTACACTATAATAGGATTATTGTAATATATTTCTTGAAAACCCTCTACTTCCTATAAAAATCTTAGAAGCAAATAAAGGTGGATAATGTAAAGTGTGTCACAAAATCCTTCACATCCTTATATGGATCCTAAAAATCAAATAATTATGCACGATGTAAAATCACTCATAACTATTTATTCATTGAAGCGCATTGCTTCTAAAAGGTACAAGTGTCTTGCAATTGCCATTTGTAATTGTTCACCATCATTTTGAGGTGGTGTTCACACTATCTGTTGCGAATATCCCAAATCATGGTGTCCCCATAAAACAATTGACTCATCAATAGTATCCTTTCTATCAATGACAATATTATGGAGTAAGCAACATGCTAATATTAAGCTTGGAATTTTTTTGAGATCAGGATTTGTGATAGGATTTTTGGGAATCCTCTACATTCCTTTTAGGATCCCAAAAGCACGTTCCACTACCATACGTGTAGATGAATGCTTGAAGTTGTATTCATTGTATAATATAGGAAGTTGAATTCCAGGCCAAGGTGCCAACAAATTTTTATCCCCAACATAACCTGCATCACCTATGCTGAGTTCACAAACATCCACACCTTCAATCTCGATTGTGGGTCCATTCAATCGTTTTCCTGCAATCACTTCTTTAAAGTGATTTGACATCAAAAAAATTCGAGAATCATGTACAGATCCCGGGACCCCAACAAAAACATCTGTAAATCGAGCTTCATGGTCTACAATGGCTTGCAATACTGTAGAGTAGTTATGATCACGATCGTACCAATCAGTTGATCTGGTATTCGCTGGTAAGTCAAATCGGATGTGAGAGCAATCAAGAGCACTGCAACATTGTGGAATGCCATGTAAGTTTTTGAAACCTAGTTTCACCTTAGATAAATTGTCTCCTATTGGCCATTTTAAATGCAAAGGTAATGCTACCTTTATCAAAGCAACAATGAATCGTTGGCAGACTACCACACTTGTTGAATCGGCTATACCAAAAAGTTCACCAATTGAAGCATGAGTGTCTCCAGTTCCTAGTCTTCGTAATGCAATAGCAACTTGTTTAGGAACATCTATCAATCTTCCAATGATATTGTTGAACCCTGGTGGCGGATTACTTTGCAACTCCTCATGAACCAAGTTGCAAACATAATGAAAAGTTGGCACTGATAAACGAAAAAATTGTCGAAATCGCTCCGAATTTTCACGCATCACCGTACTAGAGTATTGATCCCACCAATGAATTGAACGTGGCTTGATGTAGTATGGGCCACATTCTGATCCAAATATTTTTCTTTTGCCATGTTTCTCAACAAAAACTTGTTGAAATAATACATTACATTCCAAAAGTGAATGCAAAATTGGCAATTCTTCTCCTCCAATTTTTTTCCGCTTTGAATGTCTTGTATTTGACACTGTTGGGGCCATACATCTTTGATTCTTCTCAAACATCCCTTGAGTAGCCAATTGTACCATTGTCCCAATTGTTGCATTCATAACCCCTACCGCTGCAAGTGCAGTACCAATGGTTTGTTCATCCATATTTCATAGGCTTCACATAAACAAAAACACAATTGGATTAGTCATATATTCAAATCATACATTTCTGTATAATAAGAAAAAAAATTGATACTAAGATGACATATATTATAAAACAAGTGTTCAACTACTAGTGAAAGTGGGTTCAAACATCCACAACAAAAGAATAAAAAAAAATAGAAAAAAATTGATTGATGAAAAAAATAAAAAGAATACACATATTGAGTTTGAATGGTACTTTGGCAAAAAGATCATAGTGAAATTCAATCCAGCTTATGTATTAATATATATATATATATAGAAGAAAAAACAAATAGCTAGTAAACACAAATTCAAAGTCCAAAGAAATATGTAAGTGAAGATTTTAGATTGCTAAGTCACATATGAACTAGCGATGTAATCTATCGCTTATTGGAAAGCGCTTCGCCAATTGTTTTCATGGCATCACTTAAGCTCAACAATGCATCCACATAACCCTTTTAAGTGTTACTAGCACTCTCCATTCGTTCACGTTTGAGCCTCAGTAAATCAGAGTGGCGTGCCTCTTCTGACTGTAACTTTTGTCTATCTAATTCCATAGTTTCTCTATGGCGTATATCTTCACGATCATGCCCAGAAGCTATGGCTTGTACAAACTCAAGTCTGGTTTTATCCATCAATGCCAATGCACAATCTGCAGCTTTCATAAATAAACGCCGTTTTTTGGTTGAAAAATTCAGGGATGATTCGCCATGCTCTGCAATATAGAAGGACATATTAAAAAAACATTCATTACAATAATAAAGCATGCAAATATGATGTACATTTTATGATAAAAATGTAAAGAGTCATAAACATACCAGTGGATGGAGACATCAGACTAGTGTCAAGTGGAAGGTCTCCGGGATCCACTGTAGTGGATATACTGGGGTACCATTCCAACAAAGCTCGGTATACAACCTCATCCAGAGGAGCTCGTGGAAATCTCCTGATATAATTTTTCTTCTCTAACGGGCTCATCGCAAAATAACTTTTTTGACCCGAGGGAATTTTTTTCTCATAATCATAAACTTTCTTGAAGTCTGGAGACAATTGCTCCCATTTGTCTTGGATTTGTTGTTCATTGCGATGAACACCTTTTTCCTATAAATCATCTGCCATAGCCTTCCATCTTTTTGGTGCAGTGGTCATTTGAATGCGTTGGCTTCTTGTTGGTCTATATTTCTCAAAGTCCACTCTTTTTGCATGACACAGACTTAGAGTATGTGCCAATGACCATCTCCCAGATGTGTACACTCTACCATGCACTCCTCCTTGAGGCTCTCCCAACTCCACATTAATGTCATCTTCTGGCTGATCCTCAAGGTTTATGGACTCAAGGTTCCAATTGAGATCAATAGGAGTACTTTGAGACTCCATTTTCTACAGCAAGAAATTCTTAATGTATGTCAACTATTAAAAATAGTTAGTGTATTTTCATATAATATAATTGCCATTATGTTCAATAACATTCAAATTTGCTTATCATAAATGAGACTCTAAATTGTTGTAAAATCTCCATAATTATTTTTTTATAAAACATAATACATAGTGAGTTTTAATAAGCGCTCTTAGTTCAACCCTGTAGAATGCAAGTCTCTAAAACCTAATGTTGTACGTTCAAATCATACGAAGCATAATTGTAAGAATATTTTGAAATATTTTCTAAATTAAAATCTAATTGATCACCATGTCGATACTATAAGAAAGTGGTTACAAATAATCCAGCTAAAGTTATTGGACTAAATCCTAGTACAATTGCAGGTAGCAATGCTTCAACTATTTCATATTTAACTAAAATAATATTTAAATGAAGAACTAACTAAATTTATTATTTTTTTCATTTTTTTTTGGAGAAACACAATGAAATTTCACTCAGCAAGCATTAATAAACACATATCAATTAGCTGAATGGAGAGAAGGTTTCATGAATTTAATAATGAATTCTATTATAATGTATATATTTTTATGCTTATAAGAAGATAAAAAATAGTATATAATATATAATCAATAAATATATATGAAAATAGAAATATATATAAAAACGGAAATAAAAAATTTTAATTTTTTTATTTCATTTTAAAATTAATTGTATCTTGTAAAAAAATAGGAAGCTGCTGAATTGTACAATATACATAAAAAAAAGGCTCATTTTGTACACTATTAAACATATTATAATTATAAAATTATAATAAAAATATAAAGATATTTTAATAAGTAGAAATTTTTATTTTTACTTCAACATATGCAATACTTATTTTACTTTTTTTTAAATTATTTTTAATATTTAATTATAAAAGAAAAGTTAATCACATTCAAATTGATGGTCAAAGGTAATATTAAAATTGTTTAGCTATCTATAAAATTGCATATGAAGAATTAAAATTTTGATAAGGAAAAGTTTTGAAATTTGATAAAGAAATTTTAGATTTCAAATCCAATAAGCAAACAAATCCTAAAATTCAGGAACACCAATGGGCATTTTCTCTTTGAAATAAATATATAGGAACACTTAATTAATATGAAAATAGACAAATAAAATGAAATATCTAACAAATAAAAAAATTAATTCATAATGTTGCAAATAAGATTATATTATAGTTTTTAATAATATTTTCAGCATTATATATAATTTACAATTAAATCAGTAAATTGATTAGAACCTTCATTATATAAAAAAAGAGGATATTGTAATGAAAATTTTGGAATGTGAAACAGAGAAGAAATACATTCAAAGGGAATACTAACAATACATATCCACAATTTTTTCACAATTTTCTTTGGGAGTTTTTTGAAGTCAATTATAAAAGACATATAAATCTGGAGTCAAATTTTAGATAATAATTCTGCACTCAATTTGTGGAATTCTTACTAGAATAATTTAAAAAAAAAATCTCATTCCACTTATAAAAAATTATTATAAAAAATGTACTCATATCAAAAAAAAATTCACTAATAAATTTGATTGAATTACAAAAAAATCAGTGAGTGTTTTTAAATTTATAAGAATTTAGTTTATAGAACTCTGTTATTTCTCCTTGAACATATGCAGAAGATTTTTAAAATCTCTTATTCAAAAGTAAGCTATGGAATTTTTTATAACTGTAGGAAAGATTTTGAGAGTCATTCTATACCTCACTATGCATGGAGCTATAAATTATGCTAGGAGAGAGGAGATCCATATTTATAAAGGCAGAACAAAACTTCATAGCTCACAGTGAAAATGCAAGCTTTGGCAACCAAACAAGTATTTGCAATGATAAGTTGGTTGTGGGAAAATCAAAGCAAGCAAAGCAAGTAAGCAAGAACAAGAGCATGAACTTACATGCAAACTGTGACGTTGTAAAATACCGAGCTAGTTGTGCCAACTCCTCCCAACCAATTGTGCTACTTGTACAAAATAATTCAACTCCTCAGCTTCATCGACTCCTCAGCTTCAACAATGTAAGCAAATAGCATCTAACCTCAAGCATCTAAGTGAACCTCAAGAACCCATCACTTCACCTCATTCTCAAACAAGAGAGCTAAACAACGGAGCCAAAAAGACAGAGAGAATCATCAAAAGCTTTTTTATATAGTTTCCATTGACTTGCTGTGCAAGTAAGATATGAAATAGAAACCGTCTACTGCAAGTTCAATACTGTAGAAAATCTTTCACGTCCAATCAAAAAGCTTGACCGATATCGGTATAGTGCTGTGGCGGCTGTGAATTTTGCCGATGGATCGGGGCCGATCGCTTCCCCGAACGGTGCGCTAGGGCATACTTTTATGCTGGCGGGTGGGTTGGCGGCTTGGACTGTAGTGCCATTTCTGCCCACCCACCCAGCATGTAAGCCCGCCCTTAGTCTCCTAATCTTGACAGTAGAATCTCATATTTTTTCAATACCAGACAACCATGTTTTCTGTTCATCTGTACGGTTGGATTCCAACACAACAGTACTTCATTCTACACAATCCATCCATTTCAGTGATCTCAATTTCTGTTAATTTTTTGAAAGAAAAACAGTAATCTTTACAGTGTTCAGTTATGTGTGACTCTTGTCGAAGCGCAAAATCATCAAACCATTTTGCATCTCCCAGTACTTGGCAAATGCCAGTTCAAAATAATCCGCCCATAGAAATAGACCCTTAGTTGACGAGAGAAAGGCACAACAGTTGATACAGAAACCACTCCCTACTCCGGGTGACTGCCCTGATCTGAGAATTGTTTCTAACTGAAATGACTCACGAAGATAATTTCATCAGTGATACTAAAAGAGTAGAAGTAGTTAATAATTTTGTAGCATTCTCGTCATCAGCGAGTTAATTGCCGACCACTTCCATGGATACATGCTAACATAGTCTACACAGTGCTGATGAAGAATACATTATTAAGAGCACACAAGCTCGACAATCTAACTCGACAGCATCACCACCAGAGGACAACATGCAAAACATTCACAGAAATTTTACACGCCTGTGCAGAACTCATCGTTCTTATTCCCATCAAAACTGCTTTGGAGTGAATTAATAGCCACAAAAAGGCACACAGCCAGAAAACAAGATTCGTTGTGTAGTATCCTAAGAAGTGTAGGAAATTGGCGCCAAAGTCTCCTGCAGGGAACTGAGCTGCTCCTCGACACGCTTGGTAGCCTTGAGACGCAGCTGAATGAGCTGCTTCTTGCGCTCGTAAAACACCTTGGACTTGGCCTTCCTCTTCTCCTCCAACTCCTGCACACCGCCATAGACCGAAATAAGAAAGAGTGACAACCCCAGATGATAATCTAGCTTATTCAGAATGTGTGGAACAGGTCAAAGACCACAATATAGCTCGAGTCAATAGGACTCGCTGACCGCTACATTCTCACTAGTAAAAGATTGTCATTACTTTTGCCCAAAAAGCGCTGTGAAAATGCTGCTCATAACAGCTGCACCCACCTTGATGGTGTCGTAATGGTGCCATCCAACCTCCTCGGATAAGCGACCCAACAGACAAAACTTGTGTCCAGGTTGCAACCTCAATACCCTGCCAGAGAAAGAAGTGTCAACTTACAAAGTTATAACAAGGACATAACAGGAACTCAGTGGTATTGCAGAAACTCCTCGACTCGGCGAACAAAAGTGTCAAGTTTGATGTACACCATAGCATAAACTCTAGATCAGAGGAATAAAGGGCGAGTAAAAAAACAAAAAAGGTGAGTGAATGTGTTTCATTGGTAACTCACTTGAGCGCGTCAGGGATAACCATCCTCTTCGTCTTGTCGTAAGGTGTCGGAACTCCTTCAAAAGCCTTCAAGCGCTCAAGAGCAGCTGCTCCTCTTTTGGTCTTGTGTGGGATCATCCTGCCACAAAAGTAAGATTATCCGTTCAATAGCCAAGATGAATTTAGCACATTCTCAAATCAAATGATACAGGTAATTCTTGCATTCGTGTTTTGGTATTTTGAATTTCACATAAGCACACCTTCCGGTAATATCCTCGCACACAGGACTCAAAACCTGTAATCTACAAGCTTCTCGATCCGCTTTTTACAGAAAAACTGCACATTTTAGGGTAGCTAGTGAGAACAGCTGCTGACATTACCCTCATTTCCAATAACCCTACGAAATTTGGGTGCAAACTCTCGACAGAGTGACAGTTCCGAATAGAACGGTTACGCACGAAACTTTCCTCTCAGGAGCACAGCCGCAAGCTCTCCACTAAAATTCGACGTCCGTTACACAGAAGCATGGCTTCCGTGTAGGTTAACAGCTTAAATTCCGCTTAAAACCTTGACAAGGATTTATCTCCTTGTAAACCCTAAATCTTTGTTAAACACTACTAAATAGAACGAAAGGCTGTGTTGACGTACCCGCGGATGGTCCTCCACAAGATACGAGCTGGAGCTCGAAAATGAATAGGCCCCTTGCTAGGTTTGGTGTTCATTCTCTTCCTCAAAAACCTCAAATATTTCATCTTCTGCCGCACCAGGCCACCTGACAAACAGATCTCCTCGCAACGGACAACAACCTGGTTCGAACACAAGCGTCATGACCACACTATTATGAGCAGGAATTTCCAACAACAAACAGCAGAAACGCACGGAGTGTGAGGTGACAGAGCACGTACAACTTTCTGGCCATTGAGAAGCTCCTTGGCGAGAATAGAGGCCAAGCGTCCGAGCATGTGGTGACGGGCATCGACCACCACGACCTTGACACAGAGGCCAGAACCGGAAACCATCGTGACAGGCGCTGCACCGACGAGAAGAGGTGGAAGAGTAGAAGAGGGCTGGCTATGGCGAGCACAGCGAAAGGAACAAGCTGTCTGTCTCGCCCTGCCCTTGAACCCCTCAAACCCTAATTTCTCGAAACCTAATTGACGAACCTCCGCCTCGGTACCAAACCTCCTTTTGGCTGCCACGGTGCCACTTCACTCGACCTAGTACTTGCTCCGAGAGTCCCAGCCATCTGAGTTGGCAAAAAGTATTTCTAAAAATAAATGTCAGAATTTTTAGGGAAATTATATCTTCAAAAAATATATATTTTTATCGTTTGTAAGAGCTTTTGTTACAACTTTAATTAAATTTTGGAAATAAAACATCGACCTTGATAGACAAGTAAAGTAATATAAGTTACGCTACTATATATGAGAGGTAGTTTTGTTGAGGAAGTGTTGAAATCAAATTTCGACTTCATATATTAAATGGACCACATCATCAGAAACCAATCACAAAATGACATGTGACAACTTTTGACAAAAATTATGTAATTAATATCAGAATTTGACACTTAAAAATCCATTGAACTTCAATTGCTTTAAAATTGATTGGACAATATTTGATGGTGAATCATCACTCTAAATAAGGGTGGTGAAAGTATTATGCACCATTTTCTAGGTTTGATGAATCTCCAAATGAATCAATCATGAACAAGGTGATTTTGAAAGAGAGCCCCTTTTGTTTTCTTCATTGAAATCATGACTTGTCTTCATTCCAAATAAAATACAAGTTAGATTAGAATTCAAATGAAATCCAAAGCAAGGATTCAAAGAAGTGTCATTAGATGTTTTTTAGGGAGTTGAGAGGGCCGTTTTAGGCTCATTCCTGGTGTTGTTCCCCTAGCAGTTAAAAAACAACCACTATTAGAATTTATTTTTTTAAATAAAAAATAAAAAAATCATTTAAAAAGAATTAATGAAAAAAATGAATAAAAAAAATGATGTGGCAGTCTCTTTGCCACATTAGACAGTTGTTGCAACGCAGTTTTTAAAATCTGGGAACCCAAGGGAATCTAAGGGAACTCGCAACCATCTATAGAGGCTGAAAAAACATCTAATGCAAATGACTACAACATTTCATTGCTTACATGATAGATCTATTCATTTGACATCTAATCTTCAATTTATAATATATTCTTGGAAACATTAAAGTTTAGAAAAAATTTAAAATTATAATGAAATTCAACTATTTTAGGATCGATGAATTATTAAAATTATCATTCATTAAAAAAATCATTGAATATTTTATCTTGTGTTGGACTTATGCCATTTGAAGACAAAATTGTTTTCAAAATTTAGAGAACTTAGTATAGAGTCTTTGTAATTTGCTCTTTATATAGTGAATGCAATTTTGATAACATCAATCTGGTCAAGCATATAAAAAATGTAGAGACAATATATCAAAGCTATATTATTTTCAAAAGGATTCATCTATATCAAAATTGACTTGCAATGAATATCACTATCCTAAGAGTCAATTACCTAAAAAGTAAAATTAACTATTTATTATATTTTTCTAAAAAAAACTTATACAATTGACTATCGATACCTTAAATTAGAGTTGTTTATTTGTTTTGTTTGTTACATTGAGATCTCTTGGATTGTGTGTTCCCAAGTTGTGTTTTTAATACCATTGGAAAGCTCTTTGCAATGGTGCACGGGCTTTGTTTCATGGCGTTTGAACCTAGGGTGTGAAAATGATTGAATTTTGAAGTTTTTCATAAATTAGAAAAATAGAAATTTACTTTTATTTTTATTTTAGTTGTGGCAACAATATAAGGCACATTAGTTGGATTGAAAGTAGATTCATATTTAACAAAAAAGATTGTAACAAAAAAATTGAAAAAAAATCAAATCATTAATGATATTTTCTTTGATTTGAATTGAGCTAATAAAGTTATTTGAATTTTGTTTTTTAAATAGTTGTCCTCAATATGCTGACTTAGATTGCCTTCTCACATAAAAGCAAGCCCAAAAGCAATTGAATGATGATTAGATAGGCGTATGCAATTATTTAGTTGTTTGAACCTAGTAGATTTAAGTAAATGTATATTATATATTCATTTTAGAACCAAAACCTCAAAAAATTCAAGATCTCTTCTTTAAGTTGTAAGAAAATCATAAGAGTTTTTTGACATTTGCAATTTTTTCAACTAATATAATAGCATGGATTATATTAAAGTCTATTTGCAATCAAGTCTATTTACAATCAAGTCTATTTAGGTTTCTAAAAATGAACCTAACTCGTCCTCAAATTCAAATGCATTAACCAATCAAGTTTGTTTTTTTAGGTCATGTTTTGACACCCCACAAAATAAACTAAAAAGATAAGTTTTAGGTAATTATCAACTCAAGTTTGTTTTTTGTATATTTGTTAATTTCTAAACTCCATTGTGCCCTTGGAGTACAAAATGGATTTCAAGTAGGCTCTTACAATCTCAATTTTTGTTATGTTTTTATGAACCTTTTTTTCAAGATAGTAAAATACAATAGCTTTCTAAAAAAATAATATTAAGTTCAATATATGTCTAAGATAAAAAAATTATGCTACCCTAAGCCCCAAATATAATTTGTTGGGCACAAAAAAATCGCAAAAAGTGAAAATAAGTTTTTAAATTTTTTGTTTTTGATAGAAAATAACTTTTGTCTATATAGAAAGATTTGATTAATTATGTTTGGATTAGTGATGATTAAATTGTGGACAATCTTGGTTTTGATACAATCTAAGCATATTCTTTAAAAAATAACATACAAGATTAAATTTTGAACCCAATTTCACAATTTCCAAAAAAAGTTCAATAAGATTTAATCCCTAAAAGTTCATGCATTCCAAAAGTGGATGCACTCTAGTCAACCTTGGTTTGAACTTTCAAACTATCCATATTTGATATTGATTTAAGCTTAGAAAATGAAGCCTATTAAATGATTTATCTTCTAGTCTTGTTCCAATTTTTTTTTTAAATGTAAAAATTCAATGAGTTATTGCAATTAGAAGCTCCATGTATTGCAATACAAAAAACACAATTATAATGTATGTAGAATGTATTCTATTTGTACTTTCTTCTTCATAAACAATTTTGAAGTTTTAAATCACAAAATATTGTTTTTTGTTCTAACTTTTATTTTTGGTCAAAAACCCAAACTATTCTAGTATGTATTCTAATTGATATAATTTTATGTATATAATATTATTTAAAAAATCACAATAATTTGAGTTTTTCACAAAAAAATCCCCCCAAAATAGCATCTATTGAAGAAGTGTTTATTGACACATAAAAATTATCAAAATTTTATCAATCAATCATACCAAGGCTACATTTTTAATTTGTTTTCATTTATTGATTTAAATTATAGTAATCATAATATATTACTAAACTAATATAAATTCTTGACATTGTTAGGTTACACATAGTTTCATGTAAAAAAATATTAAGTTAAAACTCATATATGATTTAGATAGTTAAATTGAATTCACAAAATAAATTTGACCATATGACAATGGAACTAGTCCTTCAGGCTAGGGTTAAAATTACCTTGCTAGAACAATTTTACCATTGGAATTAGTGATTTCCAATTTCATCATAGAGTTATTAATGATTTAGTCTTTCCTTCTATCTTGTACCTACTTCTACTTAACAATTTTTTTAAGAATGAAAATTAAATGTTATTATTTTTGTTTTCTACTAGATTTTCAACTCAATTTTTCAACATATAAAAATTAGAAATTCAAAATGTGTAGTTCAAAATTTTAAGCTAAGAAGATTCAAAGTCTTAAAATCTAATCAGGCAATGTACAAAAAACTTGAATTTATTCACTTCATACAAAAATATCTTGCAATCCACACAACCAAAGTTTTTGAAATTTCTTCCACAAATCCTTTCAATCTACTGCAAGATCCCATAGTTAGATATGACAAAAAACAATTTCTAAAGTCTTTTGCACTTTGCAATAGAAATGACAGTTGTTGATGAAAAAAAGTCTTGGGAGTATAGGGATTGAATTGTATGTATAATGCATTTCATGAATTTTTTTTCGTGAAATTCAATCATTTCTAACTTCCTACGCTGCCTCAAATTTAGATTTATCACATCAGTTTTTATTCGTGGCAAAAACAAGGTCCCTCTATCTTATATGTGTCACAAGCTTGTCCTCAATCCTTCTGCCAGGAGGTTAAATACCTCATCAAAGTTATGTTACAAAAAGGTTCACCAGAATACTGATGCAAAATGAATGATGAATTATCTTTCAAAACAGTGCTCTAAATACGGCTTCCAAAATATCTATTTGTGAAGCTTCCAAGGCGCTTCGGGGTTCCACCCGTTCAACACCCCCCAAAGCTTCTCCTCCAGCTCTTCAAGGGAGAGCACATTTCTGCAATCTTTCCGCTCCCTGAAGATGGCACTCATGGCATCGTGCTCATGAAGCAGGCAGTAGCACCTGCATGGACCACATTTCAAATTCTATAATCAGAATCACTGTAATCTCCATTGCCCTGATTCTTTCAGGTACACAAACGACTGAATACAGTTAAAACTCAAATACAGCTGTCATGGTTCGGATGGATCTTACATTGCTCTGTATGACGGCCGGGTATAATCACGACCCACTGGACCTCCAGGAAGCTCACCACTTGACTCATTGCTAGTCACATTCGGTATCGTCAGTGGAAGACCATACGCTACCAATGCAGTTTTCAGCAAGAATGGGTCCACCTTGAATACGCTCACATGCATAGCCAAGAACTCGTACAAAGGGTCCCCTGTAAACATAGTAACTCCACGTCATAAATTGCTTGTAAACATTCGAAATTGTGAGTACCTTCAACTTGACATTTTTATATTTTGGTTTCCAAATTTCAGAGATTGTTATGAAAAGAGATTCTGGATATTCATTCACACAACATTCTCTTCATTTTCCAGTACCTAACAAACAAAGACAACCTCTAGCTGGTTACACTGTCCTTCTGATTCTGATGTAGCACACTTACCAAGCGTCACATCCCCAAAGTCCAGAATGTATCGAGCTTGCATTGCTCGTACGTCGCATTTTTTCTGCAAAAGGTGAACCACGAAATTGAAAAGCCGTTGAATCTACAAGCCATACCATAATCAGCATCGTCAAGACATCAACGTAAGCAAACTGAATACTGTGACCGTTGTCATCATGCAATCTCTCACTGTCCTTGCAACACTCTTAAATAGTTGCTTGAGGTTTTGGCGGAAGCTACTAACCTTATTCCCGCATGTAATCTGATTGAGGTCAACTAGTCCAGGCACGTGATTGTCCCCCAAGTATGGTGCCATCTGAATGTTGTCTGTCATTATGTCCATGTGTAGCCACACTGGAGGCCGTGCACTTCGAGACACTCCGCCGTGAAACTGCCATGCAGAATCTCAACCTTGTTAGTCCCGGGGCTCAAGGATACTCAAATACGCATTCACTGAATACGAGAGAGGGGAGAAATGCACGAAGGTGGCAAAGTGTACCTCCTGAAAGCCAACAAGTACAGCCGGATCTTCAGGAAGATATGTCTCCAACTGATTCAGTAGAGTAAGGGGGAGGGATTCCCTACATGAAAATAACAGACAGGGAAGATAAGTTAAGGCACAATCATGACACTTGGCAATTCAGAGTCCAATGCTAGATCTATTCTTCAACTGCATCAAAGGGCTTACCAATCCTCAAAGCGTTCATAGGCATTCGCACGTTGCTGCCGCATCAACCCAACGAAATAGCGCCATTCCGACGGAATATCGCCATGTAATTCCTTTACCTTCTTCATGTCCGAGTCAATGCACCCATTCCTCTCATTTCCAACAAGTTTATCAGTTGCTGCAGAGTCATTCACTAAGATGCTGCGGGTCAATATGCCTGGTGTCTCCGTTGCATTTGGGGGTCCTCGCCCAGGTAATCTTGTGGTTTTCTGAGCCCAAGTTGTCCTTACCAACGTGGCAGGTAACGGCAGGGAATGCAGAAGCTGAACTTGTTGCCCCAGAAAAGTAGCTAAAGCTAGGTAATCCTCTGTTGTCATTTGATCCACACTGTACAATTTTTTTTTAAATGGAACAAAAAGTTAACTCACATAAACTAAAGAAGAAAACAAGTCATCAAGGCAACACACCACCGATTTATCCTACTAGTGCGTGTGACACTAATTTACCAGTCACAATATATTAAATTAGTGCCGACTGAAATATTGCTGTACTGAACTAATTTTCACAAATTTTCTTTTTTGCAAAGGATACCACATTCACTGAAATTCAAGACCTCAATCTCTGGAGGTGGGTACCAGTTAGCTTCCGCTCATATTCAAAGTAAATCACCTTGATGACATGAAATCAACAAATAAAGAATATAAAAAAGTAGCAGACATTTCAAAGTAACTACAAGAGTGAATAACATGAAAACAAGAGATTGCTGGAAGGGGAGAAACGCACACACGGTCCAAAATGGTGCCATCACAGCGTTTCTGTACAACGTATGGCCAAAAGATAGGATCCTTCTCCTCAGCCATCTCACGACCCGAACTCTTTGCTTCAGGGTGATCAGAGTCTTCAACACCATTGTTCTCTTCACTTGAAATCCTTGCAAACTCAGTTTGTGACCATTTAGTCCTACATCTGCTCTTATCGCCGTCCAAGATGTCTCCTGGTCGTTTCTTTCCAATACTTGGAACTTCATGGACTATTGGAAACTCCCCAAATCCATCCCATGGTTGAACTTTGTAGTCAATACCATCAGGAAATACAATGCCGCTTGCAACCATGGAGGGAATTGTGTCCCTTAATTTTGAATCGGTCTTGTTCAAGAGGGAATAAAATTGAAGCTGCATCATTTGTGTGCACAAACACAGTAAGCTCTGTGACCACCTAGAGTACCTCATTCATTAGATCACCACTCAACCAAGCGTTCTGTAACCAAAAATCAGATCTTGACTTCTGAGACAGGCACTGGCACAATCTTATTGTTTCACCAACTCGGAGAAACGACAGGCTACATGCATTTTTCAGCAGAAATCCTTACAATCTTACAGAAAGACCATCTTCAGCGACCTATAAAAGGAAAATCAAAGCACCTCAGACCGCAGGCCGTCAGTGGC
Organism: Antitrichia curtipendula; assembly: GCA_951230915.1. Lineage (NCBI taxonomy): Eukaryota > Viridiplantae > Streptophyta > Bryopsida > Hypnales > Leucodontaceae > Antitrichia > Antitrichia curtipendula. The sequence goes on from OX579635.1 coordinate 22,787,594, forward strand.
TACCCAGGGACCACCTTCTTCAACACACAGTTTGATTACAAAATCACCAAGAAGGAAAACCTGCAACAAAATCGAAAATCGAAAATGAGGACCCGAAAATGAGGGCCAGTGCAAGATACGTAAAGATCCTACATAATTTTTGCAAGGTGCGCAATAAGGTCTGCGCTATTCTTGACGAGATGAAACTGTTCAAGAGTCTGCCAATAAGAATTCAATTAATACTATAATAGGAAGAGACTAACCGGATTACTGCCATTTCCAAGTGGAAGCTGTTCTTCCTCAACAGGTACTGGAAGATTGTGCTTTAAGCAGATGGAAATGATTCGCTGTAGCCATGATTCCGCATCCAAAGAAATACATGCACACTGCCATCAAGCCAGGGAAAACACTCCGTAAAATCGCTACACAAGTTTTGAACATTGAAGACCAATTTCAAAACCCCATAAAGATCAGTGGGTCAGAGGAGGCGAGTTCGTCACGTAAACTATAAAAGAGACAACCAAACCAGCACAATTTAGGCTTGACAGAGTGAGTCATAATTTGGCGTTAAATACCCAAGTAACACCTAATCATACAAGATCCGACAAAAATGTCAGAAATTTAATATATGTAACCTGGCAGTTGACATTGGTTATCGTTGGTTGACTCCAAGAAATACGAACCTTCCAGAGGCGAGTATGGAGGTCAGGTCTGAGTTTCCATAGCCGACGCAGCCAATCTCGTAATTCGCCTCTATCCAAATAGCCACCTTTACTGGTACTTGAAATGAAATGATTCGACTGCTTTTCTGTATGTGTAGCTAGATTATCCACATCAACATAAGAGCTGTAGCTGTCCAAGTCACTCAAGCTATGTCCCAGAAATCCACCTGAACGTTCCTTTGTTTCTGCTTTGCAAAAGTCCCTGCCAAAGACCCCATATTTCCAGTCAACTTTTACTCGCACTCAGCACTTCCTAGAACCGAACAACTAACTCTTTCTAAATTTTTTACTTAAAAAATGCACCGCACTACACCACGCCATTCTCGGGTTAATAAAAGGAACCTTCTTCCAATACAAGTCTAAAAAGGATTGGAGCTCGTCCACTTAGTTCTCAACAGAGAGATAATCTCAGTTTCTGAAGATGTTGAAAGACCGTGGCTCACCCTTCTTGAGCCGTCACAGATATGGCATCGAGTTCCTGGTTAATTTTTACAGGCTTGGCACCTAAACATTGTCTCTCCTGTATCGCCAGGTGACCTGCTCGAGCAATGCCCCGATGATAAAATCCAGGTGCCATATCCAAGCACACCAGTTCCAAGTTCACAGAATTCACGTAATTCTGAGTTACGGCTATGGAGTCATCAATATTCAGCACACAATGCCACCACCCGCTTGGCACAGATATGGTTTCTCCCGGCAGTTGTGTGCACTCAAACGGCTTGTCTTCCTCCCGCAACGTTGGGTATACTTCTAGCCACCACTGCAGATGAGTTGTATAAGACGTTAAAAAAATCTACAAAAATAAGAAAAATTTACTAAGCTGCGTTTTCAAACCGAGCCATGCTCCAAGGAACATGCCACTAGCACCAACATGACATTCGATTATGAAGCGGCACAACTCAGGAAAACAATCATTCTGTGATATAGAAAGTTCAGAGCAACTTCGAGTGTGGCCTCTGACCTGAAGAGACGTTGGCCCATCAAAATTCACGGAACCGTCCTCCTCATCAACGTGGACAATAACAGATGGTGGTACTCTCCCCGGTGGATATAGAGCCCATCTAGAGGATGAAATAGATTGTCAGATCCATGAATTGCAAAACCAGCGTCTATCTATAAATATACAAAATGGCAACTTTGGATGCAATGCAAGGCGGTGTGTGTCCCCAAATCTTAAGATTGGCAGTTTACTGATCTCTTAAGATTACTGGTGCGTAGTTCATCATAGACTTGTCAACAAGCACTTTATACCTTTTGCGACCAGAAAGTAGAGTATTCCAAGCACTCGTAAGTGCAGGATCCACATGCCATGATGCACCAGACCGAGCAGGCCCAGCAACCAACCATCGGAAAGGTGGACGAACAGGCTTATCCAGAACCGCAAGCAGGTCCTCTGAAAACAATGATGGGACACTGTATTCCTCCAGCATTTCAGGCGCTGACTCTCCAAACTAGAGCACCAAATTCACACTTGTAAATCTTCTATGAAGTACTCCAAAAAACTCATCCATACTACCCACGTGAACCGCAAGAAAACTCATCCCGGAACTGCACTTCAATTCTCGGTACATTTCGATCAGCTCCCTGCAGTAGCGAAATTGTTGACATAATTGAATTGAAAGGCGTAAAGGATAGGGTACAGGTCGTCATAAACCTTGGCATCAAAAATATAAAGAGGCTCCTCATCATGCTGGCAAGCCATGTATGCAGCGTAATCCTTCAGTTTCATCAATATTTTTTTGCCATGAGCTTGGGATACTTTAAAACCAACATCACCGTATTTCTCTAAAAGCTGAGGTAGATGCCATGTCTTTTGCGCTGGCCACTCTTTTGTTAAATCGCTTATCATAACCTGCAGATTGAACATTCCGTTATCATACCAAGTATCCGGATTCTCGAATATTGCTTTGGTATCAACACATAATTAGTTCAAAAATTTAGATAAAAATTTTAATAGTACAAAGTGAACCTCACCGGTCTCTTGCCATCGTATTTGGAACGAAACTCTTCCGATGGAAGATTCTCTCTTCGCTCAATAACACCATTGTCAGCAGCAAAGCTCCCCAGTGCCACATGACACCGGTACCATCGTTTGTAAAGAAACATCGAACTGAAACCTATCACATTTACAATTAAAAATATCAGACAACAGAACAATATGATATGATACAAAAATTTGAAATTCATCTAATGTCCTACACAAGACACTGAAATGACTGTACTCACCGTCAAAGTGCAGGGGGGGCTTCACTACTGTTGTCCCCTTCTCAACATAGCCCAGCCTGTACAGAACCAAACACACACGTTAGCACCGATAGAAAAAAACCACAAACGTCTGAAATATGAACTACTAGCTCGAGCTTTGAAGAAATGCTAAAGCTCAAAACAAATGCTTTTACTCAATGACAAGGCGGTCGAACAGCACAAAAAACCATCTCTCATAAGGATTTTAAGTCCTAAGTGCCACTACCGTTTTCGTACTGCTTGAAAAAAGAGAACACAGAGACTCACTTCACAAGAGCTGACTGTCGCCACGAGCCTTCGAAATTCAAATAACCACCATGATGTTGGTAGAGGCATAAATGCATCCACAAGGGCTCCTCATTGCAGAGAATGTAAAAGACGCTGCATGATTCAACAAACAGCATGAACTTAGCAACGTACAACCTCAAATACCACTCACAATCTTCTCTATAAAACAAAAATGATAATACTGTGGCAATTCAAATGTTGCTCTTCAGAATCCAGAAAAAGCAGGTTCATTAAAATAATAATATTGCAGATAAACATTGACATTTGATATTCAAACTTTCATAAATATTATTATTCAAAAAAATTATTGATACTTAATTCACATTTTCATAGTACAGGAAATCGCACTATCACCTGAATGAAACATTTAATAATCATTTCATGAGCTCTAGTTTGCCTTGAAAACTATGAATTCACTCATTAGTGCACCTCGCAAATTCAAATATTTCCAAGATTAGTGTGAGTTATTGAAATAGTAATTGAAATAAGTGGAGGAACGAACATCCGTGCACGCTCTTAAGCAAGCCATCTTCAAATTAGAGGTTACAATCCGAATGAACTGATGATCGCAAAAACTTTTAATCCAGCAAGGTAGTTTAATAAGCAACCGTGGAATTAATTGAGAGAATACCTGCTAACGCAAGCCAGAGCACCGACGGTGCGCGGCGGCAGAGTCGCTATGATCGAGCACACGAGCTCATCGGGAAGCACATGAAAATCCCCCAACGCCTCCGGTCTGCGATCTCTCACCTGCTGCCTCATCCCTCGCTCTCTCCTCCGCACTCCAAAATCTAACGTCTCCGAAATCCAAACACAATCTGACTATAGGCAATTCTTCTCAATCTAAAGTTATCAAATAAAATAAAGGAGGACAGGATCGAATCAATCGCGGCTGGCTTCCAGAGACAAAATGAATTCACGAAATAAATTTAAGAAGCAACGGAAGAACTGTTCGGCAATCACGATAATAAAATGCACTAAAACCCTGGCGTTGGTAGGAGAATCGGTTGAAGGATTTGAACGCGGCACTGGAGAGAGTGAGTGCCGACGATCATCAATGTCTCGGAAATCCCCACACAGTCTGACTATCGTCAATTCCTCTCAGAATAAATCTATCAAATAAAATTAATGAGGACAGTATTGGATCAATCGCGAATGGCTTCAAGAGACAAAACGAATTCACGAAATAAAGAAGCAACGAGAAAACTGACCGGCAATCACGAAAATAGCACTAAAACCCTGGCGTTGGTAGGAGAATCGGTTGAAGGCTTTGAAAGCGGCGGTGCAGAGAGTAGTGAGTGCCGACGATCATCAGTGCAGCAACTCGAATGAGCGCCGAAATTGCGACGGACACACTAAATTTGCCTCTCGATTGCGCGTTGCCCATCCGCGGAGTCGGGCTCGGAACGCGGTTCCCGACGGTACTGAGCGGCACCCGGCGGTAGTTGGTGGCATTCCACGTCGATGATGGCCATCCGCGGTCGTCGGGAACTTCGGATCGCGTTGGAACTATTTCGCATTCACACTGCGCTTTATTTATGGGCCCATTAAGTTAGAGTATCTGTCCTGTTTCTCGTGACGGGTGGCAAATGGGCTACAGTAGTAGATCGGGCTCTGTGTGGATGAAAAAACATATTCATCCGCATGTGAATGAAGTGAACCCCAATGAAGGCAGGACGTGAAAGTGGTGGCCTGCAGGGTGAATTCACCCGTGGAGAAAACACAGGAATTTTTAATGTGTCACACATTATCAAGTTAGGAAATTTTGAATTCATATTTGCAATTAGAGACCCAAATTATCTATAATCGATGAAGATTATAGAATTATATTCCCTAGAAGATTGTCTTTCAACATTTAAATAAATGTATGTGCGATTGAACCAATATATTGGAAAATATAGTGAAATTATATGTATAAAAATTCAACCCAAAAAACTTTCATATTCATCTTCTAAAAAAATAATAAAGTAAAAGTTGGTACTAGATGAGAAAAAATAAATTGCTAATAACTTTTACAAGAATTCAAATTGAGAATTATTATTCCCAATGATGAAAATGCTATAATAAACAATAATTATGCTTTATTTGAATTTTTTGATTTTTTTTTCAAAATTGAGATTAGAAAGTGACTTGATATGTTTTTCTACCTACATCGCTTGCAAGATAAATCTCCTCGTAACTTTCACTTCATTATTGAAAATTGAATTTTTAAAATGTTTTTTAATAGGTATTAATCTATACAATACAATTAGTTTGTAATTTTTTAGAATACATTTTTAGCTCCTTGCTTTGACATTGAAAATGAAAAATATCTTTTAACATTTGCAATATATAATGGAATGACTTGAAACAAAGCTTTACATACAGACTAGGATGATTAATATTCATCCTAAAGATCTCTTGCAAAAATTCCAAATTATAAAATCAAAGTCTACCCAAGTTCTCAAAATCCCAAAGTAGGCACGAAAGTCCTTTAAGGTCCTCAACTTTCACAATTTTCCCCTCGAAAGGTCCACAAAGATTAATTTACTTGCAAGAACAATCTCATCATTGGAATTAATATGTTTCAATTTTGTTTTAAAGCTATAAATAATTTAGTCTTTCCTACTATCCTTTACCTAATTGTACTTAAGAATTATTTTATGAGAAAATCAAGGTTATCTAATTTCATTTATTTATTTTTTAGACTCTCAATTTTATTCTTCAATATAAAAAAATTTTAATTCTAAAACTCTATTGCAAAAAATTTAAATTAAGAGTACTCAAAGTCTTATTATTTAATATGGCAACAAGGTGCCCAATCACCTCCTTTAAATTGGCAAGTATACTATACATGGTCAAATTTTATATTGCCTAAAGATTTTTGGGCAAGGTGGGCTAGTAGGACAAGGAACTTAGGCCCTTGTGCAAAACTCTTCTTCTACTTCAAAAACTTGGCAAGTATATATCTAACATGATAAGAATCCAACTATAATGAAAAAATAAAGTGTATATTGCAAAAATCTCATTCCAAGAAGAATTTGGGTTTGATGATCCCATTGAATTTAGTCAAAGATTTATTTCTTTAAAAAAATTCTAAACACTAAATATCTTTCAATCTACATTGTAAAAGTTTCCCAAAATAATTCCACACACTTCTATTGTAGTCTAATATCAATTTTCATGGCTAATTTTTTTTCAAACTTTCTATTTCATTTTTAACTTGACTACCCTAAAAATGTCAGTTTTGACAATTTTTGCCCAAAATGTACCTCAGTTCTTTAGAAGTTGACAAATTTTCAAATTGAAACTTCAAAAATTAATAATTAGTGTGAAATCTGTAGATAACAATTTTTTTGTGACTCTTTTTCAAACTCGAAATACTCCTTCATTACCCAATGTACACCTCAATCCTGACCAAAATGACAAATTTTAACAAACTACCAATGTGCAAGTCAAAACATAATTTTTCGAGTAAAAATGTAAAGAATATCGTTAGCATACCAATGATTGGTAACTGAGTATTGCAGTAGTAGAAAAAAACAAATATTGACTATTGTAAGTGAAGGGCCGCAAGATTGGCACTTCTCTACCAAATCCCTCCATTAAGTTAGGCTATTTGTTTGTTACGTTGAGATTTCATGGATTGTGCATCCTCCAGTCACGTTCATGGTTCCATTGGATAGCTCTGAGTGAGGAAGGATGCATAGGCTTTGATTTGTGACATTTGGACCTATGGTACAAAGTTATGGAATTTCAAAGTTTTTATGAGTAAAAAGAAATTAGAATTTTTTTAATTTTTTGACTGTGGCAATGGTACAGGGCACAATAGTAATTAGTTATTTCTCAATAATAAAATTTGGCACATTCTTAAAATAGAAAAAACTCTTGATTTGATCTTTTTTTCATACTATTTTTTTACAAATATGATTTTTCAAAATTTTGACATCTCATTTAAGAATTATTATTAGCCAAACATGCGTTATTGGAATGTTAGTTGAACTCAATTTATTTTTTCCCTTGAAATTTGACACTAGTTGATGTGGGAGCTACTTGATTGTTGAGAAATCGATTGTGGACCCCGGACTATCGAGTGACAACTTCTTTCTCTTTGTCCCTAGGTCACCAACTTTTGTTACAAGTTGAATGGATAAAAATTCTTGAGGGAATTTTTTGAAAGTTATTCATAAAGTGCAATTCTCGGAAATGCAAGGCAGAGGATGAAGCCGACAATCGAATCTGACAACAGGGAGGGTTTTGTGATGACTATTTGGGGTAGATGCTTGGAAGCCAAGTCATGATTGGCCCACCTGTCACATTTTCAATGATGGGAATGGGTATTGATCTGGTTGATCCCAGGCTTAGTCGGGCTGAGATCCAGGCTGGTCGGTGTACCATATCCGGGTATCAATCAGTCCTGTTGCCTGCACAGCTCATGACATAGCCATCGCCATAGCCATCGGGCCTTCATCTTCTTCTCTTACCTTTTGTTTGCATCCCTTGTTAGCCTTCCTCTCCTCTCGTTTCAATTTCCTTCTTCCTTTGGGGAAGACTTTTCTTCGCCTTGAGAGGCTCCCGGGATTTCCTCTTCTCCTCGTTCTCGCCGTTCTTTTGACGCCGCTCTCGTCTCCTCTGTGTCCGTATTGCCTCTGTTTGGTAGTTTTTTTTTGCTTTGCAAGGGTTTTGTGATTTTTTTTGTCAAGATGTCTCTCCGTCCGAGCGCCCGCGTCGATGTCCGCAAGAAAGGATACAAGCTCGCCGTTGATGCCGATGAAGCCCGTCGGAAGAGGGAGGACCAGATGGTGGAGATTCGGAAGAGCAAGAGGGAGGAGAGTCTGTTGAAGAAGCGTAGAGAGGGGATGCAGCTGCAACAGCAGTTCGCCCCGGCTGTGCAAAGCGCCACGCTTGAAAAGAAGGTGGGGACGGGATTTAGGTTTTGGAATCGGAGAAACATCTTTTCATTTTGGTCTCGATTTTTATTCGTTTTGTGACGTGTTCTTCCGCAGGGGTCAGGTTGTGAATCTGTATCCTGCTCTCCTGGGGTTTTGATCGGAGTAGGGTTTCGTGCTGCTTGACTTTGTTGCTATGTGTTAAGTTTTCAGCATATGCGTAACAGATGTCCATCTCTTCCTTGCAGCAACTGGAGAGTCTCCCAGTGATGGTCATCGGAGTATACTCTGACGATCCCGCGACGTGGTTAGAGGCAACCACACAATTCAGAAAGCTCCTCTCGATCGGTAGGTTTTGTTTGTTTTACTCAGCTTGTCTTGCTTACAGTTTTGAGGCTCGCCAGTCGCCCCCTGGAAACATCTTCACTTGTGTGCTATGCTTGGTTCGTGATGAATTTCTTTATGATGCGCAGAGCGCAGTCCACCAATTGAAGAGGTTATAGCTGCAGGAGTCGTGCCACGGTTTGTCGAGTTTCTTGTCAGAAGTGACTTCCCACAGTTGCAGGTACTCACTGATGGTTTGAGTTCGGTTGACCGGGCATTTGATGTGTCATTACTTTACTCTGGTTCCAGAGTTTTCCCGACTTTACCAGTGGAGGGAGAGAATCTCATCCAGTCACTTATTATGTGCAGTTTGAAGCTGCATGGGCGCTGACGAATATCGCGTCAGGAACATCTGATCATACTCGCGTGGTTATTGACCACGGGGCCGTCCCAATCTTTGTTCAACTCCTGAGTTCTCCCAGCGATGACGTCCGAGAGCAGGTACGCGGCATATGAAGTTTAGATTTTTAGGGTTTCGTGACTAGCTCATCAGCCAGGTCATGACTGAGTACTGAAGCTGGTCTAGTTTATGTGCACCCCTTTTCTGGTTGGCGGCTTGAAAACTCTGGTCCAGGTGCAGTGTGGTCGATTGCAGGTTTGTTTAGATATTTTCATACCAGTTAAAAGGGAGCATTCGCAGCTTATTAGCTTCATCGAGCTGATTGCCCATTCTTACAAGGTGGCTGCTGCTTAGCTAACATAGAAGTCTGCTCGGTATTTGAATGTCTCCAATGTCAAAGATAAAAGAGCGAATCTCGCTTGTGACCTCGTACTGTCAAATCTTGCAGGCTGTGTGGGCACTGGGAAACGTCGCTGGTGATTCTCCGAAGTGCAGGGATCTCGTCCTCAGCACTGGTGCCTTAATGCCCCTGCTTGCCCAGCTTACTGATAACACAAAGCTGTCAATGTTGAGAAACGCAACATGGACCCTTTCAAACTTCTGTCGTGGCAAGCCTCAGCCACCCTTCGAACAGGTCTGTACGGCTTGTGATTTCTCTTGGTTCCCTAATTGTTGGTATTTGCTTTTTTGTGCTCCTGGTATTCTATCAGTGTGATGTTTGAAGCACAGAAGAACTGCTTAATGGTTTACATAGTTTATTGTATCCATTGTGTCCTCGTTGTTAATGTCTCGGTCTTAACTGGTTAACTTTTTAAATTTCTTCTGCAGTCAAAGCCTGCGCTTCCAGCTTTGGAACGATTGATTCACTCCAACGATGAAGAAGTCCTTACAGATGCCTGCTGGGCACTTTCTTATTTGTCTGATGGCACTAACGATAAGATCCAGGCCGTAATCGAAGCTGGTGTTTGCCGTCGTCTTGTAGAACTATTGCTGTATGTCTCTGATTTTGCCCATGTTTGCATTCATACGGCTGATGATTATTTGTCGTCTTTAATAGCACGTTAGTTACCTTGGATGGATTAGAGAAACTGATTTAAGTGTTGTGGTTCTTAGCAGCCATCCATCACCCTCTGTGCTCATTCCCGCATTGCGCACCGTTGGCAACATTGTTACTGGTGACGATCTCCAAACACAGGTGACCATGCTCTGACAAAATGTACTCGAAGTTTTGAAAGGTGACAACTATAGTGTATATAGTGGTATTTGTAGTTCGCCAACTCATTGGATGGTTTTGACATAAAATCGGTTGAAAGACTGGGTTTAATGCTTGTTTACATTTTTAGTTATTTTGTGCCTCTAGTTGTCACTGTTCAGGTATAGTGAGAATTACTGTACTGTTGGAGTTACAGTAGAATTGCTTCAGTGAAGTCTGCAACTGTGCATAACTGGGATTTGAAGCTCTGAATGGTAGCTTGTACTAATGTTTCTTCTGCACCTATTGTCTCCTTTCAGTTCATCATCAACAACCAAGCCCTTCCGTGTCTTCTGGCTCTTCTGACCAACAATCACAAGAAGAGCATCAAGAAGGAAGCTTGTTGGACCATCTCCAACATAACTGCAGGAAACAAGGATCAAATTCAGGTTGAAATGTCCTGTAATTTGAAATTTGTATCAAATTCTGGTTGAAATGTCCTTTGTAATTGCTTGTTTTGCTTACTCTTGCATTTTCCTATATTGAGAGGTGCTTTTTCTAATGCATTTGAGAACAACTGCTACTTCCTGCAGGCTGTAATTGATGCCAACATCATTCCACCTCTAGTGTCACTGCTTGCTACGGCAGAGTTTGACATTAAGAAAGAGGCAGCGTGGGCCATCTCTAATGCTACCTCTGGTGGGACTCACGAGCAAATCAAGTACCTTGTCAACCAAGGTTGCATTAAGCCACTGTGTGATTTGTTGACCTGCCCAGACCCAAGAATTGTGACAGTGTCCCTCGAAGGCCTGGAGAATATCTTGAAGGTGGGAGATCAAGAGAAGGATCTTGGTAACAGTGGCGGGATCAATCTCTATGCTCGTTACATTGATGAAGCTGAAGGTCTGGAGAAGATTGAAAACCTGCAGACTCATGACAACAACGAAATTTATGAGAAGGCTGTCAAGATTCTAGAGACGTATTGGTTAGAGGAAGATGAAGACCAGAATCTTGCTCCTGGAACAGAAGCCGCGCAGGGCTACTCTTTTGGTGCAAGACAAGCCGCAGCTCCCCCTGGTGGCTACAACTTTGGCTGAAAGGTGTGCTTGTGTAACTCTCTTTGCTCTTCTTCAATTTGGTTGCCGTGTATATGTAACGCCTTCATGTGGTGCACCACATGCAAGCTTCATGTCAATCTATAGGTCTTTGATCACATTCTATACAGTGCTAGACTGATGGATCATGGACAAAGTTGGTGGAAGGGTGGGCCGACAATGAAGGATTTCGATACTAAACATTGAGGGTTTGAATTTATTACTGATCTCAGCACTGTGGGTTCTTGATGCAGGATTGAGGTTGGTGAAAGAAAGCTCTTGAATGGAGGTTGGTGTCTCATCAGGAGAGATGCTCCACTGAAACAGGCTTCTACCTCTAACGAGGCTTCTCTGGCTCCGACCTGGAACGTTGGTTACTTGTAGGAAAGTGTCTGGTCCTGAGTCTCACAGCCCCTCACTTGAACGGTGGCTTGTGAATGTCTTGGTTGTGGGATCAACCACTCTCTAACATAACTAATCTGTCACGCAAAGTGCTGGACAGGGTCTGGTCCAGTCCCTGGCCACTTTGCTGGGTCTGGGTTTCGGAATTGAAACCCTTAATCTGCTGCAGCAGCAGCTGCAAGAACATCCCCTTCTCACGCATGTGCGGCCACATACGTGAGGAGTCCTGCTGTGTAAGACGCAATTTAGCGTCTACACTAACAGCTGTATTGACATGTCATGCATCCCAAAGGGTAGCCGGACTTCATTGTCGGACGACCCGTGGATGCATCCTCTCGATAACTTAACGCGAGTGGACGGCTGTTACTGCTGTCCGTTCTATCCTTACGCTGGCTAATGGCCACAAGGAGAATCGATCTTCTGAGAGAGATGAGCTGAATGTCCTTGTTTCGTTCTCTCGGTTGCTAATTTTTGGCTGTGTCTCTGAGCATAGCCATTACTAATTTACCCTCGGTGGGAGCAGTCTGTTATTATGACACTCACTCTGCTCCAAGTTACGTTGAATTTCTCACTCCAATCCTTGTGCCAATGCTTGAGCGAGTGAACGCTCGGCTCCAAGAGCCGAGCCCTGATATCGACTAACTTGTACAGTTAACTAAGTTTCAATCGACCAGCTGACGTGTCAAGCATTTGAGTGTTCTCAAATCTTAAAAGTCCAGTGACTACTTGGGCAGCAGGAGCATTGCTGTTGCAATGTTCCAAGATTGCTCTAAACGTCTTTCTACGTCATGGTATCTAAGCCAATTATTATAGCGTCACCTTTATGAGGTGGGTTGCTATGTGCATATGGCATGAAGGAAGTTACTTCTGATTACGGTCAGAATTTTGGCTTTCTGTTTTCCATATGTTTATTGAACATAGGGTAGTCAGTTGTGGAGGCAGTAGTAACATTGGAATGCTGTGCTGTTGCAATGTTGTATGACTGCTCTACACGTCCTCAACCTCAGTGTGTCGAAGCTAATCATTATAGCATTAGCTTTCCTAGTCGGTTTGGTATTTGCATGACTTGCATATGGCAGAAAGGATCGTTATTTCTGATCTCGATCGGGGTTATAGCTTTCTGGTTTGCGTATGTTTACTTGTTGTAATATAATAAATGTACTGTATGGCATCCTGCCACTTTATTATAAACTTGAGTAAACATGACTCCTTTTTGTTAAATTGAGTTAATTTGTTTGTCCATTTTGTCCGTGAGTTTTTAATTTGGTGCTTATCCCTAAAGCTCTTCTGGATCCAAAACGGTTTTGTTGAGCTCAAGTGAAGTAGCAAAAGCTGGTTTTGCCTGCATGGTTCTCATTCATGCAGTGTCTTGAAGTCCCAATTTTTGTATATGTTGTTTCAGTGCAATTCCAGAATGAGATCCTATGGTTAGTTCTTCAAATTGCATAAAAATTTACTTATGCCCCTCTTTATCCAAGGTGCAAAATTTGTGTAATTTTGATAGTATTTTCTTATTTTTGAGCCAAGAAACTTATTTTAGAGTTTAACCATAAATGCCTTCGAGGATGTTTTTTGGCTGATGAATGACAAAGAATCTCTCCATGTAGGACACAAGTGCAATTATTCATCTTCTCCATTTTGTGCAAAAAGAAAAGATCATTTGTCTTCTAATGAGTGCTTTTGCATTATTTTAATCCAACAATTCACATGGTGATAGAATAGACGATTTCCATGGTTATTGTTAAAAAACGTAGTATGAACGTTCTCCATAATGCATGGTGGATTAGTCAACAAAGTAGTTTGTGGTATTTTTTAGTCAATATGGAGAGAATACTATTGATCATCTCTCTCCTTTTGTATATACTTCCATCTTTCAATGTTAGTGTGGTATTCTTTCTCTTGCATACTTTGGTGTTTTGTGTTTTAAGCTTTTGTTTTGTTTTTATTACTAAACATGCTATCGACATGCTTTCTCCAATTTTTTTTTTTTTTAAACTTCTTAGTTTCTTGCGCTTTCAGTTTGTTTTTGTTTTCTAGGAGGAGGTACTCCCAACCTTCCCCCCATTTTTATCCCTCACTGGTACTCTTTGTACACACCGCTCTAGCTTCACTCAGTCCCCCTCAGACCCTTCCTCTCTGCTCTACACCCGCCTTATATAGTACCCAGCAAGTCTCATTCGTCCACCCCTGCTGCAGCTGAAATTCAGCAGTGACCCTGTAACTTGGAAATGACACCAGAGGCTCAAAAATCCATAGAGTCACAAACTATAAATTGAGTTTGGAAGATAATGAACTCTAGTTTCATGGTATAGTCTTTTATTACATTGAAATAGTCAAAACATACAACAAAAGAGCATTTTGTGGCACACTATCTACCATCTAGTACTACCGCCTCCCGCATTAATTACAGCCTTCATCCGGTGAGGCATGCTAGCAAGGAGAATTTCAAGAGTTTCCATGGATATAGCTTCCCATGCCCGCTCAATGCTTTTGATCAATTCATCTTTGTTGTTTGGCCTGGTCTCCTTTTGTACAAAGTCTTTTAGAATTATCCACACATTTTCTATGGAATTCAAGTCCGGTGAGTTTGCAGGCCATGTAATATTTTTGATCTTATGAGCTTCTCGCCATTGTTTGGGTAAGTTACTACGATGCACTAAGGCACCATCCTCCGTGAGGAAAAGACTTTGAGAATCATCATGCATATAGAAAAAACCACTCAATCAACCCTTGTACACAACATCAACAAAATTAGCACTTGTTCGCTTATCGGATGGCATAATAACAATAGGACACTTCTCATAACTTGTAAAAGCACCCCAAATCATGACAGATGTGCGGCCGGATTTGAAAATGGATGCTAAGCAATCCCATGAATAACGTTCATACGGTCGTCGCAAAACCTTCACTTGCCAGGAATTTTTGCCTATCTCAAATGAGGCCTCATCTGTCCATATGACAATCATCCACTCCGATGTTTTCCAAGACTAATATTTTTTGGCAAATGCCAATCTATCAGCCTTGTGCTTGTCATTAACATATGGATTCTTTGCTGCAACACGGTTACGAAATCTAATACGTTTAATCTCCTTCATTAGTGTACGCTCACAAACTTTCTCGGTTATCTTTTCTATAATGGAAACAAGTGGAATGCGTCTATTTTGCGTAAAAATGCGTCCTAATTCTCTTCTACCTCGATCAGTTAGTTTCCAACGTCGACGTACAACCTTACGAGTGACCATTGTTCTGTCATTGTTGAATTTCTTCAAAACATATTCAACAATGGAACAAGGCATGCCTAACTATGCTACAATGCTACGTTGTGACATCCCTGAGCGACTCATGCCGACTATGACACCTTTTTCTTCAATGCTCAAATGACGATCTACTATTTTTGCACAATCTTCAACATAAGAAAATGAACTTGAAAATGCAAATGAACATAATCAAATAAATAATAATGTACAACATGCAAGGAATATCATAACACAATGTTATCAAGATTGGTATTGTATAACATGATTTGTTTGTCAAAAAATAGTTTGATAGATTGTCAAATTGTCTTCAAATCATGCATTTTGAATTCTAGCCATCAATCACAGTAGATACAAATGTGCACAGGGATTGAAATTGGCCTAATCCTGAAGCATTCAAGAAATGAATTAACACTCTCAATTTGCAGATCTCCAAATGATACAAGCATTCTTACCTACGTGTGATTTAGGCACTCCAAAACTTGCAAACTCCACTTGCGGACACAAAAGCCAATCTTTACATTGAAATTGCTATCATTCACAAGATTTTAGAACAACTGCATAACGACAAAAGACTAAATTCGCTTAGAGAGAGAAACAAGAATTAGAAATCCACAGTCACATTCAACATCTCCTACAACAAAATTTGTGTTGATTGAGTGCATACACATGCTTCATTTATAAGTTTCAACTGAAAATGAGCAAATGCATGAATTCCATGTGCATCGATATTTCTAGAAGCTGTGCATACAAGTTGCCACTGCAGTGACACTTGTTTGTTAATTTTGATTTTTTATGAAGATTTTTCAAGTATCTCATTAATTGCTTAATGACACATGTTGTAAGACTACTAATCCACCTAATGTTACTAATTAGAGCTCTTGAGTTGAAGAAGTGGAGAATTGGGAGCGTTTCAAAGTAGCTTGAGTGCCACTTCAGAGAAGCTAGTTTCGGTGTGTTGGACGAATGAGACTTGCCGGGTAGTGTACAATACAGCTCCTCCCTCCTGCCTTTCCCTGCTCAAGCCCACCCACCACCACTCTCACCGTTTAGTTCCTCGCATCCCCTCCTCTCCTTCCATACGACTTTTAAGTTTTATTTTCTTTCTTTTCTCACCTTCAAACTTCCCCTTTTTGCCACCACTTCATACCTCCAAGCATCCCTTTCCTCTCTACATCACTTCATCTTCTTTGTTGTTGTTCTTTCAAACCCCAAGTATTATTATTTTTATTTTTATTTTTATTTTTTATTTTTTCATAATTATTTATCTTTATCTTTTCGTCCAAATTGATCTTTATTTTTATTTTACTTTTATTATTTACTATTATTATTTTATTATTTTTATTATTTTTTTAATCTTTATTTTTTCTTCACCTTTAATTTCTCTTCATCTTTATCTTTTTACTTTTTAAACCATCTTTATCTTCCTTTTCAAACCCTAATTTCTCCCCGAAGTCATTTTCATTCTACATCATGACTACTTCAACTTCTTCTGTTGCTACATCTATGACTATTCCGGTGGCTGCTACTATTATTGAGCCACCAAAGCTTCAGCCTCTTCTTTTTCCACAGCTGGAAGCTGACGGGAGCAATTATTTATTATGGGCGAGGTCTGTCAAAACACATATATTTGCTGAGCAATTATCAAACGCTATTGTTTTTGACATTATTCCCATTGATCCTGCTACCACAAGTTTCATTGTTCCTGCTGCCATTGTTTCTGCTTCCACTTCTTGAAAAGCTTTACTTTTGCTCCATTGCCATGTTGTTCTTTCTTTACAACATCAATATTTAGAGATAGAAAAAACAAATGAGCTTTGACAGAAGCTCAAATCTCATTTTGACCATCAAAAAACAATGTTCCTTCTTAGAGCTCTCCACAACTGGACCCATTTACGAGTATTGGATTTTTCAACACTTGTTGCTTTTAACAATGAACTGCACAACATTATATCGCAATTACGATTGTATGGTCAAGCCATTACCAAACAAGAAATGATTGAGAAAACTCTCTCAACATTTCCACCAGTTTCTACTGTACTTGCCCAGCAATATAAAAACATGAAATTTAAAAATCACTTAGATCTCATGTCTTTGTTACTTCTTGCTAAAAAAAAACAAGATCCTTTTGCGCAATGTAGAGGCCCATCCTATTGGGACTACAGTTCCTGAGTCTCATGCTGTTAAGGTTTTTAATGTCAAATCTAAGACACAAAAATTTAAGAAACATCGTTATAAACAGTCCGGTAGTCATAGTTATGCGCACAAGAATAATACTAATTCTTTTTCTCATAACCATAGTAAGCATCAATCAGAGACGCGTACTTGCCACAAATGTGGTAGAGTTGGCCATTTGACAAATGTTTGTTGCACATCAGACTATTTGTCAAAATGTTCCAAGAAAACAAGAAACTTCAAGCTCAGGGTCATGAAGCTTGTATCATGGATGCGTCTATAGACCCGTTTGGAGCTGAAGATTTTAAAACACATGTTGCTGAGGATACCTCCACTGGTGAGTCTTATGATGCGCTTCTTGACTCTTGCAGACTAAACAATTTTTTAATGTTGATAATCTTTCAACTTGGCAAACCAGAAATTTAATAACTATGACGGAATCGAATGTGTTTCATTTTCAGGAGGGACTTGCAAAGGTGATTTTGCCAAAAGGCAACACCATAACATGCCTGCGTGCTATGTTTTCTTCCTCTGTACCTCGAAGCCCAATAAGCTATTGAGATATCCACACCAATGGTTTTCATCTCTCGACCACAAATCTAGATAGGCGAGAAGCTCTGGTTTTTGTACAAAACAATAAAGTAGTGGAAACAGCCTTTGCTGCGACAAGTGGCTTGTATCGGATTCTAATTTGACTACCGATTGTATCTAATTTTGCTTTATCTTCTAAAGATAATAAAATTTCACTGTGGTATGGAAGACTGGGTCATCCAGGCTCTACTTTATTTCGGAAAATTCTTCTATGTGTTCTTGGTCATAATTTACAGCCAACTAATGAAAATTCAATGACACTATGTCAAGCATGTGTACAAGGCAAATTGATTGCCAAACCATCCATATAGAAGCTGCCCAGTGAATTACCACCAATGCTTTCAAGACTACATGGTGATATTTGTAGTTTGATAACACCTATGTCTTGACCATTTTGATATTTTTTAATTTTGGTTGATGCATAAGGCAAACAATCTCATATTTTTTTACTATCAACTAGAAATTTGACTTTTGCCAACTTACTTTCGATGCTTATCCGGTTCAAGGCCCATTTTTCTAATTACCCAATCAAAACGCTTCAAATGGATAATGCCCAAGAATTCCGATTCAAGTCTTTTGAAAATTATTATATTGTCATTGGGATTGATTTAACATATTCAATTCTGTAGGAACATGCTCAAAATGGATTGGCAGAGTCTTCCATCAAGCAAATCTAACTTAGTACGAGACCTTTGCTTTTACATACAAATTTTCCTGCATACATGCAGTTCTACATGCTGCAACTTTAATTCGATTTCGTCCTTCATCTGTGGAGATTGTTTCTCCACAAGAATTTCTTTCAGGACGCGTTCTTAATGTATTTCATTTGCAAGTATTTAGATGCAGTGTTTGGGTTCCAATTGCAGAACCTCAATGTCATACTATTGGTGCTTACCGCCAAGAAGGCATCTAAATTGGATTTGACTCTTCCAGCATTATTCGTTCTATTAACGCTTCTACTGGTACATTATTTTGTGCGCGTTTTGTCAACTGTCGGTGTCGAGTAGAGAGGCCTTGTCTTGGGAAAGCGCCAGACTTTTGGTTGTAAATAGACTTGGCCGGGAAATAAAGGGGCCTGTAATTTAACAAATACATGTGTGCATGCTCACAAAATCTTCATAATCCATCATAAAGTCCGCATATAACATTACATGTTTGTACAAAGTAGTTGAAGTTGCTCATAAACCGCATAAGTTTCCTTTTAGAAAGGTTCCGATACTAAAATGAGTGCCACAGACGCTCCAAAACTCCAACTTGAGAATGAAACATTTCTCTGGAAAGCTAAAAATAATATCTACAAACCCTCCAACATAATTAAAATATCATACTGTCCGACTTTTATAATCTGTCAAAATTTGTTCTCTTCAACTCCAGGACAACTCACTACTATTCTTCTCTCAAGCCCATAAATCTCACATACAAATTCCAAATTAATCGTGTGATATCTCTTTAGAAAGTTAACACAATAGTCTACACAACTTCTAAGTTTCAACTCAAAATAAGATACTGTCCAATTTTTATAGTTGGTCAAAATTCACTCTCTCTACTTTGAAGGCAGTTCATCACTACTCTTTTCCCAAGCTCATAACTTTCACATATAAGCTTCAAACTGGCTGTGTGATATATTTATAGAAAGCTAATACACTAATCAACACACCTAAATTTCAATACAAAATAAGATAGTGTACAACTTTTACTGCTAGTCAAAGTTTTCTTTCTTCAAAATCAAAGGCAGCTTCTCATTATTTCGCCTCTAACCTTATAATTTTTGCATCCTACCTCCAAACTAAGAGAATGATGTCTCTTTAGAAATTTAACATCTAAATACACACTTTCATAAAATTTCAAAGACAAAAAATTGTTCATCCAAAAGTTATGAGCCTTCGAAAATTTTGTCCTCTCACTCCGTGGCAATTATCCCTCTCTCACTCCATCAAGCATAACTTCCACACAAAAATTCCAAATTGAGCGAGTGATAGATTTTTGGAAACCTCAAAACAAGATAAATAAGCTCACAAAATTTCATTACAAAAACTCTTTTGTACAAAACTCGATATCTCTCCAAAGTTTTGGTTCTCCTTAAGCAAACTAAAAGGAGGAAGAAGAAGGCCCTCCACCTTATCTTCCACCTCACCCCCCCCATCCCCTCCACCTAAGCAAATTGCCACATGTCACAAAATGCCACATGGACCACAATTTGTCTACTGACCACCCCTTTCCTCCCATAACTCTATCTTTATCTCCTACGAGGCGACTACGTGGCCTTCAAATCCCTTTTAAAATCCAAAAGAAAGATAAAACAAACTTTATTTTTTCATTTAACATTTTAAAATCTACAAACAAAATTTAAAATGCTTTCAACTAAAGAAATAAAATAATTAATGCCTAATGATTGTTTAATAGAGGTAAAAAAAATAGAATTTTCTCCATGTGAATCTTTAGACTCTCCAAAAAATCTTCTAGTTTGACAACATTTAGTTGTTTTTACATAGTGTATGTATACACGATGCGACACTGATTTGAAAAAGACGTATTTTCATCTTTGAAAGGAGCAACATCTATTCAAAAAACTTCTACTACTCTTACTTTTCAAGCACCTCAAACATTTACATCAAATCTTGATTCACGGACATTTTTGACCAAAAACAAAGTTACTAAGATTTTGTATTTGCAAAAGATTGCAGATCAGACACTTAATGAATTCAATGATGCACCAAGAATCACTAAAATTCCATTGAATGAAGCTCAAAATCTTTTTGCACGAGTTTTTGTACCAGAAATTACAACCATTTTTATCCTTGAGTTCAATCTATGAGCAAATGGACCAGATAAGCAACCACACAAACGCAAAGCAATCTTTGATGCTGCTAATCCTCTTCTACCTACAATAACCACTGCCAATTTTATTCATCCATCTACTTCTAAAGAAGAAATGTCTAAGTTGAACACATAATTATCTGTGATGTACTGCGGTATTGATCACGTATGGGACAGAGTAAGTATTGACATAGATGAACCATTCATTCCTATGATCATTTGAGAAAGAGATATGGAAGCAATGCATCATTAATAAAGTGATTCTCAATAAAAAATTGTTGTAGGTGTTGATACCGCATGTGTCCAGATTATTTGAGACCATATAGTGTACATTGTAATTTAACGCCACGATATTTGCTTGAAATAGTTGCACTTAAATTTGTAGATTCAAGGCTAGGTGGGACTCTCATATATATATATTAGGTTTGAAGTGAGCCATATAGATAAGCGGTAACAGCATCCATAAGTCTCATATCAAGGATGGTGTGTATTGTCATTCCAAGAAGATATAAAAAAATAATAGTATCCATAACGAAATGAATGGTTCATTTATGTCATTTTTATGATTCGGTTTATTTGGTTAAAAAGATTCATCATGTTCAATACATATCTTCTATCATCACCTACAGTAGGTCGGAGTTTTAAAGGTAAAGATCCTTACCGTCCTTGCAAGGAGGAGGAGGAAACATTGAGTGAAAACTATCCATACCTCGTTGCGGTCGAAGCACTTTTATAATTAGCTACATCTACAAGGCCTGATATTGCATTTGCAGTTAATGTTCTTGCAAAGCATAGAGCTCGTCCTACACTTCGACATTGGAATGACATCAAACACATTTTCCGTTATTTGAAAGAAACTGAAGATTTGGGACTACACTATACTCGATCGCCAAATCCAACATTGGTTGGATATGCTAATGTTGGATATAAAAACACCATATTCATTAAAATGAGAGATCGGAGACCTCTCAAAATAATCATGCCGATCTTGATCTAAAACATCAGTTTCTATTAAAATGAGAGTTTTGATCTGAATTGATATAAAACCTTTCAGATTTGACCTAATATTGAAAGGTTTTCTATTAATTTAACTCGATTCGAGTTAAATTCACATAAAATCTTTCAATATTAGGTCAAATTTGAAAGATTTTTCGTTAATTTAACTTGAAAACCTTTTAATTTTAGCTAAATTGACATAAAACCTTTAGTTGATTTTTTTATAAATAACCTCTCATTTCAATGGAAAACTCCCATTTTAATGAATATGGTGTTTAGATCAGATTCTGCAACATCCAAATCTCAGACATGCTATATTTTCTTGTAACATGGAGCTGCAAGATCTTGGAAATCAATAAGGCAAACAATCACTACAACATCATCTAATCATGCAGAAATTATTGCTTTACATGAAGCATCTCAAGAATGCATCTGAATAAGATCGATTGACAAGTTCATTTGAACAAATTGTGGATTATTTTATGATAATTCTCCAACTGTTTTATACAAAGACAATAGTGCTTATGTTACTCAAATGCAAGCAATTTTTATTAAAGGTGATTGCACAAAGCATATTAATCCAAAATATTTCATCTATATTAATGATTTGATTATAGACAAAGTACTTGAAATTAAGAAAATTGCATTAGCAGATAATCCTGCTAATATTTTTACCAAGGCTCTTCCATCATGGCATCATCTACTCATCGTTAACTTGTCCATGACATTGGAATGCGGCAACTTAATATTTTAGAACAAGAAATTCAATAGATTTTCATTATGAAATTTATTGACCCTTTTGATATCCTTCCATGGATTTTTCCCACTGGGTTTTACTATGAGAATAGATTGATAAAAGAGTTGTACTTTTTTTCCTTCATCTGTGGTTTTATCCTTGAATATAACCAAGTTTTTTCCAGATAAGGTTTTAATGAAGCAACAACTGTAAATTTTTAAGATTATGGAAATTTTTGGATAGAAAAAGTGGGGTCGTGGTGAGAATCACGGTTTGGGGTTCAATGTTGGAGCTTGTTAACCATCTTGGGGTGTTCTGCATCTTGTCACATTGCAGCTCAGGGGTAGAATAGCCGGTCGACTGTTACTCCTGCCTCATTAGCATGCCAAGCTACGAATTTTTCAAACCAGTCAATAAGATTGACGAGGATCAAACCGTGGACTGATCAGTTGACCACCGACATATGAAACTAGCCAACTAAGTCCACGATTTAGCGACTGTATTCGGCATTCAATTGATTTTATTGCCTTCATCGACTAGCCCGTATTTATTTTATTATTTTATCTTTATTATGTCGAGCAAAGAGGAGTGTTAAGAAACGTAATGTAAACGCTCCCCATAATGCATGGTGGATTAGTCAACAAAATAGTTTATGGTATTTCTTAGCCAATACGGAGAGAGTACTATTGATTGTCTCTCTTCTTGTATATACTTCCATCCTTCAATGTTAGTGTGGTATTTTTTTTCTTACATACTTTGGTGTTTTGTGTTTTGAGCTTTTGTTTCGTTTCTATTACTCAATAGTTATAAGCCCATTGTTTAAGGGTTAAGGAAAGTAGTAGTACATTTTGAGAATTAAAAATTCCTGTGTTTTTTCTAGACTCCATTCCTTTTTGCAAACTAGAATTCCTTATAACTTTAATCTCATTAATCCCTAAAGCCCTGAGGGTGTTTTCTGTCAAAAATTCTCAAAACTACCATTTCCTTTGCATTCACTTAAGGAAACCAAAAATATATATATTTCTGGAATTGAACCTTAGGATTTTGTACTTAATTTATTTGAGATCATGTAGTAAAATTTTCATCAACTTTGACCGTACGAATTGGAAGATATTAGCATTCAAAGTTGGAAAAAAAGTTTTTTCTTAAGAAGAAGCTTAAATTGCCTGAAAAAATAAGATTGTCCATAACTTTCTCATCCCTAGTCCAAATAGAATGAATTAAATCTTCACGTATAGATAAAAACATAAGATTTTAGGAAAAAAAATTCAAAAAAATTTATTTTGACTTTTTATAAAAAAAAATGGGCTGCCCGGAGTACCCGCCAATCTCTACTTCCTGCTTGTTGAGCCATAACTTTTTCATCTAGCATTTGATTTTAACAAAAAATATATACCCACAAAGCTCTTGCAAAACTATACAATCTCAAGAAATCTCACTTCAAACTGAGACAATAGGAACCTACCCGGATCCAAATTGTCCCCTAAGGGGACAAACAATCCTTTAGGGGTTAATCAAAATGGAATGATTCAAAGTTTTTCATGTGTAAATAAATCTTTAGAACCAATATCAAATTTTCATTTTTCTAAAAAGTGATTTTCAAAGAAGTTCTTTAAATTGCCTGGGCTATCCACCGAGTAACAAAAACTATATATCATGCAATAACTTTTTAACTATGTAGTCAATCCTCAGGCACATGTGGTGTGAAATTTTCAAAGAAAAATAAATTAAAAACTCCATTCATTGTGAGTTGCCCAAAATCGCTTTGTTACCAAAAAATGGTGTTTGGTCCTTCAAGGATTAAAAAGTGCCAAAGTGGCAGTATAAAAAGTTTTAGTGGTTCTCCAAATTTCAACATTCATCCACATATTGGAGAACTCACATTAGTACATATCACATGTCTAAAATTAGGTTTTCATCCACAATCTAGCAATTTCATCCATTTCTTTTTATTGAGTTTTTTGGTGATTTCATCCAAGTTTTTGGCATTTTAAACCATTTTGTAGCCAGATTTTTTTTCCTGGTACAATCTAGCCCTAGAAAGAAAAAGAAAAAAAACCCACCCTATTTGCGAGTGCTCCTTGTGCCCAATGGTGAAAACACATCATCAAACGAATTATACAATAACAGTCATAAACTGACCTCCATTCTTCACATCTAATACAGCAGTACATATCTACACCTTGGAAAGCTCTGTGACACCAATGACATGCAAGAGAACATGATAATAATTCCTGCATGTGGGCTAATGCTTATGAAGTAAAATGCAAGTGATTGCATAATTTTTGAAGACACAATAAATTAATTACAAATATTCAAAGGTGAAGGTCATAGGAGTCTATTATTGTAACCTAGGTGAATCCAAAATCCAATGGATGCACAATAAGAAAGATGTTTGTAGCATCAAAATGTAGCCCAAGCAAGAGTTTCAATTGAAAGACACCATACACAAAATCATCACCTTATAATGTTGCCAACTTCATAGTATTACAAAGAGTAATTTATTACCCCCATAACATTTCGTAGCATTCAGAGAGGTTATTGTTTCTTCTTCAGAGTCTTCATCCACAAAATTCATCTCCACATCATTAATGTAAGCTTCATAATTGGGATAGTAGTTGTAAATTTATGCTGCATAACATTCAATAGCAATTAGGTGGGTATCCTTCTCCCCAACATAATGTTGTAGAATATTCCAAGCCTCCATCAATAACTACAAGGTTAAGCAACAAAAATGTCAAAAAACTAAATACAATTTAACTGAGTTGTATGGGTCATAGTGGCATACTAATTGGGTCAATAGCAAAATAAGTTTCTAAACTTTTAAATAAAACTTCAAAAAAAGGTATTCTAATTCATTGAGAAAAAATAAATTCAAAAATTGAATTATTTCACTTTGCTTCAAAAGTCATTAATGATTTGTGTTTTGAATTGAGAAATCAAGCTCTTAATACATATAGAGTGATAAGAGGTAAATTAGAATTAGTAGGAGCTCTTGAACTGCTCATAGTTAAATCAAACGTAGGAATCACTATAAGAAACCTGCGTTTTAGGTGACAAGCCAAAAAAAATTTAAACAAATTTTAGGTGACATCCAATGCAACAACTCATATTTTTATGTCAACATTGACATTATGTTGGACATTTTTGTTGACATAAAAGCATGGGTTGTTGCATTGGATGTCACCTAAAATCAGTTTAAGAAATTTGGATTTATCACCTAAAATGTAGGTTTCTTATAATGAATTGTGTTTGAAATAAAATTTCAAACCTCATTTAAGCACAATAGAATAATTTTTCTCAAACAACTTTGAATGAAAAGAAGTTGGGGAAATCAAGCTAACTTCATCTCTGAAAATTTGTTTAAGATTTGGAACATCCAATTAAAAGTTATGGACAAAATTCAGAAGAGAACGTTTGAAAATATAAAAAAAAACATCCCTTTCAATTGCTATCTAAATTTTGCTATGAGCAATTCAAGAGCTTGTACTGATTCTAATTTACCTACTACTACCCCATATGTATATTAAAAGATTGATTTCTCAACTCGAAACACAAATCATAAATAGCTTTTGAAGCAAAGTGATGTAATTCAATTGTTGAATTTATTTTTCTCAATGAATTGAATGCCTTTTTTGAAGTTTTATTTAAAAATTTAGAAACTTATTTTACTATTGACCAAATTAATGTGTAATTGTAACCCATGCAATTCAGCTGAAGTGTATTGAATGCCTTTTTTTGAAGTTATATTTAAAAGTTTAAAAACTTACTTTGCTAGACCCAATTAGTGTGCAATTGTGACCCATACCACTCAGCTAAATTGTATTTAGTTTTCTGACATTTCTTCCACATGGCCTTACAATTACTGATAGGTGTGAAATATTTTGCAACATTCTCTTGGGGGAAGGCAACCCACCTGATTACTACTGAATGTGTTATACCAAATGACCCCAACTCCATCTTTATTGTTGCCCTTCTACTGCTCACCATTTTTGAAATCAAGCCTTCTTAGTTTCCAAGCAAAAGTAGGGGTTGGCATACAGTTGTAGGTGTAGGTACCTTGCATCCAACCTCATATAAGAGTGGCCATTGCTTGCATCTAACATTAACTTAATTGGAATTTCTGGTCATTTTTATTACACTTTTCTCATTGCTAGTTATAAAAAGTTATTTTTTTCACTCATGATTTGGGGTAGCAAAGACATAAAGTATTATAATATTCAAAGAACAAAATTGCACCTAGAAATGATATTACTAGTGGATAAGCATTGACAATGATAGACTTTACTGAGTGCGAACTGCAACAAACAATTGACTTCCAATCTAAATAGGATATTAATGTACAAATCACACACATCAAACCCTCTGTTCCGACCACTGTTTGAGGTTGGCATGGATCAAGGGTTATTCCTTTTCATTCCTGCCCATGTACATGCATAACAATGAACTTTCTAATTTAAAGCCTAAAGTTAAAAGCAAAAAAGCCATTATTGAATGTACTTTTAAACTAGGATATTCGAACTGGTATAACCTCACACAGGAATACATAGACATAGACGTTTCGGAGTATGTTTAGAGCGTACAAAATCCATGCCCTCAAGTTCTTTTATAATTTCAGCAAATGATGGCCGCTTTGAAGGGTCTTTGTGCCAACAAGCTTGAATAAGTCTGTCCCAAAACATCATACACAAACCTTGTTACTGGATAATTGATAGCAGAAAAACAACACTTATGAATTGACCAACTTCGCAGCCAATTGTTGATACTACACTTTGTGTCTTTTATGTCGCCATATTTGTTACAAAAGATGACAAAAAGGCTTCCTATCGTTAGAGGTAAAAAGTTGGATTATCAACATCTATGGGTGTATTTTAACTAAAATTTTGACTATTAAAGTAAGCAATTAATATAATTAATATGAAATGCAAAGAGAAATTATTAGCTCAGAACCTAAAAGAGTGTACAAAGGAGGAATCGAATCTTACTCCTTCATGCCTCGGGGGTAACCGTTGGCAAAAAATCCGGGTCGCACATTCTCGTAAGCTCTTTTCCTTGCAATGCCTTCTGGTGTCGCCCCTGCTGAAGCTTGTAGGCCCTCAAACATCTGCTCAGACGAATTATCATTACATGAAAAGATTGGGATAAGGCATTGAGCAATCAGACAAAAAAAGAAAAGCAGGAAGGACAGTAATAAAGAGAAAAATTCATGTTATAAATCTATACAAATAACAGGTCGGAAGAACAAACCTCGTGCAATATGAGACCGAAGGAAAAAGCATCTACACTCTTATCAAACGGTTCATTCCGAAAAATCTCTGGTGCCATGTAAAGATCTGAATACAACAATCACATGTCTCATTCTTACATGTTGAAACATGTTAATCACCAGGTGCTTCCGCACAGTTGACAACTCTATACGAAAATCATCACAGCACTCTTCAACTGGCGCTCCCTCAACGATTAAAATTCTTTCTGAAGATTTCTTCTAAATATTATGACATACATGTAGATGTACTTGGACAACGAATTAACTATACATTCTATCAAAAATGTTAACATCCATATGTATATAATATTATTGTTTTGGTAAAATGGATAATTATCTTGACATATGATATCATAATATACCATGGATATCTCCAAGAATTTCTGGCTTGCCACTCATCTTCTTGCATCATATGGTTCATATTCTAGACCTAAAAATTCAAATATAGAGCTTACAAATAAATGTTTATAATTAAAATGTTATCTACTGAGAGCTCTTGAAATCATTTCCACTAACATCAATCGAGATTAAACATCTGGATTAAACTGAAATAAGTAAACACAGATACAATGTGAAAAGGGAGTCGCCACCAAGGGACGGAAAAGAATGTCTTACACGACCCAATTTCGGTCCCCTCAGGTGATATAATATAGAGGGTCCTTCGTAGCTTTCCAAAGCCCGTAATTTTCAGTTGCCCGGCTTCATTCAGGAGCAAGTTTCTGCGCATAAACAGACTGGATTATTAAACCAAAAAACCGCTTAAGGCCTGTAGTGAGAATGAGCTACTAGCTACAATTTTCGCACTCGGCACATCTAAGACAATAGTCACGGGTACAAAGCCTTACTTCGGTTCGAGATTTGCATGCACGATGGACGCCCTACTCTCATGTAGGAAGTTCATCCCCCTGTATGAGACAAAAAATTTGCTCAGATTTTGTATATGTGATGCAATCACATCCTGTAATGCTAGGCAAGTCAGTCCATAGTTCCATTAAACATAAGTAGGACCTCGACAACTCAACTCCGTTTCCCTGGCATTTCTGCTGCAATTGAGACGTTCATAAAATGCTTCACGCAGTGACAGGGGAGTGAAGAGGATCGTCACCGAGAGATATCTAGTGCATATCCCACAGCTTGCTTTGGCGGTATAGGTCCCTTTGAAAGTATGTCATGTAAATCACCCTGCGTTTAAAACATCCAGAGTAGGTTCGGATATGATATCTATCAGGAAATCAGAACATGTTTCACTTCTGACAGAGAAATTCTCATTCAGTAACTCGTGGGAGGAGGCAGAAGTGTGACATGATGCAG
Source organism: Antitrichia curtipendula (assembly GCA_951230915.1). Classification (NCBI taxonomy): domain Eukaryota; kingdom Viridiplantae; phylum Streptophyta; class Bryopsida; order Hypnales; family Leucodontaceae; genus Antitrichia; species Antitrichia curtipendula. The sequence goes on from OX579635.1 coordinate 22,816,253, forward strand.
AAAGAGAGAATACCATCATAAGGAGATAATTCTTTACCAGTGTATGATAATGCTCTTATATCTGAAAGCCTAGACACGACGCGGTTTTGCTACCTTACTAGCATTCATCCTCGTAGACTGTATTCCGCAAACATAGTCACTTGATGCAAGGAACATGTACAGACGTACAAGGGCGGTCGCAGAACAGAACATTCTGTAAAGGCGATTCCAAATAGAACAGAAGTAACAAATCTAATAAAGATTAAATTAAGTAGGCATTTTACATACCCGTGGCAGGTACTCCGTGACGATGATTGGAGGTGAAGTCTTCGTAACAGAACATAGATATTGTACTATGTTTGGGTGGCGCATGTGTTCAAGCATGACGAGTTCTCTTGTGAGATCCTTACTGTTCGCACAATTCGATAACAGGCACACTTTTCAGCAAGGTTCAAATATCTCTAAAAAACATAATGTAAAATCTGCAAGCATAAACAACTAATCCACTCCAAGGTTCTGCTGGATCGAAGAACAAATATCCACAGATTTAGCGAAGATACCAGGCAAGCGAAATTTGACACTTTGTCTACTTACAGAGTGTCAGGATCTGCTGCGTTAGATAAGTAGAGCGTTTTTGCGACCACTTTTGTACCCCGCCAATCTACCAAGCGTACTTCTTGAGTGGCACTCTGCAGATGGGAAAACAAATGTCAGAACGTGGCCTAGGGACATATATAGTACATCTGCAGTCAAAACGCGTAGAGTTACAAGAGTGATTACCTTGCGGAATGCAGGAACACCGTCAACGGGCAGCAATTCCGAACGATCAATCTCATAATGGAGTGAGGGATCCACGTCGGTTACTAGATGCTTTCGTTTATCCTGTATCAGATGCAAGGCCACGAGGTATACCCCTTTAACATACATAAAACTCGTTACAACATGGGCCAAGAAAACGAATCACAAACTGACTTCGTGCACTTGGATATCACGCATGCATCACCGTAGTTGTACCTGAACTCTTCCATCATGCTGCTCGAGTATCTTGGATACAGCTCCTCTCGCGTACTCTCGAGCATTAGCCAGAGGCTGCATAAATCGCGTAGAGGGCTTTAGAAAATCTCTCCGATACGTCTGTAGCCGATTCTCAAACACGAATCTCTGTTGAACAGTTGAACAATTGTAGAACAGTAATGGGAAACTGTCAACAAATATCTAAGTTTAATAATGCGCAACCAAATTGAAGAACTTACGGTATCGCCCCAGCGGTCCACGGGGTTGACATTGGCACCCCGCGACAGCAGCAACTCCACCACAGCGACATGACCCTCGCTTGCGGCCACATGAAGACCTGTTCTATTATCATAGTCACAAGAGTTGACGGAGGCGCCTTTGTCCAGCAGTTGAATTATTCCTGGTACGTCGCCATTGCTGGCACAAGAGAGAAGCAAACTTGTGTTCCCGAGCGGCTCTGTTTGCTGAGAACCATTCGAGTTATTCATCTTCCTCGTTCCTCCTCTCTATCCGACTCTCGTGCTTTTGAGCTGAATAATTCCACCAACGCAGGATGCTCAGGGTTTAGGGTTTAGGGTTAACATTAAGATACGCACAATTTCTAAGCTAGCAAAACGATGATAGCAATCGCTTCCCCGCAATGAGTTTTTCATCCTGCAGCACATCAAATCAAGACCGACACTGCAATCAAGAGCTGACTAAATATCTACAACGCAACATGAATTTGTACAACTATTATAAATACTCATAGCCACGACAAACACATTTATTCATTATACACCACAACGACTTTCGTAGATCTCTCCAATCCTGTAAAATATACAATTCCACCGACAAAAAAAGGATAACCAGATTCCAATTCCAAACCAGGACGTCCCTAGACAATACATCGTCATATTCATTATAATGGCGTTAATTCCAAGAAGTTCAACTCTTCCTGTTTAGAATATCAGATCTACACCAATTCTAATTTTCAAAAGTCCGTGCACTTGACAGTGCAACAATGACGCCCTAGTCCAGGAAACAGAGCAATTCCAAAACAAATCCAAAACTCCAAACACGATAACCTAAATGGACTATGATCGAACCAACCAAAAGCCCCGAGTGATGAGCAGGCGAAACACGACCAGAACAGAAGAAATTAAAACGGGACGAAGATGAACTTACGTCTCGGAATGGCAGAAAGCACCATGAGAGGGGATTGCTCGCTCTTCCAAATCGCGGTTCGCGAATTCCAAAGCGAATCCAGTCTAACTTTGTGTGAAGATGATTTTCAATGAAATTTTTTCAACGGAAGAGAACGACCTCATTCTAGACCACGATTTTCAATGGAAAATCATCGTGGTGACCGAATTGATCAAGAGCATCGAAACAAAGAGCAACAGAATTGTGGGAAATGCGACCAGTTAAGGGTTTACAGTGATGCCTGGCGCAGAGGGCATTCCGCAACGAAGGCAAAGACCAACGAAGCCGGAAGCCCCATTTTCTCGCGAAATGAGCGATAAAGAAGGGCAGGGACAACCAACCCATACAGAGTCGGCATAAATTAAGTCACTTCTGTCCAAAAAAAAGTGCCACGTGTCATGTTGTGATTGATTTTGACGAGGATCTGACATGTAAATTCAATTTCGGCACGCCCTTGTTTAAGCCATAATATTAGAGTTAATCCTAAAGGTATGTTTGCATTTTGTGTTAAAGAGTGTTATTACTAAGGGTCTTAAGAATGAATTTGGACCTACTTCTTGACCAAATTCACATTGCAAACATCGCCCCTCATATCAAGTGCAAACATACTTTTTAAATGTGTACAATGAGGGATTAAGAGGTGGAGTTTGAAAAAAACATAGGACAAAAATTCCTTAAGTACCGAAATTAGGGACTAATGGTTTTTGGTATTGTGTTTCTTTTGTACTATTCTTGGTTAAGCCTTCCTCTAATATCCCTAGTACAAACTGGAATTCACTTCACAATTAATTATATTATATAACCAACATTGGTCCTTTCTAGGCTATGATGGTATAATACTTTCTTACAACAATGCTAGTGTGTGAGTGCAAAGACGTGAGTTTACAAGCATTGAACCTACAACCATTTGAAAGTATTTATAATATATGTACCTATAACATAGATACATTATAACGTGGAAAGAGTCTATAATATAGGTATTTATAACATAAACACTTACAATCATAGAAAGGGGCTATATTATAGACTTTTAGACTCATAGATTCTACGCTCTCATGCTAGCATTCCCCTACTTTATTAGAAGCTTGGAAGGTATGTATATGATTAATTCAAAAATTGTGGTTACTTTGCCAAAGCAACTATATGAAACACATTTGTTCATTGTGGAGGTTTCATTTTCAAGAATGCCAAAGGGATTCCTACCTCATTGGTAAATAATGCTATGAACTGCCTATCATTAATTTTGGTATGTTAGGTCTTCTTGTTAAAATGTTGAAATTTGTTGTCTTTGGATTATTGAAAAAGAGGCTTCTAATTATAGGGAAGTTTAAGTAAAAAATTGAGACACATTTAAAATAAAAAATAATTCTTTAATTGTCCTTCCATGTTCTATATCTCTAGCTCTTCAACACCAAAGTGCCTAGAGTCTGCATATAGACACAACAATATATCTTCCTATATGACAAAAAATTTACATTGCCTTACATTGTGCTCCAAAACATGTGTGGAATTATTTAAGTGGTCAACTACGGGTGGTTCTACCACATACTCTTATAAAGCTGTAGATCTTTATAGTCTAGAAGAAAGGATTATTCTTAATAATTAACTCACTATCTACATTGAATAGGGGTATTAAGGGGGGCCAAAAAATTAAAGGGACTTATTGTAGAAAATTGCAGATGTTTGAAACATGATGTACAATACAATCCCCAGACACTTCAATAACTATTGATGTACAACAAAGGTAGATATTCATATAGTGTGTAATGTCAATTAATTAGTATGGGTCCCCTTAAAACCCCTATTCAGTGTAGAAGAAGAGTAACTTTGGTTGTATGACCAAGAGGTGAATGAAGAGTCTGTTGAGGATAGTTGTACTATCTAAAGCCATGCCATGACCGGCTATCTACAACATAGACTGCAACGCTACACGCTTGTGGGCCTGAAACAATTGAAAAAATAACACAAGTCAAAGTGCAGCTTCCACATCTCGGATTGGAACTCTCTTGCCACAATCTAAGTTACAATACAAGAAGAAGATTCCACAGTTGGGTGATTCTACATCAATTTACAAGACATTTCCCTTCGACTCCACAGAGCTCTCCGCAGTTATGGCCGAACACCGACACAGCTGACCCTCCGCCTTCCAACATTCAAACTCCTACGAAAGCCTTCCTACACAACTCCTGCACAATTCCTACTACTAAGTTTTGCCTCTTCAAAAGTTACAGATTGGCCTCATTTTGCCTCTTCAAAAGGCCTCAATAATAATAGTAATAATAATAATTTGAAGTCATAATCTGTCAATCAATCAGTCAGTCTGTCAGTCTGTCTGTCTGTCTGTCTGTGTTTTCTAAGCAGTGAGATCGTCCGGGAGTTTTTCTTGGTTGGATCCCATGATCTTCCCTCCCACGTCAGGGAAGGTCTCGACGCCAGGCAAGTTTCGGATGGTTCCGTCGTCCTCGATTTTCAAAGGATACCGAATCAGGTGGCCTGTCATGTCCGACACCTCGGGAGAGTTGTATTGCTCCCAGTTCCTGTCGGACATGTCGTTCACTCTTCGGACGCACTCGATACTCTCGGGCTCCTCGAAAAGGGGATCCAAGGGGAGTCCCAAATGCTCCGCCCACAGTGACATCCGGTAACCGTACACCTGCATGCATTCATTCGAAATTTTCAAAACAACAGCCGAAATTCAAAAAGTCAATGGAAAACAAAACAGCAGTTACCTATCAGGTAGTGTGGGCAGTCGGTAGTTATGTACGTTTTACTGAAGGAATTCAATGAAATTGGAGTCTTTCAATGACTTTTGGAGGGGGAGGTGTGGCAACTGAAGATGTCAAAGATGGTGAGATATCCGCGTTGAGTTCATTGAAAATTGTTGGAAGTTATATACTACCTCTGTTTCTGGAAAAAGACCCGTGTTGTAAAACACGAAGGAAACACGGGTCTTTTTCAGAAACAGAGGGAGTAACATTTACTAAAGTAGTGACATGAGCACCTTGCAAATAGGTACAAGCATGTGATCATGGGGTGTGCCTCCCGATGAATCAATCCATAGGGAGGTCATCAATCAATCAATCAATCAAATGCATCATAGTTCGATCCACAATAAAAGGTATACTTTGTGGAACCGGATTTTAGGGAGAATTTTTTTTTTAAAACGCACCTGACCCCTTGGACGGTTATTCTTGGCCAGCCACGTGTGATGTGGCTGGTAACCCCCCATGGCAATTTCCGTGTCTCGAGAGCCGTCCATAGACCGTTGGTTTATGTTGGCTGAGCCGGACAAAACATACTCATCGTCCACTATCATTCCTTTCGAGTGCACGTATATCATCATCCGTCTGTTTCTCTGTGACTTTCCCTGCAAAATAAGAAGAAAATAATTAGCAGCTTGGCAATTTCTACCTCATGACGAACCCAGTAATTAAGCCCTAAGAGCCCAAACTAAAAAAAAGAAAGTACACTTTGGAAGCTAAATTGTTGATAATAGAAATATGTTTCTATGGTTCAAAAATGTAGGACATACTGTCTTCTTTCAATTGGTACATTTTCATTACCTTCAAACTTGTATTTGAACTTCAATAGATTTGGCAGTGGTTACTTTTGGGGATTAACTACATACTCTCAACTCCTATCTAGATATATCAGTGCCGGATATCTTGAAAGTTGGAAGCTTCCCACATCACCCAAAGTGTCCAAAATGCTGTCAAGATCACCATACCTGGTTTGAGCTGGACGCAGGTGGTTTGGGAGGTTCATACTCCCCAGGCTTTTTGGTCTCTCTGTTTCCAAGGCAATAGAAATTCAAGTAGTCCGTTGGCTTTCGATGCGAAAGTCCACAATCTCTGAGCGTGTCACCAATCAGACGGTACATCATCTTCATCGTTTGCGTCTGTGCCCATATTTCCACCATGCCCACTGTCTCAGATGAGAATCCTTCTCAACCATTAAAATATAAATTACAAAAAATAGGTGCTGAAAACTCCTCATTATACCATCGACTCTATAAATGGTGATGTCAAGAACTTACACCAAAGGAGACAGATCTGATCCAGAGGCAGATTGAAAAGAGAGTGATTTAAAGGAACGAAGTACCCACCTGAAAATACAGAATTTCTTGAACTGGGCCGCCTTCAGGAACACCTTCAGGCCACATTGGAATCACAATGTACACGGCGAACCGCTGGTTCGCTTTGATCTTGCTACAAATCTTCAATGTAAGTTCCATTGGAATGAGGTGATTGGCACCTGCTCAGCAAAGCTCACAATGAAATTCAATTGAATGAGATTAACGGAAGATTATCTATTACAACTGCAGACTAATGCCAAATACTTTGAGTCAAGGAGCACGACGAGGCAGTGAACAGTACGAAGTTGGCAATCGCAGATCATTCCTGTTCCAACTTCAAATAATCTAAAACTGCTGGAATAATATGGAGTTGATTCGTCAGGTGATCCTTGATGAATCAGCAAAAAGAGCATTCAAAGAAAAAAGGTAGTTACCAGCAGTTTTGTAATCAGGCCAGTTGTAAGAGGATCCAAGAAAGTATTGGTTCTCAATATAGATGAAATGCTGAGCACAGCGGATGGCTTTGATATAAGCCATTTGTATGCTGATGTCTATGGCTACACTTTTCCCCCAGACCAGAAACTGCGTTCAACCCAGGTCAACAAACTTGGTCACGTGAGAAGCTTTTATTTTAGCGAGCACAAGAACTCTATATATACACAAACACAGATGCACATATATGTTCAGGTGAATTATGACATGCTCAATAACACAAAAACAAGCCAAGAACAAGGTGACTAGGGCTAGCAACGAGTGTAAAGACGGCATACGAGAGGAATACAAAACAGAGGTGTGAAATGGTTCTGTCTACCTGTTTGGTAACCTCCTCGCCAGTTAGTGGAAACCCCTTCACGGAACCACTATCAATGGACCTGAATATCTGCAGCAATAAGAGACCAACGTGACATGAACATAGGGTTACATAGGGTTTAGGGTTTTAGGGTTTAGGGTTTAGTTCACACAGAGCAGTGCAATCGAGTCTCGCATCACATCGACAGCGAGAAAACAATTCATCCTTAGCCTAGAGGCTTCCTGATATCGGAATTTTCAATGTAGAGACCCACCTGCACTTGCCAAGTTTCTGCATCATATTCATTGCTGACATGCAGAGCAGGATCTCCGCTAAGCGGGGCTTTATTTGAAGGAGCCACAAGAGAGCCCTGCCTATCGATATCAAGGAGCTCCTCATCATGTGTTTTGGTCGCTTTCTTCCAGCGCTGTTCAAAGTTCGTGAGTACGTCGTACGCAGCATGACCTTCAATTTTACAGTGCCAGTCATGCCATGGCTGCCTTGGACCACCACTATCAGGTGAATACTGTTTCAAAATGAAAAACAGGGTAAGACAAATGCTCTAAAATAATGCTGAGATGCTCAATCAAAACATCCAATAAGAGTATCCACGAGAATCCTGAATGCAAAAACAAGGTTTCATTACATACAAAATAGATACTTTACAGGAAAAAAATTTCTAGACAACAATCTGGACACAGAATTTGAATTCATCTGACTCTTATTGATTGAAAAGGACCGAGGATGGGGAAGATGTAAGAACTAACCGGCCATGACTTGTTCCGAAAATCATTCTTATGCTCGTTATCCAAAGAGCCAAAGAGACAATGGGAAGGCGTATCCCATCGACCACCTGTAAGATCTAGACCACCTATAAAACTCGTAATGGTCTTCCGCTCCTTTGGTCCACTGTCAACTATTGTCATCTTTTGATGGTGTGAATATAGTGTTCCAACAACCTGTGATGTATGCATGATGTTACGTTGGGCGTTATTGTTGACATAAAGATATAGGTTGTTACATTTGATGTCACCTAAAATCCGTCAACTTAGACATTGAAAAACTCTAGTTTCTTGTAGTGGCACACATGATAAGATAATCAACAGCAAAATTCCTGAACATAGGACATTAAGGCATACTTCTGAAACAATAGATCATGAAACAATACAGATAGTTTGACAAGTTCATGAGCAGGAGAAAGATACCTTTTGCTTGAACCAACTCATCTTGGAGGCACCATATCGCGCAGCCAGAACACAACGTACGCCAGTGCCCCTGAAGTATTTCTTCGTTTCCTCATCATGCGTATTCATTACACCATCCTGAAATCAGGAGAGAAAAGCGGATCTAATTTCAAACACTTGCTCAACTCTTCTCCGGGCACAAAACAAACAATTCACGTTCCAACTGAAATGGTGACTATTGACACCAAGAAAACAGGAATTGAAGTGTGAGAACACAACACAAGGCTAACTAAATACACAAAAGAAGCAAACAAGCATTAAGGAACTAGTGTTTTCTAATGTCTAAGTTGACGAAATTTTTGGACATCCAGTGTAACAACACATGTTTTTATGTAACAATGATGTCCAATACAACATGAAGATGTTACATTGGACGTCATTCTTAACATAAAACACAGGTTGTCACATTGGATGTCCAAGAAAATCCGTCAAACTTCCACATGGGTTTTCTTATGATGAAGTCATAATCTTACCGTCTTGATAAACGTCAGGTCATGTGATGTTTTGTCATCCCAGACCAACAACAGTACACGCACTCCCTCGCTGGCCTTCACCTTGAGAAGCTCCCCAAGTGTCATATTCCCTCCTTCAGGCACAGGGCGCTTACTATCCCGTATCAACCTCACCTTGTCATACACAGACCAGCCTGCAATGTAAATCAGGTGCTTCGCATTCCAGATCGCCGCCACCAAATCTTCCCAACACGGCCTGGGCTCATACAGCTTGCCCCCATCGAGATGAATCGTCGGAAGGGTGTGGTCGTAGATGTGTGTGTCTTGGTACAGCGTGAGTCGACATCCCTTCCTGCAAGGAAAATACGTCTGCGGCACCGCATGCGAATCCCCGACCGCCACTCCCTGCATGTACACCGAATCCTGCTCCACCGGGGTGTAGCTCGCTTTGAGCTCCAGCTGCGCCAGCTTCTTCGTTTTCTTCCCTTGTGGAGTGATCACGTCGAACCAGCCATGGACGACTCCTCCGTTGAGCACTCGCTCCACGGGTATTTTCACATCGCCAATGTGGTCCGTCCCGATCACGTCCTGGTCTCGTAATCTGAAAATGATGTCGTGCACAGGGTGAGCCACAGGGATGGAGAAGTGCTCCTCCCACTTCGGATTGGCGTCGTTGTTGATGACGCGCGTGCGCGCCACTCGGGCGTGGGCCAGGACGACTGTTACGTAAGGGTCGCTGTTCACGGGCATTTTCTGTGTGATGGAGAGACTGGAGGCGAGGGTTGAGAATTTCTGGGATAACCCGTCCATGTTCGGCAAACGCACGGCCTGGAAGATACTAACCTCCAGCGTTCCGTGAAGCAAAGTGGGAGGGGTGGCGTGATAGCGTGGTGGGGTTTGCGGGACTATGTCTGTCACAGTGTTTCCGGAACTCATGGGATGAGCAGCACCGGCAACGTATTGGTTGCCTCCACCACCTGCAAATACAGACACAACAGGATTCAGCTGTGTGCATATTAGCCACTACCTCACGAGCCTAGAGATTAAAAAAAAAACTGGTACAAATGAAACTCATCAAGGAAACAGTTACAATGTCTACACATCGATTTACAGGAAGCCCACACCTGATAGAGGCACACACTGATTTCATTTTGTAAACCATAAGTGCCTCAATGGCAAAAGTGGGCGAATCCATATCTATAAGACGTGAAAAGGAATCATTTGGGAAGTTCAAAATGTACCACTAGAAAGAAGAAATCATAACCTACACTTTTGAAATATGTTTTAGAAATGTTTTAGAAATTTGACAAACTGATTGGCTACGATCTTCCAAAGTGGGATTTCTATGTTTAGTTCAGACACTTGGTATTCACTTTCACAGGTTGATGCTGATCCCATCTGACGCGAGAAAAAAAATTGAAAACAACCTAAATTATGACCAATTAGTTCCTCTTCAATCTGAAGTGATTTGCGTCACAGAGACGAGAAAATCACCTGCGTTACCACCGTAAAGAGGACCGGAATGATATACTGAGGGTTGCAGGCTCATAGATTGCGAATACTGCTGAGGTATCCCAACAGGTCCTGAATCCATCCGAGCAAAAGGTCCAGGCGAAGGTCCACCCACAGATCCTGAATCATTCCGAAAGTAAGGCGGAACCCCACCCGGAGCTCCCGAATCCGTACGAACATAGGGTGTCACTGCGACAACAGGAAATTAGGGTTTCAGGAAAAAATGAATGCAATTTCTCAACAGAAGAAGCCCAATGTCATAATTTCGGTAAGAATGATGAACATATCGACCTTCTCAAGTGTGCACAATCTTCCTTTCTAAGTTCCACACCTCACGTATGATGAAGCTATCAATGCTGATTCTCTGAAGGACAATTAGCACAGAGCCCTGAAATCGATAATGTGCACTATCATATATCTCAGATCCTACCACTGAGCTGAGAAGATCCTTCACTTGAGATTTCAATACACTGACCTCGAGCTGTAGAGTCTATAAGCAGCTCAAGCAGAACACGAGGAAGGAACAACACCAAGAATAAAGAAAATTGAAATAAAAAAACGTCCCCTACATGACCTACGTAAAACTACTAAAAAACAGGAGGACCAATTCATTGATTCTTGGGGTATAGAACTAGGACGCATCTACAGCACATTTTTCACAATATGATGAATTGTGAAAAAATCAGTCATTTTCACAAGTACTGAGCTTTCAACTCAGTGCCATTCAAAATTTTCAAGGGAAAACAAGCACATTTTATCCAAGGACTGTACAGAAACCATTACCCATGCTTTGAGTTCGGAATCGGTCCTCGTCTCGACCACTGCCACCCAATCGGAAGCTCTCGTGATGTGTCAGCCCAGGACGTTGACACAAATTTGGTGGCACAGAAGGAGCTCCATACGGTCCAGGCGAGTTGGTGTATGGGTTACTCCCACTTTCAGAATACGATGGGTACCCAGGAACAGGTGGCAAGCCATAAGGAACAGCTGGATCAGCAGCATTTTGAAATTGAGGAGGAGGAAGTGAATTTGCACTTTGAAATTGATGAGGAGGAAGTGAATTTACACTTTGAAATTGAGGAGGAGGAAGTGAATTTACACTTTGAAATTGAGGAGGAGGAAGTGAAGTTACACTTTGAAATTGAGGAGGAGGCAGTGAATTGACACTTTGAAATTGAGGAGGAGGAAGTGAATTGACACTTTGAAATTGAGGAGGAGGAAGTGAATTGACACTTTGAAATTGAGGAGGAGGAAGTGAATTGGCACTTTGAAGTTGAGGAGGAGGAAGTGAATTGGCACTTTGAAATTGAGGAGGAGGCATTGAATTGGCACTTTGAAATTGAGGAGGAGGCATTGAATTGGCAGTTTGATAGTGAGGATTTGCATATCCTCCGGACGATGCCTGTGGTGAGTATGGCGTGTACTCTGAGGTGTAAGGGGAATAGGAGGCGCTGTCATACGCAGGTGGCACATACTGAAAACTGGCTCCCGAATTCCATGACGCGTACCTTGCAGGCGGTGCAGGAGGTGCAGGATACTCCCCCTGGGAAGGATAGCCTGGCTGAGCTGGTTGATGAATTTTCGGGTACAAGTTCTCTTTGGGCGGTGCAGAAGCAGGATAGGACGCGGGAGGAGCACCGTGAGCTGCAGCAGGGGGAGCACTTGGTGCAGTATTATTAGCGTAGTAGGATCCAGGGTACTCTAAGTTGGAGGGTTTGGCAGGCATGGACCATTTGCCCAAACCCCAAGCCCCTGCATCTTGATTCCCCATCATTTCATGAAAGCTTGGTTCAAAAGCTCCTGGGCTTCAATGCTCCTGCTGAATGCCTTGCTCGACACTGCTCGATATCCATTCCGCAATTCAACGACACATCAGTGGATTCGAGTGAAGAAAGTCCTGCGAGAAAAGGATTTCATGGGCATCAGAGGCACATTCCTCCCTCTTAAAACGAGATTCTCCGATACAACAGGGGAATCAGTTGGACTTACAACTGTCACCAATTCTAAATCAGCATCAGCTTGGGTTTACAACCACCGAAGCAGTTTAAAATTTCAGCTTGGATTTAAAATCATCCTGGATGTTCGTAATTCTGATGTGAAGTACCCAGCTCAGTGCGCCACCTAGAGACTAAAGCAACACTCTTGTTACACACTTCCGTAGACAAGGATTACAAACTCTCAGTGTTTATACAAGCATCCGGCTACACGTCGATGCAACATCTCCAACATGTGAAAATGAACATTCTGGTAGTCAAGCAGCAAGAACTTGAATCGAAACAACAGAATTAATTACAAATAGGACAAGCAGCTGTCCAATCTTACATATGAAATGCCAGTAGAACAGGATTCCGGAGACAAAAAGCAAAAAAAAGGAAGTGTACTCACTATCCACCTCAACCCTAAATTCCAAAAATCCCTCACCAAATCCAAATTCTAAATCTGAAAGGGAGTCACGTAATCTGAGGACTTCAAACAGTCGATTTCACCGTGTATACTTTCGATATCCACAAAAAAAAAATATACGAGAACCTAAAGCTCAAGAAACTGAGCAATCTCCAGATCACGCTCTTACTGAGAATCTCCACACGCACAACATCGAAGCGCACAATTTCACGCAATAGATTTCCAATACTAATATGACACCATTCTGAGACCTAAGCGCGCTATTTCATGGTCGCAATCAGTGTCGTTGGAAAAAATTGGCTCCGCAGAATCTGTTCAGAACAAACCCTACTACACGACTCCCACTACGCAGCACGGCGAAGCAACCAACGAGACCGTGTCGGCAAGTCCCCAAAACGCGTAGTGAACCCTTCCAGATGCTTCAGCTCACCCGCGTTGGACGTAACCAGAACGTTCCGCCCTACCCAGAATCATATCCTTTTCCTAAAAAGTCGAGAGGTACGGAAGAGATCAGAGAAAAAAGAGTACCCAAAGTCAATTGGAATCCCTAACAAAACTTGATTCTTCATAGCATGCAGACCAGAAATGCACCACTAATGTCCTCGAAGCGAAACAGGGGAGCTTCCAACAACGCACTCTACCTCAGACGAAACACAAGAGCAGCTCAAGGAGACGAAATTGCGAGCAGACCCCAAATAGTCCACCAGTCAGTCCCAAACCACGACTTCCAAGTCACCTAACAATCCACAAAAGCGTCCCAATTACACGGGCCCAGCAACATCAGCGAGCAATGGATCATACCAGTTTCTTAAGTTCGTCCACTTCCACAATCACGTACAGATTCAACAGACGTCGCGTGAACCAAACCCACACCTTCAAAATTGAATCTCCCGGAGACGAAAAAGCACCAGATTCAAAGCCCCAAAACAGGGCAAGCGAAAGTGATGGCGCCCACGAGCAAGATCCAAGCTTGCATCCACGAGTTGACGGATTGCTGGGTTGCAACAACAAGGGAGGTCGTGCACTGGAGTAGGTGAAGGGCGAAAGTAAAAGCGAAGTGAGGACTGCTTCAAAAGACGAGCCTCGAGCTTAGCAAGCAGCTAAAGCAGGAGCTGGGTGAGCGCCTCCCAAGAATCTGGGCATCAGTGCTTCAGTCTTTAATCTGGGTTCTAAAAGTAATTAAGTTAACATGGGCATTACACTGTTTGCTTCCCGGCCATGAGGGTGCTTCCCTGACAACAGCGCCGGCGGACTTGGATTCTGTGTCTCCGACGAGGGCAAGTCCGACCTCCGAGGCGACTGTGCGCTTGGGGTGGGCCTCACTGCGTTTCTTCTTCGTCTCTTGAGTCGTCTGGGCCTGTGGAGCCGACTGCCTTGACTGCTTCCTGGATTTCTGCAAACTTCTTCCGGATACCAATTGGGGGCCTACAAACACGCAGCTCGGTACTGTAGTAGAGGCTCTGTTTCCTTTTGTACAGTGCGGTACTTGTCCTCGTGCAGTTATTATTGTGGCTGGGGCAAGGAATGACGTATACCTCCCGAGAAAATAGGGAATTTCAGTACGTTACACTACCATACTGCAGTAAGTCACCGGCAGTCAGTCCTGTGTTGCCACATGAGTGTTGACTCAGCACTCAACAGTGGAAACGAAGGGGAAACAATGTTGCATTTTTGTCTATTTATAGCATTCGTATAACTTTTTTTATTAGGAAAAAGTTTGACTAAGATATAGTAATCCTAACCTTTATGGGACCGATGGTAGTGTAGCAACGGAGCTACAAAAAGGTTTGTTTTCGCTAATTTTGCATTGAAATTGCATTGTAGATGTTGATGGTTGGGGGGCTATGGATTATAGTATGTTTGCACTTGGTGTTAAAGGCGTTTTTAGTGAGGGTCTTAGGAACAAATTTATACCTACTTTTGGACTAGATTCACATTCTAGACAACACCTCTAACACCAAGTGGGAACACCTTTAACCTCTCACAAAAGATGATTTGGTCCTAGATTTTTGGAGAGATTGTTGTAGCAAAGAACCTTGAAAGCACTACTCGAAAAGTGCTCATACAATGGCTTCTACAAAAATGTGAGAGAGAAAGTGCCAAGCACCTTGCTGTTTGGCTCCATGAGTTATAAGCCAACTCGTACATATTCTTGCCTAAAATGGGCCTTGGAGAAACGAGGGTTGATTTTGGATACTCCTCAAATTCATATTTATTCATATCATTTCCAAAAATGTCAGATTAATAATAGGAACAATACTCAAAATCATCTGATGCTTATTCAGACTCTTCGTGTGATTACCCTCTTCACCAACACCAGATTATCCCCACCAAAGTTAAGGTTTGGCAGTAAGCACATCAACTGTCAGAATTCGGTACAAATATCTTGAAAATCCACACTTATTTTCTCAGTTGAACATTGTGGAAGATATCTACACTGCAACCAAAGTGCGTAAACTTGGGCTCCACTTTCACAGCTGTAAACCAGTGCGGTTTCAATATGACAGAATTATAAGGATTCCGTGGGCCCAGTAAGATTCACCAGTAGGCTGATTCACCTAGTGCAGACCTGTCCTATCTAAGCCATTACAACATCTATCAATCTTTCAATTGAAAAAATCTGACTCTTCGCTGCAAACTGATCCGAACTGCAAGAATACTCTCCCACATATTCATAACCGGAAAACTAAAAGCACCATTCGGCACATCACTGACAACCTCGTTAATCCCATTCTGCGAGTTCAGCACACAAATGTAGTTGCAATCAAACCAAGAATCATTCTCGCCACAGAGATAGTGACAGAAAGAAGAGGAACGCAGCTAGATGAACCAAACGCACACAGAAAGAGGGAGGACTGGACTGGTAAAGGTTTTCACATGAATATCAATTTTCCCTTAGAGGGCACAATCACAGAAGCCGTTCTATCATGAGCAAGCCCTTCATCTCTGAATTTGAGAGCTCCTAATTCCTGGTAATCAATGCTGTCCAAACTCCCTGACAAGTATATGTGACCTCACTCTCTGCATAAGAGCGACAGGGGAAAAGAGTACTGTACAACGAGAAAGGTATTAAGCTTTCAGTCGATCATGGACGAAGATTTGGAGAGATGTTCCGAAGTGTCGAGATACTCGGTAGCATCGCCCTCCCACACCCCGTCGACATCCAGGCCCTCAAAGAAAGAGGAGCCGCCGTTGTTTTCTTCGTCGTCCGAGAGAACCGAATGTGCAGGCCCCATCCACGACTTAAACCCCGCCGCCACCCGACCCTCCATCTCTGGGGTGATGGCCATGGCTTCCAGAAGCTCCACACCCCTTTCGTGGTGGCCGTAATACTCCCCTGCGTCCAATATCACCGCAGCTTTTCTCTGCAGCAGGAAAGCTGTGGCGCCTAACAGTATGATGAGGCCCCAGCATGCCACTTCGTAACACCAGAAGAGAGCAATCGAGCAAGGGGTTCCGAGTCGCAAAATGAAGATGCCCATGAAGATGGAAAGGAGCACGAACGTGATCATGAATGACAAGTTGAGAGTGGATAGACATCGCACACCGCCTGCATACAATGCCATTCCAGGTTCAAGCTCCGAAGTCATAAAGATTGCACTTCTTTGGCAAAATGGCCATAGTTCTCAACTCTTTGAGACATTTCTTACGTTGGGCAAGATATCGCTGTTCGAAAAATGCGTGACCGCAACGGTGTTTAACACCAATTTCATTGATCACATTTCGAAAAGCATAATTCAGATAGGTTCAAATTTTATATCCCCAAATCAGTGAAGAACATTGCATGTGATCGTCACTTCACGTAAAATTGGAAAAAAGAAAAGTTCCCTTATGACCTACTCAAAACTACTGAAAAAACATGAGGCCAAATTCAGACACTTATTTATAGACTCAGGATGTATATGGCCATGATTCTCGACTCTCAACTTTGCGCAAGAAACAAGTACATTGGTATGTTTCACACACACCAATGTGGAAATAAGTGTCCACATTGTAGTTTGAAACGTTTGACATCAATTTCATTGATCATGCTTAATTCAGAAGAATCCAAACTTTACACGATCAGAATCAATGAAGAACATTGCATGCATACATCAAAACCATAATCACAATTGGACAAAAGAAAGTTCCCATATGACCTACTGAAAACTACATAAAAAACATGGAACCCAATTTGCACACTTATTTCCAGACAAAGGGGGTTCATGGGAGAGTCTCACACACCTCGACCTGATGCACAACAGTCGTTCTCCACAACCCGCAGGCAGCCATGCCTCTCCGGAGCTGTGTAGGCAACAGAGATTCCTGCAAGGGCAGCAGCACAACACTGAGAAAGTAAGATGTCGATCTTTTGTACACCAGAACACAGGCTGCTCTTTTCAGGCGCCCTCACACATTGATCCTCTCGCTGCATGCATCTCTCCATCGCTCGTAGTTAAAGGGATCAATCAACTATAGCTATAGCTTGTCTCCAAACAGGGCAACAATTAGGTGTCAAAACCGAGAAACCGAGAATAGTTTCTCCAAACTCCTCAGCAACTCCTAAACCCTCGCAGGGCTTGAAAGTACCATTCAAAAAACTAGAAGTTCGCAAAGACAAAGCATTCTGTGCATCCTCGGAATGCTTGCGGATCATTCATCAATAGCTCAGGGTCGAATATTCACATTGCGAGAGGGAACGAGATGACCGATTCATAAACAGTATGGAAGCATAGACAGAATACATTTGCAAAAAACGCGTCGCCAATACAGAATTCGGAAAGTAGAAGCAATCTGACACCAGCCGAAATTCAAAAAACAGAGGCAATCTGACATCAGTCGGAAATAAAAAGACAGAGGCAATCTGGCATCAGTCGGAATTCGGAAAAACAGAGGCAATCTGACACCAATCGAAATTCGATCAAAAGATCGGGTCCAACAGACGCACCAGCTAAGAAATAGATGGTGGCGAAGACGAAGACGAAGGAGGACGGCAGAAACACCACCAGCCAGAACGCATCAACAGCTTCTTCTTCCGTATACACAAACTTCGGCAAGTCTTCGGTCCGCGCCGGCGGCGCCAAGCTGCCCCCAGGCAGCCGCCGCTTCTGGCAAAACGGATACGACTGTCCGCTCACGGCGAACACCACGTCCACCATGACCATCATGGACACCACCACCCCCGTCCACACCACGGTGATGGCCATCATGCACAACGGTTTCTGCAGCCTCGACCACACGCGCTCCTCCTCGCGCAGCTCGGCGTAATCCTCCTTGGACATGAACGCCTGACGGAGCGCATCCCCCGCCGTGTTCTTAATCTCCATAGCCGACCAATTAATCACTTCGTCAATTCAGGCAACGCGACCTCTCCGCTTCCGCAGAATCATCAGCCTTCGCCCCCAAAATGCAGACAATGCGTCAGTCTTCAAGCGCAGCAGAATTCTGTCGCTCTCATCACGAGATCGAGCATCACGAATTTTGGTGAAAGCGGGATTTTGCGAGAGACGATCGATCGGGATGCTAGAACCTGACAGTCTGCGTTTGGCGCTGCAACAAACAGGGAAAAGGTGTGGGCACGATACGGGGAAAGAGATAACCGGAGTGACGAGGTATCTGAGCACCTGGGTATCAGCCTGTGAGGTACGCAAACAATAGGTTTTTTATTTATTATTTTTGAAACAAATGAAACGGAATTTCATTGCCGAGTCACAAATACAGCACGACCAGCCACTGGTGGCTTGGTCGGCACAAAACAAAACAAGAAACCCTACTGGGATGCAAATAATAAGTTTACGGTGCAAAAATGGTAGCATGTGAGGGCCACTTCACACTACGGCACAAGGTCTAGAGTCTGTCAATTTCCACCAATCAAATTGTAGGAATCCATGAATTCTTGAAATTTCGGCCTCTCGACCCTTCACACTAAACGGCACAGTCAAGAGTCCGTCGCCCTCCAAACTGACATTTCTGACAGAAAATTAATTACATGTTGACGGACTCTCGACCATAGTTTGGGTCAAGCAAAAATGGAGACCCAAACTATGGTCGAGAGTCCGTCGAATTTTTTTCCTAGAAAATCAGATTTGTTCTCTCTTGTCACACACTTTGTTATTTATTATTTGTTATTTATTATTTGTTATTTGTTATTTGAAACCTAGTCTCTATCATTACAATGGGGAGTCTTTGCATTCAATGAAACTAATTCCCTTAACCTACTTCCCTTCAATGGCCAATGCCACCCTTCTATTCCATTTATACCCTTCATATTCCTTGTTTGATGGTAAGAGCATGTGCTATGACCCTAAACCCAAGACCATTTTGGACTCCTTTCTCATGTTTTTTTATCTTTTGCTTGAAAAAATTGACACATGGGTGAGGTTTGGACTTTGGGCTTGGCCTTTGGAGGCTTCACACTATGGCCGTCTAAGTTGAGAGGCCGTGCCCAAACTATAGTCGAGAGTCTAACAAAATGGGCTCTTTAATGGGCATTTTTTTGGACTCTCACCCAAAGTTTGGGCACGGCCTCTCGACTTGGTCGGCCATAGTGTGAAGCGGCCGTGAGTCTAGCCCCCAATGGACCGTTTGTCCCCTCGGGGGACAAGTTGGGTCCAGGTAGGTTTCTATTGTCTCAATATGTAGTGAATCTTTTTGAATTTTTTTTGAGGTTGTGTAGTTTGTTGACAGCTTTGTACATATATAATTTTTTTTCAATCGGTGCCTAAGAGCAAAAGTTATGGTACAATAAGCCCAAAACGGAGGTCAGCGGGCATCATAAAAAAAATCACAAAAAGTCAAAATAATATTTTAAATTTTTTTTTCTAAAAACATCATGTTTTTGTCTACATGTGAAGCTTTGATTCATTCTATTTGGACTAGGGATGAGAAAGTTATGGATAATCTTGTTTTTTGGGCAAAAAAAACATCTTCTTGAAAAAGAAAAATTGTCCAACTTTGAATGCTAATATCTTCTAATTCGTACAATCAAATTTGATGAATTTTTTTACAACATGATCTCAAACAAGTTAAGTACAAGATCCTATGGTTAGATTCCAAAAAAATTAATTTTTTTGGTTTTCTTGGATGAACGTAGCAAAAATGACAATTTTGAGTGTTTTTGACAGTAAAACATCCTTGGGGCTTTAGGGGCTAGAAATGTGAGCCTATGAGCCTTGAGCCTAAATGTAAGTAGGTATACTACAATTATTGAAGGTGTCTATAACATAGGTATCTAAACATGAATACTTTGTAACCCTAGAAGGTGCTCATAACATAGGTATCTATAATATAGGCTCCTAGGTTCATAGGCTCAAGATCCTAGGCTCACATGCTAGTAAACTTGGTGTAAGGTGGAAACACCTAAAACCATAAATATAAGCAATTTAGCATAGTTGGAGGCACTTCTTTCTAGAAGAAAAAAAAATTGTAGTATTAGCAATTGAAGATTATAAATTTTTTCTTAAATATAATTTTTGGATAAGACATGTAATTACTCTGAAGCCAAAGTTTAAGCTCCTTAGATTTTATAGAAAATGTCATCTTAGCTGTTACATAGCTAGTTACAAAATCAAAATCTAGATAATGAATAGGCACCCAATCACAATTGGACATGGGATAATTAAAATATACTTTTGGAGACAATTTCAACAAATATCTATTTGTCAAAAATGGGTACACAAACATTTTTCGGTATTTTCATTAGCCTAGAATACACTATCTTTTGAAAAGAAACAAGTAAGTTTCCCTCTCCTCGAAATAATTTTATGTAAAAAAACTCTAGGATTCCACTTCAATAGATTATACCTTAACCCCTAAAGTTTTTAGTCTATGTTTTCACCAAAAACACTCTAGAATTGCCATTTCTAGTACAAGTACAAAATTTTAGAAAAAAAAACATTTTTGAACTCACATGACCATAAGATCTTGTAGTAAGCTAGTTTGAAAAGATTTGAAAAAAAATTCAGAAATTCCACCATGTAGATTGCAAGATATTAGCGTTTGAAGTCTGAAAATCATTTTTCAAGCCTTGTAAAAAACTAGGCGGATGCACTTCACAAGGTCAAATTTGTAAGAAAAAAATTCTGAAATGGTGGTACTTCTTTGGGTTCATTCTTCAAGGCAAGTTGGCTACGTGTTGAAAATTTTCAAATCATTTGGAATTGTACAATATATAAGAAAAAAATAGTAAATAGAAAGTAATAGAGAATGGTCCAAAATACCAAATTGTTGAGATCCTGTTTAGTTATGAAATTGAAAAATTCCAATCCTAATAGTTGTGATGTTGTAATAAACAATCTACATCTTATAATTGATTTAGTTTCAAAAAATATTGAAAATTGAGTTATATAAGGGACTTCAAAGTCTATTTTAGAGTAAGGAATTCATACTTGGTTGCAAACCATAATTCCTCATAACTTTCATCTCATTGATCAAAATGAAATGATTCGAACCTTTCAACATATATGTAAATTTAGAAAACCAATTTCAAAATTATATTTCTTGAAAAAATGAATTTTAAAGAATTTTTGAGCTACCCAGGTTGCCTGCACATTTGCATAAACTACATCTTATACAACAACTTTTATACCATGTGATCAAAAGTTATGAAAATTGTTGGGCCTTAAAACTACTCCTCAGGCACGTGTTGTATGAAAATTTCAAAGAAAATAAATAAAAATTTCATTTGTCTGACTAAAATTGCTATAATGCCAAAAAAACGCAATTTGGTCCTTTTGGGGGTAAATAATATTACAGCCATATTTTTGCCGATAAATGAGAAAATATCTTTCTATGCAAGACAGAAGTGCAACTATTCATTCTTAGAATTTTGTACAAAAAGAGGAGGTCTTCTATAGTCGTTTGACTTCTAATGAATGCTTTTGAATTTTTTTGAAACAATCATTCCAAAATGGATGATTTCTACAGTCACCATTCCATCCTTCAATGATTTTGGATATAAATATGAATACATATACAATATATGAGAACAAATATGGATATGGCGTACAAATACTAATATCTGTACAAATATGGATGTGAAATGGATAGGATTATGGGTCCTATATTGTTTATCCTTTATCATGGTATGGTAGATGATTTATACATGGAATCTACACGTATCTCAAGAAATATTTTGTTTATATTGGAAGAGATTGGCTCTAAAAAATCAGTCATATGTTACATCCCTCACTATCCTATCTCTTGTGATGATACATTTCCTCCTCCAAATCACAATTAACGCACCCCCTCTTCTCTGTAAAATTGAGAGACATTGATCTCGCAAACAAGAATTCTCCCAATGCCATTGATCTTGAAAAATAAATAATATGGATACAGATATTGTGAAATATGGATACTATGGGATACATATATATATATAGAGAGAGAGAGAGAGAGAGAGAGAAGAGAGATAGAAATACATAAATATTTATACAAAACATATATGGAAATCCCACTAATGTGTCCATATCAATTAGTGACTAGATTACTCTTGAAAAATACAAATATTTGAGTAGGGAGGCATTTACCAGCTAGTAATATGAAAATAGTCATATGAAATTTGTAATTTAAATTAACTAATTCACTTTTAGTTGGGGCAAGGTGTTTGCATGATAATAAACCCATCTTACGAAGTAGGCCCAATAAGGTGAAAATGCAAAAAAATTGCTTCTAGAGAAAATACGATTTCTTTTTAAAATTCACATTTTTAAAAATTTACAAATTCTGAATTTACATTAGCAATCAAAGACCCCAAATTATCTAGGTGCGGTCTTAAATATATCCTAAACACGACATAAAGTACAGAACAAAATTTTATCCCGGAGAATCTACATTTTTACCCTATTGGTTCCACTTCCTGGATCGGATTTAGCATCTTACTTTATATTTTACACACTTAAGTTTTAATTGAATTTGCAAGTATAAATTCAAGGGGTATATAATTGGTTTTGTCAACAGCAAGTACAATAGATACATCATTTGCAGCAATGCAAACCATTAGAAAAAATTTGGGGCCAAGGGAGGGCCGCGAGTTTCCATGAGTTCTCCACAAGTTCTGCGCAGTCCCTGACTGCTGAAACTGCGCCACCGCAGCAGGGTGACATGGCCGAACTTCGGCCACATCAGATTTTCAAAAATTCAAAAAATTCAAAAAAAATTCAAAAAAAAAAAATTCTTAAAAAACGAAATTTGGGAAACAATTTTTTTTTTTTTTTTTTTTTAATAATATTTTTTTCTGACAGCCCATATCACTGTTCACAGCATGGGGACAGATTGGGGAACGGGCCTGAAACGGCCCTCCCTTGGCCCCAAATTTTTTCTAATGATGCATAACTATCAATCCTAGATCTACTGCTATGTATGATAATTAATGATGAAGATGATGTTGAAGAAGACATTTTTCAACAAAAGATTAATACATTTTTTTTCTTAAGAAAGATGTACAAAACACTTAATAGAAAATGGAGGTGCACATCTTCAAAACAAAATCCTAAACTATTTTGGAATTGTTCC
The DNA here is from genome assembly GCA_951230915.1 of Antitrichia curtipendula. Lineage (NCBI taxonomy): Eukaryota > Viridiplantae > Streptophyta > Bryopsida > Hypnales > Leucodontaceae > Antitrichia > Antitrichia curtipendula. Next base: position 22,839,398 of record OX579635.1, read on the forward strand.
GAAATGTATATACAAGTGATGAAAATGTAGGCTTATGATGATATCTTGCTTGGATCATTTATATCCTTTTATTTTTACCTTGAAAATTCATATTTCTTTTTACAATAATCTCTGAGTATATTTGCCTATATATCTAAAATCGATCTTCAAATTGATATTTGAAACTATACTAAAATGACTGAATTCACCATCTCTCTTAAGTGACCGAAATAGGTACTTCAATTTTATCCTATGAGTTTATCACCAAAGACACCATATTTTGGTGTCAATTAAATTTTGAAGTTAAATGAAATCTTTAAGATTACTATTTTTAGTATTATTCTAGTTATAAAATATCCTTTAAAGTCTATTTTAAGCAACAATAATACAATTTTGAAAAAAAAAAACTTATGCATTTTCTATTGAAGATTTTGTACAAGGATGTCCACTATAAATCTTGTTTTTTTTAAGTGTTAAAGGCTCTTGAAGATGAGTCTCAAACACACTAAATCTTGGGGTGGAAATCACAATAGAAATTCATTTAAAAAATATAGTTTATTTTGAAAAGTTGTAATTCAATTATGGTTATACATGTTATTTTCTTTAACCCCTAAAAGACCGTTTGTCCCCTTGAGGGACAGTTTGGGTCCGGATAGGTTCCTATAACCTCAATTTTTAATGAAACTTCTTGAAACTTTTTGAGGATGTCCAATTGCACGAGAGCTTTGTGGATACACAATTTTATCTCAATTGGTGCCTGGAAGCAAAGTTATGGCACAATAAGCAAAATCAGAGTTTGGTGGTCAGCACAAAAAAATCACAAAAAGTCAAAATAAAATTTAATTTAATTTTTTTTAAAAGATTATATTTTGTCTACATGTGAAGCTTTGACTCTTTCTATTTGGAGTGGTAATGAGAAAGTTATGGACAATCTTAGTTTTTCGGGCAATCTAAGCATCTTCTTGGAAAAATAACATATAGAATTCATTTTTAATGCAATTCTTATAATTTTACGAAAAAATTATTAAATAGGGTTTAGTTTGCATGTTCAAATAATTTAACCATTGAGATTATTGTGTTTAAAGTCCATCTTAAAGCTATTAACAATATAGTCTTCCCTTAAATTTTGACCCTATTTTTACTTAAGAATTTCTTAACGAGTGAAAATCAATTGTTTTTTTCCTAATTGTTTTTTTTCTAGATTCTCTACTAAACTATTCAACATAAAATATTAGAAAAACATCATCTTCGGTGCAAAAATTTTAAATTAAAAAGATTCAAAGCCAAAAAGTGTAGTTGAACAAGGTGCATAAAAAAAAAATCTTTACTTTAAATGTAAATATTTTGCAATCTATGTAGTCAAAGTTCCTGATATTTCTTCCACACATTTTTATACTAGCCTAGTATAAGATCCTATGGTTAGATTTGCAAAAAACAAACAATTTCTAAAGTTTTTCTCTCTTTGCAATAGACATGCCAGTTTTGAGTGTCTTTTGATGGAAGAAATGCCTTAGTCCTTGAGAAATTAATTTAATTTTTTGATGATGTTAGTTTTAAATTTGACGTGAAAAAAGTGGATTGAAAGACTTCAAACCATTATCAAAAATTTAATACCTTGAAGGCTTCTCCAGTGAACAAACATTGTATTAATCTTTCAATCTAGAAGTGATATTGTTGTGTGTGTTTTTTTTACTTGATAAAAGAATAGGTTTAGTTTGAATTCTTATAGTTGCAATTTTTTTTAAATTGATAAAACTTATCAAATCTTAGACTTTTAATTTAGTTTTGAAACAAATTCCAATAAGCTCAAATAAGGCCTTGAACATTTAGGCATTAATTATAACCCAAAGGGGCCATTATTAGCCTCTAAAGGACCGTCTGTCCCCTCAAGGGACAATTTAGGTCCGGGAAGGTTCCTACGACCTCAATTTTTAGTGAAAGTTTTTGAGGATGTGCGGTTTTGCAAGAGCTTTGTGCATATATAATTTATTATTTCAATTGGTGCTTGAAAGAAAAAGTTATGGCACAATAAGCCAAAAATGGAGATTGGCGGACAGCACAAAAAAATCACAAAAAGCCAAAATTATCTTATTTTATTTTATTTTTCGCTATACCTATATATTTTTGTCTAAGTTTGAAGCTTTGATTCATTCTATTTGGACTATTTGGACTAGTGATGATAAAGTTATGGACAATCTTAGTTTTTTGAGCAATCTAAGCATCTTACTAAAAAATAACTCATAGGATATGCAATTTTTATAATTTTCCAAAAAAATTTGTTAGATAGGATTGTATTTTTTTGCTAGAACAATCTCACCTTTAGAATTATTATATTTCAATTTCATCTTAGAGCTATAACGATTTAGTTTTTCCTTCAATCTTGAACCTACTTCTTTTCAACAAATTTTTAATGAGTAAAAATTAAATGTTTTCTTCTTGAATTTTTTTCTCTAGATTCTAAAATCGACTATTCAACATAAAAACTTAGAAAATCAAAATCAATAAGTGCAACAAATTTAAGTTAAGAAGATTCAAAGTGAAAAAATCTAGTTAAACAAGGTGCAAAAAAACTTATTTTCTTTACTTTGGATGCAAATATCTTGCAATCTATGCGGTCAATGTTTCTAAAATTTCTTGCATACATTCTTCTACTAGTCTATTACAAGATCCTATACTTAGATATGAAAAAAAAAAAATTTAATATTTTTGCTCTTTGCAATAGAAGTGGCAGTTTTGAGTGTGTTTTGATGGAGAAAAGGCCTCGGTTTAAACTCATTGCAATTAGTCCATTGTTACATGCTTATAGAGCATGACAGTTGTGATGGAAACACCTAAAACCATCAATATAAGCAATTCAGCATAGTTGGAGGGACCTTTTTCTAGAAAAAATACTTTTGTAGTACTAACAATTAAAAATCATGAATTAAAAAAACATAGATTTTTCAAATCTGGCATGTAATTTCTAAGAATTCTTAAAGTAGAAGTTCCCTAGACTACTGAGTTTGTCATATATAGCTAGATCTTAAACTATGATCTAACAAAATCAGTAGCCAAATAATCATTGGTTAAATTAAGAGACAATTTAATAGAACTTTTGAGGGACACTTTAATATAAGTCTATGGACACTTCAAGGGAAATCTATTTTGCATAAATGGATACATGAACGGTTTGGGATGTTTCTACCTTAGTCACATTTTAGCACACCATAATATACAATTTACATATTTTATATAGGGCAATCCCCTCCTTATAGAGTTTTGTAGTAGAAAAATGGTTTAACAAAGATAGGGGAGTCCAATAGAAAGGAACATTTTTGCGATGAATCATGATGAGAAGGGGATTGCTTGATATAAACCACAACCGGAAATGTTAATACAAATGACAATTGAACATATGTTGTGCAAATCATTTGCTAAGGCAAATGAAAGACCTATATTTTCTCCCACTGGCAAGATATTATGGATAATAATTCGCCTTGAAAATGAACAACACATTTCTCAGCAATGGTTTACAATTTAACCCCTAAATGCCCAAGACACCAAATTCTGGTGTCAACAATACTTTGAAGTTATATAAAAACTAAACAAATTATTATTTTAATAATTTATATTTCTGGAAAAAAATTTGAAGTCTATTTTTAGTATTAACATTTTGGTTTTATAAAGGATTGATTATTATTTTTACATTCAAGATTTTGTGTAAGGGGTGCCATTGCAATCTTGAATTTTTGTAGTGTCAAAGATTCTTGGAAATGAACCTCAAATTCACTAGATCTTGGAGAAAAATCACATTATAAATTCATTTAAAAAAATTGTAGAGTAAATATTGAGAAGCCTTAAATTGACTAGAGTTATACATGTTAGGCCCTTCATCCTCATATTTTTAAAGTGGCCAACTTTTTTTAGATTTGACATGTGAAAAGAGTATTTAAGGACTTCAAAACACTTTTGTAGTTTTAACGCTCCTCTGATCAAACATTATAATATTTCAATCCATAAGTGATATACTTGTGTTTTCTTTTCCTAAATGATCTTTAACATGTCTAGTTTGACTTTGTATGGTTACAATTTTTTTAAAATTGGTCCAACTCATCAAAATGTTGGTATTTTGTTCAATTTAGAGCACATTCCTAGAAGCTCAAAAAAGGCCTTGGAGAGTTAGGAGTTAAATAATTGATATACTATTGAAAATTCACACCTACTAGTATTATAGTTGTTTTACAATTTTCAACTACCATAGTGATATGACCAATTTGTGATGGAAAAATACATGAATCTACTATGCCCCCCAAGATGCATGGTATTTTCTGCTCATGCAATTTTCCCCTTCCTACCCTAGTAAAAAATCCACAACCATTGATCTTCTTATAAAATAAATGCCCCCTCCTTGTAGTCCAAGGAGGATTGCCCCTTATATTGCCCCATCAAAGGATAAATGTAAAAATTGTCCACTATTTCATGCTGCTTAAATTTTGTATTTTGTATTTATTTTGGAGTTTTTGATTGCAAATATGAATTCAAAATTCAAATTTTTTTTCATATGCGGCAAATAAAAAATCATGCTGGTATACATCATTTCAAACTATTATATCCAAAAATTGAAGGAAATTGACATTTATAGATATTAAAATATTAATAGTTTAACAAACATACAAATGATGTTGGTGCTCCCAATAATTTATTTATTTTTGGAATTGAGAGCATGGGATAACAATAGCCATTGTAGAGAGAGTATAGGTTGCAATATGGACCATTATTATATCTCAATGCCTTTGCATTTGAAATATTTGTTGAAGAGGCCAATACAATTTCATTTATATCGCACAATAGTACAATATATTTTTTAATTCAATTTCTTTGTCCAAAGACTAGTGTTCATGATGCACATAATTGATCCAACAAATTTTAAAATTTAAATAATATACCAGTGTCAATACCATCTAAAAACTGAAAATTTTAAACTCAAACAGAGACGCTACAAAAAGACAAATCTCTCAGCAGTTCCTAAACAGACACGCCACACACAAACATATGATATTCCAAGCATGTAGTGATACAACGTCGATGTTCCACGCACGTGCAAGACAGTGCACGTGCAAGACAGTACAAACACGTGAGGTGCTTTCAAGTCATGGAGAGAGAAATTAAAAAAAACCCGTACGTGCAACACAAATTAAATGGAGAGAGAAATTTTTTCTTCTTGGACCACATCGACAATTTTCATTGAAAAGCTTCCATTTGGAAGCATACTGTAGAGTGCTAACAGATTTGCGTCATAATAATAGTCTAAATTCAATGATAAAATTCTACAATAGTAAATGTCATTCTTTCAAACGATTTACGTTTGGTAAACAAAGAACACCTTACTCATCATTGCACATAAGGTAAACCAGCCTATGACAAGCAAACACCCAACCTATCACAAACACGTGAAGTGCTTTCAAGTCATGGAGAGATAAACTTAAAAACCCGCGTGCGTGCAACACAAATTAAATGGAGAGAGAATTTTTTCTTTTTGGACCACATCGATAATTTTCATTGAAAAGCTTCCATTTGGAAGCATACTGTAGAGTGCTAACAGATTTGCATCATAATAATAGTCTAAATTCAATGATAAAATTCTACAATAGTAAATGTCATTCTTTCAAATGATTTACGTTTGGTAAACAAAGCACACCTTACTCATCATTGCACATAAGGTAAACCGGTCTATGACAAGCAAACACCCAACCTATCACAAACACGTGAGGTGCTTTTGAACTTGGCACTAAGTGGGTCTTTAGTGGGTGGAAATGCGATAAGTATGGAGGATGTGTCCACACCTAGCAACAATAGGGAACGTCGATCTTACGTGGGACCAACTTGAGGATATAGAAAGAACAACGGAAGAGTCGCACACATTAGCGACAAAACCACTTGCAACCATTGTTTGTACATGTGCACTCTATCTATGGCAGACTTTTTTGACTCTCTCCGGATGCACCTTTCATAGAGACTTGTGTCAATGGGCCTCAGCAACAATACACCATCTGCTTGTCAGTTTGGCCGCACCTCTCACTCAATTTCGGCAACACTAAATAATGGTGAAATCTCATGTCACATAACAAAAAACTGCCCCCTCCTCGATTGTTGTCACTCTACGCTACGCATGACATCCAGTGCCCCTTACAATGCCGCTCATTGTTACGCCAAATGGGAGAACGTCCTACCAATCAAACAAACAATTGCAGCAATGAACCCCAAGCAACCAATGTTGTGGCACTAAAAGGGGAGGTCTTCTATAGTGGTTTGACTTATAATGAGTGCTTTTGAATTTTTTTGAACCAATCATTCACATGGTACCAAAATGAATGATTTCTACGATCACCAGTCTGTCTTTTAAGAGTTTGGGATACAAATATAAATACATATACAATATATGAGTACAAATATGGATATGGCATACATATACAAATATGTGTACAAATATGGATGTGAAAATGGATACAAATATGGGTCCTATATCGTTTATCCTTTATCATCCTATGGTAGATGACTTATACACGGAATCTACATGTATCTCAAGAAATATTTTGTTTATTTTGGATGGGATTGATTCTAAAGAATCAGTCATATGTTACATCCGTCATTATCCTATCCCCTGTGATGATGCATTCCCTCCTCTAAGTCACAATTAATGCAACCCCTTCTTCTTTGTAAATTGAGAGACGTTGATCTCACAAATAAGAATCCTCTCTATGCCGTTGATCTTAAAAAATAAACAATATGGATACAGATACCATGAGATATGGATACTATGGGATACATATATGTATATAGAAGAGAGATAGAAATATATACGTATCCATACAAAATACATATGAAAATCCCACTAATATGTACATATTGATTGGTAGCCAGATTACTCCTGGAAAATACAAATATTTGTATAGGGAGGTATTTATCAGTTAGTAATATAAATTAACTAATTCACTTTTAGGCGAACCAAGGTGTTTTACATAACAATAAGCCCATCCTACGAAGTAAGCCCAACATGATGAAAATGCAAAAAAATTGCTTCTAGGGAGAACACAATTTTTTTTAAATTTCACAAATGAAAAAAATTGCAAATTTTGGAATTTATATTTGCAATTAGAGACTCCAAATTTGCTAGTAGAGGCCTTGAATATATCCTAAACACGTCATAAAATACAAAGCAAGATTTTATCCCAAAGAATCTGCATTTTCACCTTGTTGGTCCCACTTCCTGGATCTGATTTAGCATCTTATTTTATATTTTACACACTTAAGTTTTAATTGAATATGTGAGTTTAAGTTCAAGAGGTATGTAGTTGGTTTTGTCAAGAGTAGGTACAATAGATACATCATTTGCAACAATGCAAACATGCACAACTATCAATCCTAGATCTATTGCTTTGTACAATAATTAATGATGAAGATGATGTTGAAGAAGACATTTTTCAACAAAAGATTAACACATTACTTTTTTAAGAAAGATTCACCAAACACTCAATAGAAAATGGAAGTGCACATCTTTGAAACAAAATCCTAAACTGTTTTGGAATTGTTCCAAAATGTATATACAAGTGATGAAAATGTAGGCTTATGATGATATCTTGCTTGGATCATTTATATCCTTTTTTTTACCTTGGAAGTTCATATTTCCTTTTACAATAATCTCTGAGTATATTTGCCTATATATCTAAAAATCAATCTTGAAATTGATATTTGAAACTACACTAAAATGACTAAATTTACCATCTCTCTTAAGTGACCAAAATAGGTACCTCAATTTTATCCTATGAGTTTATCACCTAAGACATCATATTTTGGTGTCAATTAAATTTTGAAGCTAATTGAAACCTTTTTAGATTACTATTTTTAGCATTTTTCTAGTAGTAAAATATCCTATAAAGTCTATTTTAAGCAATAATAACACAATTTTGAAAAAGCAAATTATACTTTTTCTATTGAAGATTTTGTACAAGGATGTCCACTACAAATTGTGATATTTTTTAGTATTGAAGATGAATCTCAAATGCACTAAATCTTGGGGGGAGGAAAACATAATAGAAATTCATTTAAAAAAATATTGACTTTATTTTGAAAAGTTGTAATTCAATTATGGTTATGCATGTTATTTTCTTTAACTTCATTTTTTTTATCATGTTAGTTTTAAATTTGACGTGGAAAAAGTGGATGGAAAGACTTCAAACCATTATCAAAATTTTAAAACCTTGAAGGCTTCTTAAGTGAACAAACATTGTATTAGTCTTTCAATCTAGAAGTGATATTGTTGTATTTTTTATTTTGACGTGATAAAATAACAGGTTTAGTTTGAATTCGTATAGATTCAATTTTCTAAAAATTGATAAAACTCATCAAATCTTAGACTTTTAATTTAGTTTTGAAACAAACTCTGATAAGATCAGACAAAGTCTTGAACATTTAGACATTAATTATAAATCAAGGGGGCTATTTTTAAATCCATTGCTTTTAGTCCATTGTTACATGCTTTTAGAGCTTGAGAATTATAGTGGAAACACCTAAAACCATCAATATAAGCAATTCAGTATAGTTGGAGGGACCTTTTTTTAGAAAAAATACTTTTGTAGTAGTGTAGTACTAACAATTGAAAATCATGAATTAAAAAAATATTGATTTTTCAGATCTGGCATGTAATTTCTATGATATTTAAAGTAGAAGTTCCCTAGACTACTTAAATTGTCATATATAGCTAGATCTTAAACTATGATCTAACAAAATTAGTAGTCAAATAATCTCTAGTTAAATTAACCCCTAAAGCCCCGAGGGTGACTTCTGCCAAAAAACACTCAAAACTACCACTTCTGCTATATTCACTTAAGGAAACCAATTTTTTTTTGTTTTTTTGGTAATTTAACCGTAGGATCCTGTACTTAACTTGTTTGAGATCATGTAGTAAAAATTTCATCAAATTTGACCGTACGGATTGGAAGATATTAGTATTCAAAGTTGAACAAAAAGTTTTTTTTCAAGAAGATGCTTAAATTGCCCGAAAAACTATGGTTGTCCATAACTTTCTCATCCCTAGTCCAAATAGAATGAATCAAAGCTTGCACGTATAGGTAAAAACATAATCTTTTAGGAAAAAAAACTCAGAAAAAATTATTTTGACTTTTTGTGATTTTTTGGGGGCTGCCCGAGAATCTCCATCTCTTGCTCATAGTGCCATAACTTTTTCATCCGGCATCCGATTGAACCAAAAATTATATATCCACAAAGCTCGTGCAAAGCTACACAATCTCAAAAAATCTCAAAAAAATTCACTTCAAATTGAGACAATAGGAAGCTACCTGGGTCCAAATTGTCCCCCGAGGGGACAAATGGGGCTTTAGGGGTTAAGAGACAATTTAGTAGAACTTTTGAGGGACACTTTAATATAAGTCTATGGACACTTCAAGGGAAATCTATTTTGCATAAATGGATACATGAACTATTTGGGATGTTTCTACCTTAGTCACATTTTAGCACACCATAATGTACAGTTTACATATTCTATATAGGCAATGCCTTCCTTATAGAGTTTTGTAGTAAAAAATGGTTTAACAAAGATGGGGGAGTCCGATAGGGAAGGATATTTTTTCCCATAAATCATGATGAGAAGGAGATTGCTTGACATAAACCATGACTGAAAATGTTAATATGAATGACAATTGAACATACATTATACAAATCATTTGCTAAGGCAAATGAGACACCTATAATTTCTTGTTATGACAATTTTTTCCTTTAGCAAGATATTATGGATAATAATTTGCTTCAAAAATGAACAACACATTTTCCAGCAATGGTTTACAATTTAACCTCTAAATGTCCAAGGCACTAAATTTTGGTATTGATGATTCTTTGAAGTTAAATAAAACCTAAACAAATTGTTATTTTTAATAATTTATATTTCTGGAAAAATATTTTGAAGTCTATTTTTAATATTAATATTTTGGTTTTATAAATGATTGATTATTATTTTTTAATTCAAGATTTTGTGCAAGGGGTGCCATTGCAATCTTGAATTTTTGTAGTCTCAAGGATTCTTAAAAATGAACCTCATATATACTAGATGTATAGAAAAATCACATTAGAAATTCACATTTAAAAAAATTGTGAAGTAAATTTTGAGAAGCCTTAAATTGACTAGAATTATACATGTTAGGCCCTTTATCCTCATATTTTTAAAATGACCAACTGTTTTTAGATTTGACATGTGAAAAGAGTATTTAAGGACTTCAAATCACTTTTGTAGTTTTAATGCTCTCATGATCAAACATTATAATATTTCAATCCATAAGTGGTATACTTGTGTTTTCTTTTTCTGTATGATATCTAACATGTCTAGTTTGAATTTGTATGGTTGAATTTTTTTAAATTGATACAACTCATTAAAATGTTGGTTTTTTGTTCAAATTAGAGCAAATTTCTAGAAGCTCAAAAAAGGCCTTAGATATTTAAGAATTAAATAATTGATATACTATTCAAAAATTCACACATACTAGTATTATAGTTGTTTCACAATTTTCAACTACCATGGTGATATGACCAATTTGTGATGGAAAAATACATGAATCTACTATGCCCCTCCCAAAATGCTTGTAATTTTCTATTCATGTAATATTCCCCTCCCCTCCCTAGTAAAAATCCCACAACCATTGATCTTCTTATAAAATAAATGTCCCCTTCCTATAGTCCAAGTAGGATTGCCCCTATATTATCCCATCAAAGGGACAATGTAAAAATTGTCCACTATATTGTAGCGCTTAAATTTTGTATTTCTTCTCGTTATCTCTGTAATTTGGGGGTTCTGATTGCAAATATGAATTCAAAATTTGAAAATTTTATCATATGCGACAAGTAAAAAAATTTAGTATTTTCTGCAAGGGTAAAACATTGGGCAATACAGTATAATGGTCAATCCTCTGTTTCTCTTCTTTTATTGTTGTCAATCAAATGATGAGATAAAAATAGTTTTTATTGGCCGTTAAATTTACAATTTTAGCCATTTAATAATTAGGATTTGGTATTCTAGGATACAAAATATCTCTCTCTCTATATATATACAAAATATAAATGAAATACAAAATATATATAAAAACAGACAACGTCGATGTTCCACACATGTGGAGGCACTACAGTCCAATCTGCAAAGCAAACAGCCGGTTTTGAAGTAAACGCAAGGAACTGAACAGAAAGTCATGGAGAGAGAAATTTAAAAAACCCGCGTGCGTGCAACACGAATTAAATTACACAAAATGGTTACAGAGAAACCGACGCCAGGCATCTACAGTGTGCAGTACCTTCTATGAATGCTACGCACAATCTCATCAAAGGCACAGATCAAATGAAACAATTTAATATCTCCCGCGATATCTACAAAGATATCTACAAAGGCACAGTGCGAGATTCACATGCACACCGAACTACACTTCTTTAATTAGATCGTGGTGTGAGGAGCAACACCCGTGTCAGCGCCCTTGTATGCGTTTTGAGCAGCGGCCTCGCGAGTATTAACATCCTTCTTCAAGTCCAACTTCTCCTTCTCGTGCTCCACCTTCTTCTGCCCCGTCTCCGCTTCCGCTTCGTTCTTCCGTTCGTGCTTGCGGGCTTTCGCCTCGTGCTTGCCAACCTCGTCCGAAGCCAACACCTTATCAGTCTGCAACCATGGCACGGAAACCTTACGTTAAAATCCCTGCTGACATGGACTAGAGCGACACGGCACTAGCACACAGAAACAGATATTCTTAAGCTCGTATTGCAGTTTGGAAAACGATGCATGTGTGAACCAAGAAATCAAAGATGACACTCAAACTGTAAGCTATTTGCAAGAGCAATCACACCACATCCAAGAAGATCAAGACAACACTAATCAGTCTCGATCTTTTCTTCGATCAAGTTCCCAGGATATATTCCACTGTGCTCGAAGTCATGACATACATACAGAGGAGGAAAATCTTCTGTTCAAGATCCCAGGACACATACAAGGCATCTACAGTACACTGCGTGCGGATTACAATAACACTCGGATCCTTTTCCAAGATTTCGTACTTGAAAAGAGGATGTCCATTGATCGAAAATAACAAGACTCTACACACGAGAAGTTCAAACACAACGGGACTACAGTGCAGCACTGTAGGAAAAGGCAGCAGTGGCAATGGACTGAAGAAAACGGGGATGGTTAGTTACCTTCTCGTTGGCAGAGGCCTTGCCCTTGTTCATCTTCTCCTCTACCTTGGCGGAGGCGTTGGACGCCTTCTCCTTGGCGGACACAGCCGCATTCTTCACAGCCTGCATGGTTGCTAGCTAGAACTCTCTCAAACGGAACAAATGTCCAAAAATCTATCCGATAGTATGCAGTGGAAATTATCAACACAGAAAATAGCAACTGCGGAATCCAAAGTTCATGAAACAGCAGAACTGAATTGCAGCTAGCTATGAAGGTGGCGGCCTCATTATATAAGACTCTGGGAGGATTGGGTGGCCGTGGACTCTGAAATCTACGAGTGTTGTGCATCTATATCTTTGGGAGATTGACTGTACATTAGGTCGTGATATCGAGTAGGTTCGTAGATGTGGGGAGAGGGCCATGAAGAGCGGTTCCGTGCTGGCGACGACATGACGACAGGTGTACGCCACGTGGGAACACTTGGAACTTACTGCAGTTTCCCGTTCTAATGTGAGAACACTTGTCAACGTGAAGAGAGCAATGGCCGCATGGCTTGTTCGCATGAGTGTTTTGCAATTCTTGGAAACAGAACCCGAAACTTCTCTGTTCATATATTTCTTCTTTTTGAAACACATGGACAATTTTCCACTGAATAGGTTCCATTTGGAAGCATTCCATAGAGTGCTAGCAGATTTGCGTCACGATAATAGTCTAAAATCAATGATAAAATTCTACGATAATGATTGTCATTCTTTCAAATTATCTATAGTGGTAGTCACAGCTTGTTCACCGTGATGGTGAACAATGAACAATGGAAAGTGCTTTGAGGGACCAATGAGAAGTGACGAATATTGAACAAGCCGTGACCACCCTTTTTGTTCAAATGTTGAGAATGAACAATGGAGGATGGATAATGGCGAGATGGACGGATGTAATTGGAAGTTAAGAGAGCAAAGGAATAATCTTAGCGGAACATTGATTGTTCACTCCCAACATCCACCTGTGGAGGTGGATGTTGGGAGTGAACAATCAATGTTCCGCTATGAATATTCCGTCGAAAGCAAGCCAACCCTACGCCGCCACCACTTCAATGTTCATTGTTCACCATCACGGTGAACAAGTTGTGACTACCACTTATGTATGGTAAATGAAGGGCACCTTACTCATCATTGCACATAAAATAAACCAGCCTATGATAGGCAAACACCTGTGACAAATACTTGAGGTGCTTTCAAACTTGGCACTAAGTGGGTCTTTAGTAAGTGGAAATACGATAAGTATGGAGGATGTGTCCACACCTAGCATAGCAATAGAAAACATCGATCTTACGTGGGACCAATTTGAGGATATAGAAAGAACGGTGGAAGAGTCACATGCACTCGCAACAAAAGCACTTGCAAGCATTGTTTGCATGTCCGCACTCTATCTATGGTAGGCTTTTTCAAATTTCTCCGGATGCACCTTTCATAGAAACTTGTGTCAATGGGATTCAACAACAATACACCATTTGATTGTCGGTTTGGCCGTACCTCTCACTCAATTTTGACAACGCTAAACAATGGTAAAATCTTGTGTCACATCACAAAAAAACGCCCCTCCTCGACTGTTGTCACTACGCGTTGTGCATGACATCCAATGCCCAACACAATGTTGCTCGTTGTTACGCCGGATGGGAGAAGTCAACGTCCTATCAATTGAACATCCAATCGCACCAGTGAACCCCAAGTAACCAATGCTACGGCACTAGACAAACAACAATTGTAGAAATTTGTATTACACTGTATATGACAATGTCATGCTCTGTCCATGTTGGCGCACTCTATGCACAAGCCATATGATAGGAGCCGTGAAGCCATGGCTAATGCCAATATTGAAGCAACGATCAACAATGAAGCTTAAATCCACGTACTTTGACTCTAATACTATCCTACCACCAGTGCTTGCAAGCACTAGGTGCAAAAGCACCTTTAGAAAATGACTCATTACACTCTTGTATCAACCCATGACATATTTTTTTCAATAAATGAGATTTGGGCTTCATTAGGTTTAATTAGTGTCCGCTATCAATGTCTTGGATGATGATGACAGAGTGATTAGTGATTGCTATAGAAACTTCCGCCTTTTAAGCATTAGTTAATTATAAGAGGTGATTTATTTGGCCTTTATGTTGTGCCAATGTTAAGAAATATTGTGATTCCTTAAGGTGAGTAAGATGACTATTATGTATATATTATTTATTGGTTTAGGTATAGTTTAGAGACTCTTTTAGGCCAATTAGGTAGCACACTTTAAAAATTCATAACAAATTCATACTTTGTCAAAATCAATAAAAATTTCAATTGATGTCCACATTTTTCACATTTGTCTTCATGTGCAAAAAAAGAATTTTAATTTTCAACAATGCCATGAAGGTAAACCAATCATTTTGCTTGTTATAGGCTCTAAAATCCCAAGCGTTCCCTCAAGGGACTCTTAAAAGTTTGGGCAAGTACCTATGATCTCAATTTTTGACAAGATTTTTTGAAAGTTTTTTTCAAGATTAGAAATTGATTAGCTTTTAGAAATTGAATTATTATTTCAATTGGTGCTTGGGAGCAAAAGCTATGGCACAATAAGCCCAAAATAAACCATGTGGATATGATTTATAAATCATAGCTTATACCTATTGTTTGAATCTGTTTTACATCATTAAATTGTTATTCTAAATTTTATTTTACCATAAATCTTTACATTTTTGAAAATTTGGATTATAGAGTGATCTCAAAGCTATTTTACCCCTAACCCCCCCAGGGTGTTTTCTGCCAAAAAACACTCAAAGCTACCACTTCTATTGTATTCACTTAAGGAAACCAATTTTTTGTTTTTTTGGAAATTCAACCGTAGGATCTTGTACTTAACTTGTCTGAAATCATGTAGTAAAAATTTCATCAAATTTCACTGTACGGATTGGAAGATATTAGCATTCAAAGTTGAACAAAAAGTTTTTTTTCAAGGAGATGCTTAAATTGTCCGAAAAACTAAGATTGTCCATAACTTTCTCATCCTGAGTCCAAATAGAATGAATCAAAGCTCCACGTATAGGTAAAAACATAATCTCTTAGGAAAGAAATTCAAAAAAAATAATTTTGACTTTTTGTAATTTTTTTTGGGCTGCCCGCCAATCTCCATTTCTTGCTCATTGTGACATAACTTTTTCATCCGGCAGCCGATTGAAACAAAAATTATATATCCACAAAGCTCTTGCAAAGCTACACAACCTCAAAAAATCTCAAAAAAAATCACTTCAAATTGAGACAATAGGAACTGACCCCGACCCATATTGTCCCCCGAGGGGACAAGCGGGGTTTTAGGGGGTAAAAAATAAATAAAATTTAAACCCTTGTTACTAAAGAAGTGCCATATGTTTTATTAGGTGATTTCCTTGAAGTTGTTGAAAAACTATAAACTCAAAATATCTACAATGTGTTCAGACTTGCTCAACTCTATATTGTCACAACATATTTAATGTAAATTCCTGTCAAATTGTAAGATTTATTTGTAAAGTGTGATAGTTTTACTTTAGAAAATTTTGATGTATAGATGGTAGTGCTTGTCACTTAACCCCTATCATTTAACCCCTAAAGGACGATGGTATTTTTTCCATAAAATACAATCAAAACTATAATTTTTATTGCAAAGAGCAAAAAACTTTAAAAATTGTTTATTTTTTGCGTATCTAACAAAAGGATCTTATACTAAATTAATTTAAAAATGTATGGAAGAAATTTTAGAAACTTTGGAAACTTTGACTACAAAGATTGCAAGATATTTGCATCCAAAGTAAATAAACCAATTTTTTGGCAACTTGCTTAATTAGATTTTTTAGCTTTGAATCTTCTTAAATGAAATATGTGTACTATTGATTTTGATTTTCTAAGTTTTTACATTGAATAGTTGAGTTGAGAATCTAAAAATACATAAATTTATAAAAAAAAAAATTAGCTTTTACTCATTAAAATTTTGTTAAATAGAAATAGATTCAAGATTGAAGGAAAAAATATTAATAACTCTAAATTAAATCAATAATAATTCTAAGATGGAATTGAAATACAATAATTCCAACAGTGAGATTGTTCTAGTGAGCAAACCTAACTTTTTCTAAAGAAAATTGTTGGAAAATTGTAAAAATTGCATTCACAAATGCATCCTATAAGTTATTTTTCTCAAGAAGATGCTTACATTGCCTAAAAAACTAAGATTGTCCATAACTTTCCCATCACTAGTCCAAATAGAATGAATCAAAGCTTTAAATGTAGACAAAAAATAATAATTTAGGAATTAAATAAAAATAAATAAATAAAAAATATATATTTAAAAAACATTAAAAAAGAAAATTAATTTAAAATTTTGACTTTCTATGATATTTTGTGGTGCCCGCCAATCTCCATTTTTGTCTTATTGCACCATAACTTTTTCCCCCGAGCATCGATTGAAATAAAAATTATATATCCACAAAGCTCTTGCAAAACCACACATCCTCAAAAAAATTTAAAAACATTCACTATAAATTGAAACAATAGGAACCTATCTGGACCCAAATTATCTCTCAAGGAAGCAAACGGTCTTTTAGGAGTTAAAGTAAGCCACCCTATTGTATCTACTTGATTATTTATGCCTTTCTAGAATTGACCTCTTTGTAAATATATCCATCCATTAAATTATGTTGTTTGTTTGTTTTGTAAACTTGTTCCGGTGAGATTTCCCAAATCTTGCATCCCCCAGTCGCGTGCCTAGTACCGTCAAAAAGCCCTCGACAAGGAAGAAGACACAGGCTTTGTTTTGTGGCATTTGGACCTATGGTGCAAAAGATATCAAATTTTAAATTTTTTATAAGTAAGAAAACTAGAAAATTACTTTTATTTTGCTTTTGATTGTGGCAACAACACACGGTATACTAGTAAGAAGTTAAAATGTGCTTTGCTTGTGCAAATGAAGCAATGGACATTATTAGAAAGTGATAATGAAACTTTTGATATGTGCAAGTGACTTTTTAACCCTCAATGACCAAGAAAACATAATGTATCCTCTTTAAATTTTCAATGGCAAATTTTTGGGAGGGTGAAACAAATCTTAATATTTTGTAGACTGGGATCCTGTAGAGTAACAAGTTAACATACTTGTTGCATTTTCCAATTTTCTTAATTTGAATGTGAGAAGTATTTAAAAATTTATTTAGGAAATGCAGTCTAATAGAAATTAATATAATGTTTTTCCAAATGAATGAAGGAATAGTAGGGATGGAAAACCCCCATTGTTGGGGACATTTCTAGTATTTATTCTACACAAACAAACTGGGTTTGGAGAAATTTTTTCAAATTTTTATTTCTAGCAATTTTGAAAATAAAGGTTCAATCTAATGTGATTAACCCCTAAAGTCCCAAGGCCATTTTTCCATCAAAAACCACTCAAAATTGCCATTTCTAGAGCAAAGAGCAAAAAAATAAATTTAATGTTTTTTTTTTGCATATTTTACCGTAGGATCTTGTACTAGACTAGTATAAGAATGTGTAGAAGAAATTTCAAATTTTTTGACAATGTAGATTCAAGGTATTTGCATTTAAAGTGAAGGAATCTAGTTTTTTTGCACCTTGCTCAACAACATTTGGGGGCTTTGAACCTTTTTAACTTCAAATTTTTGCTCTAATGATTTTGAATTTCTAATTGTATATGATGAAGAATTGAGTTGAGAATCTAGGAATTTTTTTTTTTAAAAGAAACACTTAGTTTTCACTCATTAAAAAATTGTTAACTAGAAGTAGGTTCAAGATTGAAGGAAATATTAAATCCTTAATAGCTCTAAGATAGAATTGAAATATACTAATTTCAATGGTGAGATTGTTCTAGCAAGAAATCTTGACCTCTTGAAATTTTTTTTTGTTAAAATTGAGTTCAGAAATAAATCCTAAAAGTTATTTTTTCAAAAAGATGCTCTAATTGCTTGAAAAATAAGATTGACTATAACTTTTGCATAACAAATCCAAATGGAATGAATCAAAGCTTTCTATGTAAATAAAAATAAAATCTATATGAAACAAATTTTTTAATTTTTTAATTTAAAGATTTTTTGAAGATTTTTTTCTGCCCGCCGAACTAAAATTTGGGGGTTTTGTGCCATAAGTTTTGCTCCCATGCATCGATTGAAATAATAGTTACATTTTCGGAAAGCTAATGTGATTCTCTATCTTCACAAAAAAAATTCAGAAAATTACAAAAAATATTGAGACTGTAGGAGCCTGCCCGAAATCCATTTTGTCTCCCAAGGGGACAATGGGAATTTAGGGGTTAAGAACACAATATAATTAGAATGATTTCAAATTTTTTGAAGATTTCCAAAAATATGCTAACAATGTTAATTGTTAAATTTTAAATGTTGACACATGTAAAAATTTCTTAAGATTTTGTAGGATCCAATTTGGTCAGTTTAGGCTTTGTACTCCTATTGTTTGAAAATGTGTACAAATTTGATAGAGCTTTTTATTTCTCAATTTTTTGGATTAAAAACATATTACATTTGCTTTAGATTTCAATACAATTTTTTTTGATGGGTCAAAAAGAATTCTTTTTTTTAAAATATTTTTTCTTCCGCTAAAGCTGCATTTATTGCTTATAAAGTTGATCATCCAAAAATATTATAACTTAAAAATCCAAGTGTCAAAATTTTCTATAATTAATTCTATTTATACTAGACAAAGAAGTCCTTATTTTTATATAGTTAGAATCAAGAATTTCAACTACATCCATGTGTAAGAAAATATCAAAGTGCAACAAGTCATTGAAAACTTCTATTGTCAAAAAGTTGTTTGGCCTTGAATGGTTAAGGGTGTCTTGGTAGCATGTACTTTTGTGTGTAAATTAAGATTCCATGTCTTCTTACTTAGTTTGTATTTTTAATACACAAACACCATTTTAGAAGCATGGCATTGTAGAGTTCTAAAAATATTTTGTGGCAAGTTTAGGTGAGTAAGATGACCACTCAAAATTCACTTTATTCCAATCTTTGGAGGACCCAATGGTATTTATGGTTTTCAATGTGTAGATTACTTCAAAAATTATGAATAACTTCATATTTTGTTAAAAAATTAAGATTCCATGTCTTTTTACTTAGTTTGTATTTTATTCTCCACAAAGAATAAAAATTTGATGTTACTTCAACCTTCTAAAGGGTTAAACTAGACAATGTTGCCTCAATAAGATTGTCCCTTATTTTTTTTCTTTTAAAAGCCAAGGAAGTCTAAATTTCCCAAATTGTGAAGATGTATTGTAAAATGGAACTTAGAAGGATGTTTTCACTTTTAATTTTTAAGAGCTTCAACGTCCATTTTCTAGACGATGTTTTGTCCAACCAACTACTCATTCATCCAATGCAATACTTGAATCTTGAAAAGACAACCTTCCTTAATGACCAATTTCATGAAATTCCAGTAAATGATATTTTTGTACAAAAATATAAGCAAAAATATGCAAAATTTCAGAAAAGGATTGAGGCATGAAGGGGTTAAACAAAATGTGTAAAATATGATCCATAAATTAAATCCATACATTTAAATTACTTTTATATAAATCAATGTTCTTTAATAAATTCAAAACCAAAATTCAATTTTTTTAAAAACTAATTGTAGATTCAATATTTGTAAATTTCAGAGATTTTTTCTGTCAAGTTCAAATATCAATTGCAACTTATGGTGATATATTAAGATATTTGTTTTACTTATTTATTTTAGAATGATAATTTCTTGAATTGAAGAAATAACCTTTTGTGGTGAAATATAATTGAATCCCTTTAACTATAGAATATTTTGCAAAGAAAAATATAAAAAACTATATTAAACAAACGTAAGTGAACAAATTCAAGAATTGAAAGACATTTAGGTGGATAAAATAATTAAGATTTAAGTTGTGTACTTAGAACTTGTTTGAAATCTTTATGACTTATAGATTTTATATGAGTTCATTTCTTAAAAATATAAATTTCATTCACTTTTAATTAATAGCAATACAAAGCATACAATGTGAAGGGTCTTGATGTTTGAACTTGTAGTCTTGGGATCTACCATTTTAGGTTTAAGCTTAGAAAGACTCAACCCTATCGCCAAGGTAGTCAAACTCCCAAAATTAGATTTCAAAATGGATCTAGTGCATTATTTGTTTTTTGCAATTCCTTTAAAGTCATTCATTACACTATTAGGGCAAACTTCTATGCACCTAGAATCAACAAAACTTGCATGAAAGATAGAAAAATAATTAGAAATTGTCAATGGAAGTGTGCAATAGTTATACTATGAGAATCAAAAGTGTTGTAAAAAACACATTCAAAGAGGCCTATGAAAAGTGACCAAGGTAAGGTTTTGACTTTTGAAAAATTATTTTCAATAGTGCATTTCAACATTTTGGTTGCTTTTAATTTGGCAACAAGAACTAAAATTACTAGGAAAATGTAATTTTTTCCTATTCACGGAGAAATAAAAGCGACACCAAACTTAGTGAACGCAATTCCAACTTTTAAATACTAAAAAATTCTTTTATGATTTGGACAAAAAAATAGTAGTTCTTTTTTAGAAAAGACTTCCATATGTTGGAATTGGACAAACTCTTCATAAAAGACAAAATATTTTCTAGAACTCTGTATAAAAATATGCAATATTTGGCTTGTCTCTATAATTAATTTCAGTTATGTCATTGTAAATCTCCAAACACTATTTATGCAAAAATACTTTACAAATGAGTAGTTCAAAATAATAGTATCCATCCTAGACAAATCTGTGAAGACAATCAACACTATTGATGTTCTCCTCTACCACAAATGACATGAGCTCCGCAAAAAACTTCATAGATTGGATGCATTGGTAGCATCCTATAGAAGTGTCATTGTCAAGATTTGTGGGGGTCATAATCAGGATATCTATTTTGAGCAAAATTTTGATTAGCTTGCCAAAAATTAGCCTCTGACATTATTTTCCTCTATAAATTAGCCCATACAGCAAGGCTAGCAAGCAGACATGCGGCCAAAAAAACAACCCTCGTTACAATCCAGTCTAGGATTCGGCAACTCCCAACATGGAGTGGGAATGGCATGTCTTGGCTTGGGGATGTGGGGTTCACAATCTGGTTTGGGATTGGGCAACTCCCAACACGTATTGGGTTGGGATTGTAGATATCACAATTTGATCCGAAGCTGGACAACTCCTAACATGGAGTGGGAATGACAAGTGTCAGACTGCGATCCCCACAACCCCAACATGACACTAGCAGCAGGTCTACCATGCTTTAATTTTGGGTAGCACATGCTAGACGCTTAAGGATAAACAAGACCCTTGTACTAGTTAAGAATAAGATCCTATGGTTATAAATTCTAAAAAGTGGATAAATTTTGATTTATATATCTATTATTAGAAGGTACTATTTTTTGGCTATTTTTGGAATATTTTTTAGTTTTTGACAAAAAAAAATTTTAAGGATGATAAAAAAATAAATATGGGTGAATAATAGATAGATTAATCAAAAAATATTAGATATATTAATATCTGGATGAAAATACCAATGGTAGATAATTTGAGAGATGAATGCACACACATAGATGGCTTTATCCATTTTCTCTTATCTATTTGTATTCCAACGTGGGGGTCACTTGAATCTTCTAGAAAGAATAATGGAGATTTTTTTTAAATGGTCGAGAGGAGAAATTCAAGGCACATATGAAGGCTTCAGCGCAATCAATTCAATAATCTAGCAAATTAGTTATGATTAAGGTAGATCACCTGTTTTCGACAATATTAAGTGTTTTAGCATATGACCAATTGAGCGATAGTTGGAGGTAATAATTCTCTCCGGTTGGAGAATAGAAATAATGAAGATAGCACTATTTTTTGCTAATTTTTTTTTGATTATCAAGTATGGAATTAGTAAAATTTAAAAAAGTGCAGATTATAGTCTAATTTGTTCTCAATGGATAGGCACACTTATTTTTGTGAAGTACAAAACTAAGATGTGTTATTAAATGGTGTAAATGTGTTATTTGTCATACAACAATGAAGTTGCTAAACTACATCATAACCGGTTGTTGACTTTTCAACTGTAACGTGGCACCGTCCCATTGGCAACCCATCACCATTGCCATTACAAGTTGCAACTCATAACCTTCTTTCCTTTCAACTTGCTTCCTACATCCTTGGATCATGAAGATCAAAGGTTGTGTGATTGAAAAATGTACAACCGGTTTTGTATGATAACCTATTCGCCGCTAGCGCGGCTCATCGGTTATCTAATACATATTTTTCTTATTCATGAAAATAGGTCACCTTTTATGTTAAGGCTCAAATGGGGCCATTGTTGAAAATAGGTGATATATCTTTGTCCTATCAAACCTTGAGTTTGGCTCTACATTTGGGTTTTGCTAGAGCTAAATGGGAATTTCAATTTGTAATCTCTTATAAACTATTCCGAACTTCCGATGTACAAGAGTTTTTTTTCTTCTCTTGAAACAAAAGAAGGCAAGTCCATTGTGTTATTCCATTGCGTTAATCCCTACAGGAATGAACACATTTTAGACAAAAATTGTGAATTTTTTATTTTTTATTTTTTTCAAAATTAAACCAAAAAAGTTTGTACTAGACTAAGGTAGAACCACCCATTTTTGAATAGGGAACCATATCCAACATCTAGGGTGCAACTATTTCCAACCAAAGTTGGAACAGATTTACAAACCAAGCCGGAAATATGTTTTTTTCCCATCTTTAAGGTTGGAAGTAATAAGGTCATACACATGTCCCAAACTGTCATAAAACGTGTGGGAACTCTAAGCAGTACTAATTGGGAAACTAGTCTATTGATTGATCGGAATTGGAAGACTCTAAACATTGCCTATGGGTTCAAAATGCTTTTAGGCTTCCAAAATTCTTAGTAATTCTAATTTTAGGGAATAAAATTATGAAAAATTCACAATTCCAGTATTTATCATTTGTCTATACAAGAAAGTTTTCTATTGCCTCACACTACTACTCCTCAATTTTGAATTCGCTTAACCCCTAGGCGCTCAAGTGACCATGTTATGGTCACTAGCCGACTTCATGCATCATTTAGGGCATGTAAGTTTTAGTTTTCTTAAATTTAATTTTTTTGATAAAATATTGGATTATCTTTCAATATTTGTATTCAAAACTAAGATCGCTATGGTTAAACAAAAATTATAAGAGAAATAGCACAAAGTGTTTAGAATTGGCCTAGTGTAGAAAAACTTACTATTTGAAAAAGTATTGGTGAACTAAATGTGTTTTTTCACAAATCAATAAAAATCATAATTTTGACCAATAAAAAGAGAGAAATTATATTTATCCTCAAAATTCATTTGAAGAAAATCTAAAAATAATTTTATGATCTTGACCATATGGATGCTTTTTACTTTTCATGCTTCACATAATTTTTTTGATTCAAACTTCAACAAAATTGTAGAACTTATATTTTTACAACACATTTGTGTTTTGTCCAAAGCCCTTGGGTATGGGTGGTTCTCTACCTTGCTATGAGAATGCTAGGAAAACAAATCGAAAACTTTGACCGCACGTTTACCGTCCGGTGCTGCGCTGGCACGGTATCATCACCCACTTCGCTAAATCTCCGACTGAGATGAAAAAATGCTCATTTTGGATGAAACAGTGCTGATGAAACAGGCCTTCGCAAGTTCGGACTCCGTCTCTCTCCCGCTCGTTTCCTCTCCCTTCTCGCTCGTCACGGCCCTCGCAGGTTGCCTGCACTGAAACCACCAATTCTGTTGCAGCTATGGCGGCCATCACCCCCGTGGAGGAAGTGGGCGAGTTCTACGTCCGCTATTACGTCGGTCACAAGGGCAAGTTCGGCCATGAGTTTCTCGAGTTCGAGTTCCGCCCCGACGGCAAGCTCCGGTACGCCAACAACTCCAACTACAAGAACGACACCATGATCCGCAAGGAGGTGTTCCTCACGCAGGCCGCGCTCAAGGAATGCCGACGCATCATCACGGATAGCGAGGTGCGCCCCGTTTGTGCTTGCATTCTCGAGTGTCCACTAGGTTAGGTCGTCGTGTTTGAGTTAGGGTGTTTTGAAATCGATTCAATACCATATGGATGATTTAAATGTGCGGATTTTGTTAATTTATTTTATTTTTCTTGATTCTGACAGTTTTACATTTTTGTATGGGTACGTCGTATAGGGCAATGGGCTAATTTTTATTATAGTGGACCAGGAGGAAGAGGAAATCCAACGTAGTTTAAGGTTCCTCCTCCAGGCCCGATGCTTTGAAGACCTCCAATCCTGGCTTTGAAGACTCACGAAAATTACAAACCTTGCGATTAGGGTTTGTGATGTTGTTGGAATGCTTAGGGTTTAATAAATTTTCTATAGAAAAGTGGTCCATTAGGGTTGTTCGCGTTGGCATTTGATTTTATGAATATATTAGGCTTCCCTGCTCTTCAAATAGACTTTGATACCCGATTGCACTCTGGGTTTGCACAACGGGTCCTCCATCCTAATCTTCTATTCTTCTTCTGTCCCGGGCGCTGCACTGTGTATGTGGTTAGCGTTTTACGTTCAGATAGTGAGAGTGAAATGCTGGAATCATGTGCATGACGTGTGGCGTGTAATCCTAGTTCTCTGCTTGTTGATCTGTTTGACCAGCAATCCTGGTTTGATTAGGTTTGGTGTCTTTGGCTTGTGTTATTGTGCATTGGTCATTTGCCATCAACGGTTCAGGACACATGTTTAGCAGAATCTGATAGATCAGTCTGGATGTTCAGATTTTGAAAGAAGACGACAATAATTGGCCAGAACCTGATAGAATCGGACGACAGGAGTTGGAAATTGTGATGGGAAACGAGCATATCTCATTCACTACGTCCAAGATCGGTTCGCTTCTTGATGTACAGAGCAGCAAAGATCCAGAGGGTCTACGAATATTTTACTATCTTGTCCAGGTACGTCTTTTGGAACGTTTTGATGGTGGTGGAACGAGAGTTCACATGATGTGGCATGAATGTTGGTAACACTGGTGATTCTTGTAAATGCTAATTAGGCTCTATAAATGATTCAAAGTGCTTTCTTTTTTCATAGAAGTATTTAAATCATTGGTCGTCTTGGTTTGTAGTGTCTCATAATGGTCTTTGTTGGTCTTATAATGCTGGAATATGCCTTGTTTTGCAGGACTTGAAATGCTTTGTTTTTTCTCTAATCGGTCTTCATTTCAAGATCAAGCCCATCTAACTTGCTGTGCTGGACGTTGTACTGGCCCTCGGTATGAGTTGAGATATCTACATTGTATGGATTAGACAGATTATTGAACTGTCAGGATAAACTCAAGCTCTCGAATTACTGCTGGAAGTGAATTCGTGGCACTATACCTGAGCAGAACTTGTTTTGTAGCAGAGTGACTGTACATCAATATCTCACGACTGTGGGACTTGGGATATTGGGAGTTCACAATCCCAGGAACAGAAAATACAGATATCTAGCGTAGACGCCGAAGCGCTAGAATTTTAGTTTTTTTCTAGCAAAGAAACTCTTGTTTCCGAATCCAGTGTGATATGTCCCGGTGTTGGGCATAGAATTTGAGATTACATTCCTAATTCCTATGCTGCCAATTTTGCCACTTGCATATTAACGAATCATGTGTTGGGGTAGAAGATAAGAACTCCTTTGCATTTCAGGTATTGTAGTCCATCACTATATCGATCCATGTTCAGCTGAGGTCCTTCTGCATAGCAATCAGTTACACAGCAATCAGTTTCAGTTTCAGTTTAGGGTTGGACGATGGGGTTCGCGAATTGACCCAACGGTTGGGAGTGGAGTAGGGTTTAGTTTAACTAGCGATTAGATATTCATGTACCGTAGTATGCACAGTAAGGATTATGAATTCCAGTGATGCTTTTTTCCTTGCACAGGGAAGTGATAATGAAGGAATTTTAATGTGTGCATAATATTCTTGATAGAGTTTGTCGGCAAGATTTCGCAATGACATATTAGTTCACCGTGTGATGGTGAACAATGAACACTGTTCACCGTGATGGTGAACAATGAACATTGATGGAAAGTGCTTTGAGGGGCCAATGAGAAGTGATGAATATTGAACAAGCTGTGACCACCCTTTTTGTTCAAATGTTGAGAATGAACAATGGAGGATGGATAATGGCGAGATGGACGGATGTAATTGAAAGTTAAGAGAACAAAGGAATAATCTTAGCGGAACATTGATTGTTTACTCCCAACATCCACCTCCGGAGGTGGATGTTGGGAGTGAACAATCAATGTTCCGCTATGAATATTCCGTTGAAAGCAAGCCAACCCTACGACGCCACCACTTCAATGTTCATTGTTCACCATCACGGTGAACAAGCTGTGACTACCACTATTGTTTTGAAACCCTAACCCAAATACCTGAAAAAATGATTTCTTCCTTTGCATCGAACCCCAAAACATGTGTGAGCGAGTTGTAAAAATTGGAGAACTAACACGAGTATTTCCGAACGTCTCGATGGATGAAAAAATCTGTAAAAATCACAAACAAAGTTGCTAAAGAGGAATAATTAGTCCCACAACATAATAAAAACAAAGCTGCTAGAGAGGAGTGACCAGTGTCATAGGAGTCTGAAGTGAAGTTTGAATTAGGAAGGTAAGTATGTCCAAAATTGTCTCTTGTTCAATTGTGTCCCTTAGTCTATGTATGTGAAACATTTCAACATTCATCTAAAAATTAACCTAAAAATCTTGAGAAAGTGTAGTGTGATCAATTAGCCAAATTTATTTGGTATTTAAATTTATTTGGTTTATCGTAGAAGGAGCAGGTTCAACAAATGTTGGCCAAATATTTAATTTGACTATAA
The DNA here is from genome assembly GCA_951230915.1 of Antitrichia curtipendula. Taxonomy (NCBI): domain Eukaryota; kingdom Viridiplantae; phylum Streptophyta; class Bryopsida; order Hypnales; family Leucodontaceae; genus Antitrichia; species Antitrichia curtipendula. The sequence continues at coordinate 22,866,455 of OX579635.1, forward strand.
TATAGGACATTTGGCATTAAATATTGGTTGTGAACCATCACTTTCTGCAATATTTTATAACAATCAATAATCAATTAGTTTTATTAGTTGCTAGTGTAATTAAAATGGTTCTAATCCCACTTCCAATGGTAGTAGATGGTTATTAAAATGTGACTTTTTGGAATGAGTTCGTCTTTGCCAAAGCTTATGAAATAAGGTAAAATAGCCCATTGTGGTCAGTATTAGGAGTTTGACCTTATATGGTTGCTGAAATTTTTCAAACTTTTTCCCACAATAGTACAAGTGTGACAAATAGTGAGAGCAATTGAAATTATGTTGTTTTGACAAAGTATGAATTTGCTATGAATTTTTTAAGTGTCCAATGCATCGTGGCTCAAAAGAGTCTATAGACTACCTTAGAACCAACAAAATCTGGATCCATCATGCTTATTTTGCTCACCTAAAGTAGTCATAGTATTTTCTAATATGGGAGGCTTAAAAATTAAATTCTTACAATGAATTCACACAAAAAAGTTGGAAGTTCCTAATGAAGTCACTAATCATTCCATTACTATCATGTAAGACATACATTGAAGCCAAAATCTTACAAACTAAAAAACCCCATAATGGGATCATTCCCTAGGTGTCTATTGTGGGTCATCTAACCACAATGGGCTTCTACTTTAATGATTAGTCTTCAAAGTTGTTTGCTTAAGTTATTTGATGAAATGGCATCAAAGGAATGGAGGGGAGATGAAGCGGTTCTTTTAGTAGTGGTGATGCAATACAAATCATGTGACCTTATTTCCTACTATTTTGTATAACTAACAACTTTCCTTTATCTTTTTTTTTAAAACTACATTGTAAAGTGTAGTTTTTGATATTTTGAGTATCTTTGACATTAATTTTTTCACATTTTAACCATAGTATCTAATAGTTTTCAATTTTTTTTATTGAATTACTTGAAAATATTTTATGTTGAATATTTTTCCTTCTCTAGTTTGAAGTGGCCCTCACTTCTTGTCAATTTCCTAGGGTTTAAAGTGAGCCTTCCAAATGCGCCGCTGGCCTAAATCTACCATCTTCAAAATCAATATGTATCTATGCGGAAGAAATGAATTTAGAACCTCTACCAAAATAACTTTGACCCTTCATAAGTTTTGCATGTAGTGTCCAAATATTGCATTATATGGTGCATTGGAAACTCCTTTCACTTTTCAATACAAAAAAGTGAAAACTTGACCAATGTAATAACATGGAATAGCCAATAGGTGCAGTAGCTAAAAGTGGCGGGTTTGAGGTACTGACCTTAATCCCTAAATAACCCCAAGGCCATTTCAGTTTAGTTTCTTGGAGTTTTTTCTAAATTGAACAAAAAATCAACATTTTGATAAGTTTTAGCAATTTTTTTTCTACTTGTAACTGTACAAATTCAAACTAGATATGTTAGAGATCCCGTGGGAAAAGAAAACACAATAATATCACTTAGGGGTCGAAAGATGTTTCATCATGATGGTGTTAAATATGTGAAAGTGATTTGAAGTCTTAAGTTTCAATCCTCTTTCACATGTCAAATTTAAAAATTTGGTCAAAAAAAAATGTGAAGTTAAAGAGCATAACATCCATAACCCCAATCAATTTTTGGCTTTTAAAAATCTACTTTACGATTTTTTTTAAATGAATTTATGATGGGATTTTTTCTCCAAGATCTAGTGCATTTGAGACTCATTTCCAAGAGCCATCAACACTAGAAAATCAAGATTTGTAGTGGACACCCTTGCACAAACTCTTGAATAAAAAAATCATAATCATTCATTTTCAAATCGGATCAAAATTAATGCTAAAATTAGACTTCAAAAAAAAATTCAGAAAAAAGAATTCCTAAAAATAGTTACTAGGTAAATTTTTTTTTAACTTCAAAGTTTGGTTGACACCAAAATTTGGTGCTTCGGGCATATAGGGGTTGAGCGAGAGCCCAGAAGCACGAGATATTGGTATTAAAGAGGTGTTAGAGAACCGAAGAGAAAGCAAAAACCAGTACGGAGTAAAAGGAACAGAAGAAGGATAGGGAGGAGGGAGGAAAACGAAGGAAGTCGGTGTCGACAGCCTCGAGAGCGATGGTGCCACCCGAATCCAATCATGCGAAAGAGAATCACGCATTCCTAGTGTCTCTTGCGAAGACGATATTCACGCAGTCACTCTTCCACCTTCCCCTCCACCACACGAATCTTTTTCCTGAATCATCTGCCTTCTCGTCGTTCCACTTCTCAAAGCAAGCGACGCCCGATTGAACCTTTTCTCAATTAGGGTTTGTGCCCAAAGGGGAGCATTGTCGCAAGCATGGTGGTCGCGTCCTCCGCTGCAATGAAACCTCTGGCCACTACTGCGGTCATGTCCGACTTGGACATGGTGTCGTTCTTCCGGGACTGCTTGTTGGATTCCTCGCTCCCTGTTCCGTTGCGCTGGCGGTCCCTCTTCTCCCTTAGGAATTATAAAAGCGCGAGCGCTCGTCAGGCGCTCGTGGATGCCATGTCGGACGAGTCCAACTTGTTGGCGCACGAGGCGGCTTTCGCGCTCGGGCAAATGCAGGACGCCGAGGCGGTTGAGGCCCTGCGGGACACCTTGAAGGGCGTTCACGAGTTTCATCCGATTGTTCGTCACGAGGTAAGGACGAGTTTTGTCGCTGTAAGAGTTTGGAACCATGATGTGTTCGGGATTTTGTGAGATTCGCATTTATGAAATCATTAGGGTTTTGTGACGTGTGTGGAAGAATTAGGGTTTGTGGCAGGTTTAAGGGTTTAGAAGCTTTGGTAAGTTGAAGTCATTCTAGAATATTTTTTTTTGAAGAATTAGACCCTAAACCCTAAACCGCACATGCAGCCCAAATTGAACTGATTAGAGAAATGGCTACCTTTGGTGGCGTGTTGCTGGAGTCGCTTATTGAATTTTGTTGCTCGTGAGTGGCCAGTCAGTACCGGACAATGTCTGGGAAGACCAGACTGCTAGTATAAGAGCAACTCAATCAAATTTCCAAATTACTGATTCACATTCGAGAAATTTTTCAATTTGTTGTTAGAATTGGATTGGATAGCTGAGATCAGTAGTGGATGGGCGGTTGGTGATAGATAATACTGGAATGACACAAAAGAAATTTCAAATATACTCTGAACTTTGGTACCGGGTTAGCTTTGAAGATTGTTGGTTGTTGGGTGAGTGCAAGTCTAACAGAGCGTGCGCAAATTGCAGGCGGCGGAGGCCTTGGGTGCAATTGGTGTACCGGAATGTTTGGAGTTGCTCCAAGAGGCTCTTGTAAACGATCCTGCTCCGGAAGTACGGGAAACTTGCGACCTCGCCTTGCACCGCATTCAACAAGTTCAAGCAGACGATCTGGAAGAGTCACCCTTTCGCTCCGTGGACCCTGCTGTTGCAGCTTCGTCGTCCTCTACGGTTGCTGAGATGAAGTAATGCATTTCGCCCTTCTTGTTCTCTACGGTCTCTTAGTTGTGACATTCTCTTTCCATATTTTGATATCGTTCCACTTACTCTCCGTCTATTCAGCATCTGAGGACCAATCATATAAACTATGGAACTAATCTGCAGAGCTCTTGCTGTTTAGGACTTTGAGGATCAAACTGTGACGTATTGCTGTCCACGTTTAGAGAAACCATGCCTCCTAGCAAATAGGTTTATTGTCTTAGATTGTGTTAGACGTTAAGTTTAATCTGGTTGACAATTAATTTGAGGTTAGGTTTTCCAGGTTAGAAGTTAAACAACTGAGATGTAGTCTGAATTGTTTGCTTCTTTTTGTATTTGCATCATGGTGGTAAAGGAAGGTGCTTCTTGACGAGAAGGTGAAGATGCCTGAGCGCTATGCTGCCTTATTCGGTCTTCGTAATCGTGGTACTCCTGAAGCTGTTGAAGCTATTGTTGCTTCGCTGCAATGCGAAAGTGCTCTTCTGAAGCATGAGGTATGCATTACTGGCCGACACTCCCGTCTTGAGGTTTGATTAGTGTCTGTATGAGAAGGTAAATTGTGAAAAGTGATTTTATAGTTGGATTGGACATGTATAGTTTGTTAATACATATCTTGCTTTGCAGGTGGCATATGTTTTAGGACAGCTTCAAGACAAAGCGTCAACGGAGGCTTTAGTTAATACATTGAAGGATGCCACGGAGCATCCCATGGTTCGTCATGAAGCTGCTGAAGCTTTGGGTTCTATTGCTGGTATTACCTCGTGAATTAGTACTGCTGTTAGTGGACTCTGTCAGGCCGTGTGCAAGTTTTTGCTTGAAGATTATGCTCTATCGTCTCCAGGTTTGGATGGTGATATCCTGTATGCCTAGTTAGGTATTTATGATTGAAAAATTCTTTCACAATTACTGTGGACTCATGTTAAGTGACTCTTGAGGAAGTCTTGGTCGTAATATTATACAAGTTATCATACTGAGAAGAGAAGTGCAGCCATGAAGTAACTGCAGCTTGACGGGTATGCATACTGAAGAACAAGTGGTCATGCAGATGAACGAAGTGTGGAGTTGCTGAAGGCTTTCTCTCTAGATGGTGAACCGATTGTGGCACAGAGCTGTGCAGTGGCGCTTCATATGCTAGAGTTGGAGCAGCAAGGCAAATCATTTGAAGTTGGTTGTACAAATCCCGAGTGTGGGGGGGTTGAACATTCTAGTACATGCGTACTGGTATGGTAACCGTGCTAACTTCTGGAAGACAACATTTACATTGATTACTTTCGGGAGCTAATCGACATTCTTTAGCAACCTGTCCACGATTCATGTGGAAATGTGCTTCACAATTCATATGATTGTCTGCAGCTGGATAGATGATGCCTAAGAACCATAGAAGAGAAAATTTTACGTAGTGTATCCTTCATTCTTTTTATAGACTGCAGGGAATTTGAGATTATTTTAGTTAATATCTCTTCAGGATTGCCAGGAAAATGATGAAGAGTTCAATGCCACAACATTGGCTACCTTGGCCATTGATACTGGGAATCGATCTTCTAGGGAATATTATAGTGTATCGCATATTAGTTGAGTATTCAGTCTGCAATGCATTTTCCTGTGAAGCAGTGCCAAGCATTGGAATATTTATGAATGGAACAGACCTTTTTTTCACACTGCATTTTGTACAGTGTGTTTCATGGGTTTGTGTGTAAGCTTGTGTTTGATTCCATGCTGTTACTTAAATTGAAGTGCCGAGGAACATTTTCCCTCAGTGTATCTTAGTTGCAGAATTTTGATGTTCATTTTTTTTGCTTCTACCATTACCAAATTCGTTGAAATGGTAAAATTTCAAGTGATTGACTGTCTGGAATCTCAGATGTACACTAGACTGCTCTAGTCTTTAGAGCTCTATGCCGCCACTTGGATGTCAACAATTTTGAGGCATTGCAATTCACGAAAATGACTTGTTTCAGAGTGCCAAAATGGTGACATTCAAGTGCACAAAGCTTTAAAATCAAGGACTTGCGGTAGATTTCCAAGCACGCACCAGGAATTTCTTAAAATTTCGCCATTTTAACGAATTTGGTGATTCTTGTAAGACATTCAAATGTAGATCTTGTTTCCAACTGGAAAAAGTAGAATGAAACGACTACTCTTGCCTTCAAGTCTTTGACTTACTGTGGCCAGAGAACAGATGTAGGTTTGTCAAGCTACCTCTCAAAAGAGTCAGCGAGATTAAGGTCCAATATGATCAAGCCTCAAGAAACGTTTTTTGTTGCACTAAATTTAAATAGATTAAATTAAATTGATTAAAGGACATTGAGGCTGAAAAGTGGCTGATGCATGACTTCAGTATAGAAACAAAGAATGCACCTATTGGTCCAATAATCCAAACATTTTGATGACTACCTTGGTCATGGAGGCTGCGGCCTTTAAGGGTTAACTCAAGGCAAGAAGATTGAAAGTGCCCAACTAACTTCCTCCCTCTACTTGTATACTAGGATGGCTTTTACACAATCTTTCCACTTCCAACATTGTGCTCGATCGATTGCACAATAATGATCCATTTGCATTTTCACCACTCAACCCAACTCTCATTCTCTTAGCCCAGCATCTTGCTGCCACTGGTATCTCACAAGATCCTCCAATTCTATTGTGTTTACCACCATGTTCATTAAAATGGTGAAATTTCAAGAAATTGGCATATTTTCCAGCTCATGCCCATTTGGAGTCTGAAATCTATTCCCGTCCTAGTTTTTCAAGCTTTGTGCACTTTGAATATCACAAACTTGGCGCTCTGAAATATACCATATTAATAAATATCAATGACCATGCATGCATAGTACGTAATATGGCATTGGAGTACGTGTTCTGAATCCCAGTCGTTCTGTGGCCTTCCTCGTTGATTTTTGGGACTCCCACTGATCATTGAACCTACACAACAACCAACCACAAAGCGGACGATGATTTTATAACCACAATAATTAAGCAACGTGCATGCCGAACGCCGAACAAGAAGGTCTGATGGAGTGTACCTCCTCACCTGCATGGTTAAGCCGTTTGTAAAGTCTACGAACAACTGCCTCTAGAATTTCATAAAACAGAATCAAATACTCTACTAGCTCAGATGTAGGACTTCCCAAAAATTGCCTTAAAAGCTCAGATACAGAAGGATAATGACTCGCTCACTTCGTATTTTACGTTTTCTAGGACATACCGAGATGCTAATGTTTTCAGCATCATGTTCGCATTCGATATCCAATTCGGGAAATGGTTCTTCATGAGCTGGCATGGACGGAATTAGCTCAACGCAACTCCTACATCTAGAGCATGTGCGACTAGTGTGTGGCAAACCTGCGCAAGGCATCCCACAAACAACCGCAACAATTTCGTCATCATGTCGTTGCAGGGTTCCGATCGATCCATTTTCTTATCTCAATAATGTAACAGAGGCATACTAAATAATTTATTTCAATCACTGCAAGACGCACTGATTGTTATATATCACATTTATTAACAGGTAGACCTAGCTACAACATTCTGTATTTGGTTTTGTAATGACTATTGGAAGAAGAAAGGAGTGTCTTATGTACCTTAAGTCATAAATAAACATTTGAAATTAGAATTTATTCTGATAGAAAACTTTGATATTAAATAATTAGTGCATCTCAAAGTCATTGTTTTATAAACGGCGTACATGCACTGTTCAGGGACCTCCACACTTGAATATTTTCACCAGTTTATAAGAATCACCAGTTTCTAATGGTCTGTCAATTGTTTAATGTTAGGGGATTTCTCATCCAATGACACATCTTACAGGCATTAATTTGAAGTGGGTTGGATTTACCTGGGCATGAGAGAGGGTTTGAGATCTTGTGCTTGGTGTAAATGATCCGACTCTGTTGGCCAGCGCTGGTATCCCGTTTAAAGAAGCCTGGGTTTACAGCGGCCTGTAAACGGTCTTTCTCAACACGCTCTTCTATCCTGAAGGCTTCCTCCACTTCATGCTCCAGCATTGCTATTCTCTGCCAACATCTCTAAAACTTAATTACATCTTAACGACGCAAAATATAAAAAATCACATAAGAAAAATAGTGATGGTACCAAAAGCTAGAAATTTTCACAACAAGAAGAGTACTGACAATCAAAACGAAAAGGCCTCCAACAACATGAAACATCGGACGTCATTCAACAGCAGTAGCAACTACTTTGTTCTCGAAAGTCAAATCGATAAGCATTGAAGTGTTGGAATAGAATTCTGCCAAACCTCGTCATTCAACAGTTTGGCAGTTGCAGCATTTCCCCTTTCAAGCTGCCGCTCACTCAGGAGTTTGTCAAACTCCATCTGGTGTGCCTTTTCCCGCTTGATGCTCTCCCGTCTTGCATCCGCAGCACGCCATGCATCAATCTCTTCTTGCCCAGGACAACTTACAACTGCAGCAGAAGGACAATTCAACAGACCACTTCGGACATCAAACCGGGAATGCATATGTGTGTCTTTGAAGTCGATGGGGCCTACTGCAAGTTTGTTGATCAGTTTCTCTTGTATAACATCATGGTTCACGAGAGGATTCACAGTTTGGGAGCAACCTGGAGGAATCAACATACCACCTTGAGTTACTTCAAAGAATAGTGTTTGAAACACAATTTTACAATCTACAAATCTGCTTGTGAACGTATTTAACGACAGCAATTGAAGAGGAAAACCTTATCTAATGATCGACCAAAGGCAAAAAGCAGACGTGTTCTTACTAAACCGTTTTCAATGTCGTCTTTCAGACAATTTCAGAGAGCTAATTCAGCCAATTTAGTAAATTTTAAGTAATCATTTTCTATACCATAGGCTTGTTCATGAGGTTTTGGTCTTGCGCCATGATTGTAGCGGCGGGCAATACTCCGCTCGATGTTAGTAATATTCTTGACTATCTGTCTCCCCAATGTTGGAGCACACTCCGCGCTCTGTCTCTCATTCGAGTTGATGAAAACAATTGAAGACTTGTTGAAGGACAGCGTGCAGGATAATAACAAAGAGTGACAATCACGAGATATTCCTACAACTGAACGAATAATCTCCTACCAATGGCGTCACGATTGCACCTTATGCAAGGCCTCCTCAAACCGCAGAGTGTCCCAACAGCGGCTTTCCTCGGCCTGCCTTGCTGCAAACTCTTTTTCCGCTACCTGCAAGAACACACGAAATAGTCCTTCAGTTGGTTCATTTATTGATTAATTTTACCCCACTTTTTGGTTTAAATATTAATTGATATAAGCATGACTATGCTGTCTTTAACTAGGTGTAAATCGCGACTATCATATACTTCTAGGTCATTGACAGCAATGCATACTAAATTGGCAAGCCATTAGCCCACACGTATTGATGACATCGAAGGGTACACTGTAAACTTGTAACCGAGAAATGTATCGTTCTCATTCGAAAGGGACAACAAAATAACTGAAATGAAATGAATGAATACCCTGTTACGCTCTACCAACTTTGCAGCATCATGGCTAACCCCAATACTCTTACATGATTTGGCAAACTCTTCCTCCAAGCTTGCAATGCACCGTCGCTGGTCATTCCTCCAAACATCCTGGATCAGTAGCCCAAATCACTAACTAGTGAGTCACGGCCACATTCACCTGACTTTTACACTCTCATTACCGTCTTAACTGAATCAGAATTCAAACAACGTCAGTTTCGTTTATATTCCACGACCTTTACAGCATTTTTCGGAGCGTGCAGACTGAAAAGTAACTATGATAGCAGTCCCGATTTTTAGAGCATTGTGTAGATGAATTTCACAATAGGTGAACTTCACAATAGCGCCAGAAAATCAAGCCTATCAAATGAAACTGACGATAAACGTACTCGCAAAGACGGGCATGTCAGAAGCAGATTCAATATACAATACCTTGAGTTGATTGAGAATCATTTTGCTGTCATTTGCTTTGTGATCTCGGAACTGTGACATCCGTTGGGAAGCCAGAAGCGATTCTTGAGCTCTAACCTAAGTTGAGCACAAACATCACCTGACAAGTTTAGAGCGTGATCCGAACCTAAACACATTAACATCAAGAAGCCCAAACTCGCTCCCATTTTCTTTTCAACAAATTTGAGTGGGTCATGTGGGGACTTCTTTTGCACAATTTCATTGATTTTCTCATCAATATTTGCAATGTTCTTCACTGCCTCTATTGATATAAAATTTAGGTCCATCTGAGTTGTTGAATTTTCACTACTTGATCAAGCGAATAGGTCAAATGGATTTCGAGATGGGATTGACCAAGAATCTCTACAGCATCTGGTGCCCAGATCAGGTCCGTATTCTTATTCCACCAGCAAGTATGGCCAGTGGTAGAAAAAAAATTCACTAAATAATTAAAAAAAAATCCAGTGATCTGCAACCCACCTGCAGAATGCGATTGATTCGCAACTTGCTTCTGTATTGACTAACGGTCCCTTTCTGCTCCTCCGAAGATGGAATGTATGTGTTACGTGCCTGCAACAGCCCATTCAAAACATCCAACACTTGTGATTTAGAACAGCACTGCTGAATTATGCCATCACTGAAAGAGAACACAAGACACGGGCAGAATTCGCTTTGTACTTGTGTTTGCAATGAATTTTCTTTCATTTGTGTCAAAAAATGTAAAGTACGAGAAATCCGAGACATCCACACCATTCCCGTTCCAAATGAATGCAGCTGCTGCTGCTCCTGCTGCTGCTGCTGGCACTTTAGTGTTGAAAATTTGCACAAAGGAGTGAAGAAGTTTAGTAAACCTGCGTTGGAAGATAAGGTGGTGAGAGACAAAGCGTTTCCTGCACCCTCTGCTGCAGATACTTCTCTCGTTTCTGCCTCTCCTGCTCGCTCGCACAATTCCACGACGACATGCCAGCTTAAATCTAACCCTAATTCAGCGCTGCTCTCTGTTTGTTCTTGCCCCTTCCAAATTAGTAGTTACTCTTCTCTCTGAGGAATCCGGATATTATCAAATTCTTCATGCCAAGATCGTGCTGATACGGATACATCAGTAATGTCTCATCTCGAAAGTTAGGATTAGGGTTGCAATAACAAAAAACAAGAGGAGAAAAAATGCTCCTGCTCTGATTCAATTCTTGAAAGAGCGTGGGTCTCACACACCACCAACGCCCGTGCACCTTTTCATTGTTCCATATCAATCATCATCAACTCTCTCGGAATTCGAAATCTAAACAAGGGCAGATCAAAGATTCAACAAAACCGCGATGATCGTCCTCCACGGCAATCAACGCATGCCCTAAAATTTCAACAACATGCGAAGAAGATGACCGGACTTAAGTTGGAGCCTCTTGGAAACCAAGGACCAAGGGACAACGAATGGAAAATTTTGAAGTAGTTGGTGGGGCTTGGCCTTCTGAAACAGTTACCAATACTCTTCCTAATTCCTTTCGCTGCAGCTTCATCTGTGTCATATGGGTCTCAGATCAGTCAATGTGAACAAATTCATTGGATCAAACCCTTACACCTGCAAGCATTTCAAACGCCCTCTTGCACACTGATCGACTGATGGAATTCAGTTGCAGATATTTGCAAACACAACAGTGACGAAGTCATGAAACCCCAAAGAAGTTGCAATCCAAGACCTGTACAGCAACTGCAAGGTTCGAATTATGTAGTGAAGAATCTCCAACATGTCCTTCGGAAACTCTAAAGAGTTCTTCAAACTAAGTGAAATCTAATCAAGACAGCCTTCGGTATGTACAGTCCAGCAGGCGAGCATATTAATTGATAGTTGAGACTTGCAATCGCTACTTTAGCAGCTAATCCAGCAAGAAATTAATTAAGTGCAGTACCCTGAACTGTTTAAAGATCAGGCCTGAAACTTAACAAGAGATTAAATTAACAAGAGATTACAGCATGTCATGAGACTGGAGAATACTATTATAGCACTTACTACAACAGGAAGTAGCCGTTGCAACACATCATCAAATGAATTTCTTTTGCAATGGTTTTGAAGCGGTTCCTTACTGGGCGTTACAGTCATGGTCTAGCTGTGCAAACCATTGCAAAAAAACTGCAAACTTGTTGCAAAATTAAAGTCTTGGTTACGGAGCCCATCAATGTTCTGAAAGAACCGGCGGCTACTTCAAAGTTAGCCGGTGGTATTGGGAAAAAAAACCGGTTGCAATTTTGAAAGCATCAGCAAAAAAGTAGTGAAAAAATCTGTAAAATTTCTGTTTAGAGTGAAAAATAGAGAAAATAACCGGACTCGGTTCTTCAAAAACCGGTTCAATATGAGAATTGAAGGAAATTAGCCGGTAAAGTTCAGAAAAAATCCGGAACTCTGGAGCCCATGCACATCTAGCTATGCCTAAACTGTTGCAATTGATCCTATTGCAGTCTCAAGTACAAGTAGTTGCAATTCATTGCACAATGTTGAACAAAACGATTGCGAAGTTGTTATTAGATTTCTAGCGGTCATTGCAAAGCCATTGCAAAAACCTTTGCCAAAACAATTTGCAATCTCCACCTTCTGTACTAACTTAGTAACTGTTGAATGTGCATGCTAAGCAGTACGTTGCACGTGTGCAGACCAGTGGTGTACAAACCAAAGCAAAATCGTTAATAAAGCTCTGGCGATCCTTGCAAAGACCTTTGCCGAAACTATTGCAAAGAACTTTGTTTAAAACTGTTGCAATCTCCGACTTTCTACGCGGCGAAAGTTGTGCATGCTCCGCAGTTGCACGCGTGCGGACGCAGGATGAAAGGTTAAGCGCTCCAGAGTTCGTGTCACCGTCTCCATGGAAGCCGCGGCCAGTCGCATGAGCTCCAGCATTAGAATCCAGTTCGCCATCGCTGATGGAATCGATCTCGTCACTTGGTCGATCAGTCCATCACTCCCAAAACATCACCCAAAGCTTGACTGCAAGCAAGCAATGAACAACTTCAGGCTCCAAGCTCAACCCCCACCACATGAAAAAGCCCACACTAATTGGGTTCAGAACCACCCACCTCACCATCGCCGGCCATCAAATCCAAAGACGCAGCCTTGCCTGATCAAAAAAGACTTGGGCCCATGGCACCGATGAATTTCTACTGGCAGAAATCTGTGCAGCTTCCAAAGCTTCACTTAATTCAAATCTAGACCAGTCGCACTTTTGGAAAAGAAAAAACACACACTTGTGAAACACATCATTTGGACAATTGAGAATTTGCCAATTCATTGAATAATTTTTTGGGTAACATGAACTGTAGACGGACAATGTCCACTGTAGAAAAAGTCAAGGACATCACCACCCCCAATCTACAGGACAAGTGCAATCCCGAACATTGATGGGCTCTGTGGCCAAGACTTCAATTTTGCACAAATCTCCAAGCGCAAGAACAAGTCTTCAAGAGAGTCTGTGACAGGGCTTGCACAATTTGTACGAAGCAAAGGAATTGGCCCCAAAGTAAAGTCACTGACGTGTTTCATCTCCTTTGGAAGTTGCTTGTGTACTTCAAGTCTTGCAAATTGGAGTACAAAAGAAGTCCAGCTGACGGGGATGCAGCTCTGTTACCATCAATCCATCAATCCATCAATCCATCACCCCTCTTTACAGTTACAGTCACTTGAACTCCAAAAAAATTTGGTGACTCATCCCGTGGAAAGTCATCTCACTCAGGCAATCACAAAAGGAGACCCCACTTGGGCTCAAATTCGCGTTGTCAGAGCTTGAGTATAATCCCATATCGATAGGCGGGGAGACAGAGCGCAGAGCGTATAACTAGCCTGTCGAGAGACCGAGAGACTTGCCTTAAACTAATGAGTAAGGAAAACAACGCGAGTGGTTGGAGCCTCTCGCAGCATTCCCTTGTGGGTGCGCCATGAATTTTTAGGGGGCGATAGGCTGGCCGGGCGGTGACGCTGCTTACTTCGCAGAACTCGCTTGTGCGGGCCTCCTCTCACCCACCCCAAAACAAACCCTAAGCAGCAACTGCCTAATCATGCCACGTTAATATAACATGGAATACCAGTTTAACAATAATGTAGATTGTTTTTTAGAATGTATAAATTGCAGAAGCTACCGTGAGTGAGGATTCCATGATTTGCTCCTGTGGTCCAATCCCTTGTTTCCATAGCCAGGGATTCGATAGAGTTCTGGTTAGGGTAAGTTTTTGGGTCATCATCCATGTCGCTTAATCATGTGGTGATGGTTTGCAAAACATAAGACAGCCAGTCTGTACACTAGGTTTAGACCAAGGAATAAGAAAGGCATCGAATCTCTCTTATTCCACGTCTGTGTTGACAGGTCTACGACTTCATCACAACCTCTCAAAAGGACAAACAATCCTTGAGTTATTCACCAAGTACTCAATGAGTTTCATGTGGACATGATCTTATTAGAGTCCATTACGCATTTCTTGAAATATACTTGTTTTCAGCTCCATTTGCAAGAGCAGTTCATAAACCTCCGTCACGAGAAAACTGGACAATATTATACTAAACAAGTGCTTGGACTAAAGAGAGAATTGGCATTAGTTAACAGGAAGACCATGCTTTATCAAGGTCTCTGCAATAACTTTCCTAGACTGGTCACAGAGCATATCGACACTTTTGAGTTCGAATGGGTGGACGAACTTTCTTTATAAAATAAATCCAGATCTCAAGGAGTATTCTAAGTCATTAGACATTATCTCGCCTGCGCCAACTGGGACACGTTCCTTTCCTGCCATTGAGGAGACTCCTTCCTGAGCAAAAAAATATCAAAGCAGGAAAAGTCCAATCAGGACAGGTTAGAGAAAAAAAACTAAAAAATTGAAGGAAAAAGAAATGGTGCATGAATGAAATCGCACCTACCTGAGAAGGCAGCCAGAGCTCAAGCGGATCAAAAGCAAATCTGCTAAACTGAAAGAAACTGCTGTCAAAACGCCATATCTAAACGAGCTTGAAAATGAAACAATCGGAATCAGACAAGTAGCATCAAACCCTAAAAACCAAAAAACCCAGCACCCATTTTACTGAAATTGTCACCTGAAAATTACAGAACTGTATCATTTTCTGCATGAAGTTAAATGACACCCAGGTTCTCGTTGAATAATGCAACAAAGCAGCTTACCAGGGTCACATCACTCTAGCAAAATGACGACATACCAGACAAGAGAAGTCGACACAATTGTTGCAATGCTTGCATTTATCACACGTACACAAACAACAATCATTCAAGAGCCGAAAATGATCTTTTACTGATCTTCAAAGAGAGCTGGTTTATAAACAATCCAAGCAGAGATTGGAACAATAATCCGATCTCAAGAACACATCTTAGTGTTGTAGAAATATGACACTAAAAATAAACACAACGGGGCCTCTCTCTCTCTCTCTCAGTATCTTGGTCACAACTCCTCTGTTCTAGCTGACTACAGAGAAATCATTTGATGGGAATGGGGCCCTTCTCTGAAGTTTCTATGCTACAACATTTCATGTAATATATGAAATGAGAGGGATCATGTCCTAGTAGATGACCGAGAATTTAACGTATGTATCACGGTATGTACCACAGCTTAGTGTTTTATTGGTGTTTGTTTGTAATAACTAGAGCGATTGCACGTGGAATGGTGGCTATGTCCTTCTAATGTACGGTCCTAAACACAAGACTACTTCCAGGCTGGTATCCATCACTAGTAGTATACATTGCAATGACAAATTATGTACTATGAGGGAGTCTCTGTATTGAGCACCGTCTAATTTATTAGCAGTAAGTTGGTCAAAAAAACTAAAATTACATGTTCATACCAGTTAGAACCCTCCAACATGTTGCAAATTCCCTCAGTGGGACGCTTGTATATGCACAACGCTTTAAGCACTGCCCGTATACATTCCATCCAGGATAGTTTTCATCTCTGCAGACGACGGGTTCAGGGATTCGTCTGGGTAGCACTTTGCGAGGATCTCCTCCAGCGCCTTATATTTCTCAAGGAATTTCTCCTGCAGTGCAAGCAATAATAATGCATAAAAAAATACCGAAGAAATATAAGAGAAAACCATTCGAAACCCTGAAGCGCTCCGACGTCCATTTTCTGGACGATGAACGGAGGGCTTCAAGGCACTCTGTAGTCCAACTAACTTCTCATTCATCCAATGTGATACTGAAATCTAGAAAAGACAACCTTCTTTTACAACCAAATTCATGAAATTCCAGTAAATTATATTTCTGTGCAAAGATATAAAGCAAAAAAGTGCAAAAATTCAAAAAAGGATTGAGGCGTTTAGGGGTTAATAACCCCGAATAACCCCTAAGTACCTCAATGGCCAAAAGGGGTTGAAATAAACAATTAGGAAGCTTCAAGGAAGGTACCAAACTATTCCAATTGAAGAAGAAATTATAGTGTTCATTCTAAGAATTATAAAATCTCTCTTGAGTGGTGACAACAAAATCCCATGCACTTGCTGACCTTAAAATATGAATTCCATATAGTTGAAAGAACATCCTGACGTAGGATTGATCTCTGCATCCGCTTATGTGTGGCTTGTAAGGATTTTTCTACCTGCAGTGCATATCCTCACGTAAGTCTGCAGCTACCGATGTCTCATGTCAAATTCAATGTCACTCGCAGGGGCTCGATTATATGCAGAGAGATGCTATTTTACTCATCACCGTCGCTAGAACCCACAGTACAGGAGAATTGCACAAGTGAACAAACATTCTAGAACTTTCTGCATTGATATTGTGGTAATAATTTGCCAACAGTAGACCCTGTAGACCACTGTACACCATTGAATTCAGGTTTTCTTGCAAAGGAGCTAGCATCATGAAATAAAAAGGTACATAGCTAGCATGGTGGGTTTGAGAATGTTATGAAGAACATCAAGTCCTGTACCTGAACAAGAACGCAAACCTTGTTCTAACTGAAAGATAGTAGGCTATAACTGTGTTGCCACTCAATAGGTTGTGAAGCACTTACTCCTGAAAGGCTGGCCTTCAACGTCTTTCGCAGATCTGTTCTGGTATATCCAGTCATTGATGAAACCTGCCCATTGTCCGGGATCAGCGGAAGTTCAACTAGAAAAAGTTCATAGAAAAAAACTCTCATGCCCCTGGAGTTGGGACACTGCTCATTGTGTGAATTTAGGTCTTTATAACAAATAAATGGAGCCTAGGCGAACCGAGAAAACTGTGCTCGAAGAGTTACGGTGATTTGCTCTTCAAAAACTGGAGTTTTGAGAAATGACCCTTTCAGGCAGGAAAGAATTCTACTAGTAGAGAACGCAGTCCCTTTGATATTCTAGAAAACCTAGCACCAAGTTACAATTGGCGGGGTGTACATTTAAAAGTTAAATTAAATGGCGTTACAACTGGCAGTTTCTAGGATACCTTCAGAGTTTTCTCTACATTATGCTAAACAGGATGCCCTGTCGTACCCATGAAAAAGTGAGGTCCTCTGCAAATGCTTGAACAACATAGTACAATAAAGTAATACAGGAAGGTGACGACAGACCTGTTCCGGTTCCACCGATATCAGCAAATTCTCCACCCTTTGCACAAATAAGAATAGCCTCTCAAATTGCTGCACAAAGTACAAGGAGCACATCACAATTACAAGCTTTTGTCAATTACAAAAGTGATACTGATACTGAAAATCCACAGAAAATCCACCTCTGACTAAACAGCGCTCTTTGTACTTTCAAGAATAAGCCCTTCAAATAATTGTCATCTCATGCTGTTAGGCACAATATAATTGCTACAAATGAGGGCCAATTGACGCACATAGTTGATCATGGTATGGACATATTGTAAACACGCTTGCCCATACGCATCCGCAGCTTCATTGTAAAATCTTTCCAATATGGGTGTCACATTTGCAAGGTCATAGATCCTGCATTATCATGGCCACATGTTCAGAGAAGTGAGCTGCGGTGCTTCTGTTCGGTAAGACATCGAGAAAAATGACCCCACTGCAGTAAACTCAGGCTCAGAGTGGTGGGACATACAATGACAAGAAAGGGATTATAACCTGTCTTGAAATGCCGCATAGTTATCAAGCGCAAATATTTCCGCATTTTTAGGATCGTTTTTGGCGACGGTTTCTATGACTGAGAATATAGTACTTGCCTGTATCACCAACACAAAACAGAGACTCAGCAACTTCTTCATGATTTCAAATGCATCGAGGAATCTATAAAACAAATGTTCCATCAAATTCAAACGACGTATGATGCTTAGAGAGCTACGTATTCTGCAAAAATGAAAACAACAGTTTTGGTGAATTTTCAAAATTGAATGCTTCTAAACTAATTTGATAGAGATTTATGAACATTTATCCAAGTTCAATTGTTTGGATAGTTTCTTATCATCATGCTTAACATCTTCCTTTTTAATATTAAACTCTAAAAAATGCTCCAGTCATTTATTTATAGCACCTGTAATATTTTTCCAAGACCTGGTTGGCATTTCGGGGTTAAGAGGATGGGTAATTCCTAGTACAACTCTATGGATAGAGCATAAATCTTACAAGTGAGTCTTCCAAGTTTAGTAGAGTTCTTACAAGAAGTAATAGACTTTGTCAGAGGAAGAGTTTGCTTACCAGTTTTCCATAAGCATCATCAATACTTTCTCTTGAACTCTGTCCTAAGACCTGAGATTCAATCAGTGCCGACAAGTTCGCAAACCTGCATCACAGCCAATTGATTTTGAAGCCTAGCAATATTATGATGAGTTAAAGAGTTTGCTGGCGATTGTCAAGATGGAAAACGCACTGATTCATTCAGTAAAGCTCAATTCATGTAACTTGAGCAAAAGAACGTTGATTCAAAGGGCTGGTTACTTACTTGATGATGGAATAGAGAACTCCGGTCTGGGTCCTGTCACTTCTTTCATACTGCCTACAAGTGTCAGCAACGACCTGCACAGTGGATTGCAAAAAAACATCACCACAAAGCTACATGGTTATGAAGGTTGACAAATAAATTGAGGATACATGATCAGTTCCTTGAGCCCAAATTTAGAGAACACTGGAAAAGTTAACAACGCTCGATGATGCAAACCTGATTGAAATGAGAGGAGATGCGGTCTTGAAGATCATCAAGCAAGCGGTAGACAAACCAAGCAGCATCAGCTTTGTGACTCGAAAGGTATTTTTCTGTAACACCTTTCATTGGTATACAGCTCCAAGGATCCAATCTGTGTCCCCAATCGACAAGCGCATAGAAGTCCTCCTGCACTCCCGCCCAATTTACTCGAGATGAATTGCTTGTGCCTCAGATTCTGTATCAGACAACTAGGACCCTTCGAAAATCTCATGAAAAATACTCTCACCTCACTTCTTGGCACGAGAAGTTTTATGTGATAAAATTTGAAAATTGAAAGCACTAAAATAGATTACAAAAACACAAGCCTTCAAAGTTGTAGCACAACGTACAATAACTAAGACTAGATCAATTTGAGAAGTGCACCCAGTAAACAGCTCGAAAAATTCCGTCTCCCGCTGTTATACATTCCTCAAAGAGAATTTAAAGGCTTTTTGGTTTAACCCCTAAAGGCTCAACTATCCACATAATGGATGGTGAAAGTTTTGAAAAGCCCGCTTTATCCTAATCGGTAATCATTTCAGAAGCTTCAATGAAGATCACGAAATACAGCAATGGGAAGAAGAGAGAATGCCCTACATTATTGAGAGGCATAGATTTTCGGGAGTTACTACTAGTACTAAGATTTTTTCAAGTGATCAAGCAATTTTGATTCCAGCACTTAGGGTTAACAATACCTGTATTCCATCCAGAAGCTCTTGAAGAGATTCCTTTAGAGTCTTTGATTCAAGGGCCTGCTGGTTCGCTACACCAACAAGAACAAGTGAGTAGATATTAGAATCGATAATGCTCAGAAGTTCAGCTTAACAACGATAAAAATAGGTTTAAATTAAAGATAAACACCATGACTCAAATAAACTTAAAATTACTGTGCAAGTGCAAATAAACGTGTGCATGTCACAGTTCTAGGGTTAGGGTTTAGGTTCCAATATTTTGATACGAATCTCCACATTATCAAAACGGAGCACACGGAGCAGAACCTACTTACGTGTAATTGGAATGTCGGCTTCTTCCTCAACATTATCCTTGTCATCGTCCGATTCAACTTGTGGGGTCAATGGCTGGACCCCAAAGCACATGAAAGAGGTAAAGAACGAGCTCTGTAATAAATTCGTGCAAACAGGAGATTAGAAGCAAGAAAAAAAGAGTTAAAAATCGGTAGAATTAAAATAGACACAGGTCAAAACTAAAGTTAAGTGAAGATTATAATCTTCAATCAGAGTTGAAACCCTAAAGCCTAAAACCCTTCTGAAAACAAAACGGAAGCAGATTACCTCGTCAACCAGGTACGGAATGAAGGTCTGTAGCATTCTAGCATAAGCTTCCGCAACAACGGAACCACCACTAGGGGACTCTTGCGGAGATTGTTGACTTCTGCTGCTATCAAGTCTATCTAGCGATGCTGAGATCGTTTGTTTCACAACAGTGCTGCTTCGCAGCTCGTTTGCAAATTCTCTTGCCTGAAATCAAAATAAAATTGTTTGCCCTTAACCCCTAAACCCTAAACTCTAAAAACGAAGAAGCATTACACTTGGAAAGAAATAATGCACTATGAACATGGCCTCTTTAACTCCAAACTCTCCTATCTGCAACAAGACCCAAACCGTTTTGATCCTGAATTTTTTCAAGGCTAATTCCACCTAAAACGGAGATGTAGGACATACTTTCCGTTCCCCTGAAAATAATGCACTGTCATAATGGAAAGGCATATTTTTGTTTTCTTAAACCCTAAACCCCAAAAAAACGTACAGGTCACCCGTGTTTACTTTTATATTTGACCAATACATCGATGTTCTTCACTGATTCTGGTCGTTAAAGTTGACCATATCTGAGTTCTATTATTTTCACAATATGATCAATCAAATTCTCCCTTCACAAACCATGAAATCTCAGTCCAAATTCTATCCTGTAGGAGAATCTAAACGAAGTTACACAGAACGCAATTGTGACAAGCATGGACATACAGCAGAAAGATTTTGGAAATACAATTTGGAGTACCTCTCGTCGCAGCAACAGGTTAAGAGAAAGGCAGAATGATTTCCGCAGTGGTTGTAAGGAGTTCTTATCCAAAACCTGACAACATCCAAATAATTGTGATTATGACTAGTGCTCCATCACTCTCTTGACGGTACTAAGGTATAGAGAACATATTAAGCAATAAACATTCAAGACTCAATCTCCTTTAAAACTCAAACAAGTTCGACATCTTTGTAGAATCAGCACCACTGGCAAGTATTTGTTATCAAAAATAGGCTAGAACCTTCATATGCTGAATCAGCCGTGCAAATGTTCGGCACTTGAACCGTAGGTCAGAATGGTCTGGCTTTCTCAGCTGTCCCCTCTGCAAACATTCCATCATCTATGTGAAAATCACACCTACCTATGCCATACATCGTCAAACCTAAAACCCTAAACCCTAAACCCTGCAAACTGTAACAACATTTTTAAGGTAGTTTTTAACATGGTTATATATTTTGAGAGAGTTTCTTTACTAGTGAATTATCATCAACAAAGACTGCCCACATACACACTGAGGAATCAATTACTTGAACCAAGATTGACAAACCATACAAGGATTAGTGCATGCCTGTGAGAACCCATTTCTATCGCTGAGCATGACTTCGACAACGCTGGAGAAATAGTTGCGAAGAAAGCTGGTAGCACGTCCCAAGAACACTCCTTTGAGCCTCTCAAGCTCACCACGCTTCTCCCTAATCTGAAAAAAATATAAGTTACAAAAGTCATGCAGTTAAATCCTAATCAACACTTTCTAAATACTCGAACTTTAGGAGCCTACTTGTTCAGAAGGTGCTGCGTCGAGATTCAAGAATACTAATCCAACAATTTCACATAATTCTATTCTCACTAGTGAAGAATCCACCACCAACCCCCAAAAAACCCTAACCCTAATTGACAGGTTAGAATTTCTCTGGGTGGGTTTCTAACGTGACTTCATGAGAGGATTACTACAAGGTGGGTGCAAAGAATTTTTGAGAAAAATTGACGGCACTTACAGCTCGCATTGAAGAATATCCGGCATCAAGGAACGGAGGCTCCAGGTCATGCAAAGCCGAAGCCAGCCATTTACAAGCTTCCACAGTCTCTGTGACTTTAGCTTCCTCAAATGTGCCAGCACTGAGCGTCGCAGCATACTGTTGTTCACCCCATAGAAGGAAAAATAAAAAAGGACTTTGGTATCAACAAGAAAGACATGAATGCCAGCGAGTACAGAACAGTAATCTGAAGTACATCTACCACTACAAGAAATCCGAGTCGAAGTTGACGGATTTTTTTGACATCCAATGCAACAACCCATGCAACACTGACTTCTTCGTGTTACATTGGACGTCATTGTTGGCATCAAAACACGGGTTGTTATGTTGGATGTCCAATAAATTGTGTCAACTTTGACACAAGAAAAAGACGGGTTTCTTATAATGTAGGTACTACAAAAAGCTATGCAATTAAGAAATTTCAAGGTTACTTACACAATTTATCACGGTATTGTTTGCAGAAAACGTTCAACTATCAACAGGCTCACCTCGGCAGGCACTCGAAACCGGTCTGATACGAGGTTCAACTCCCTAAGAAGGGAAGCACTGTTGAGGGCTTGGGTTTCCAGAGTGTTATTCCGGGACTCAATCTGTTATTGCATATCACAGATACTGTACCCAAGTTAGAAGGCCTGAAACAAGTTGAATTACTTTCCCTTGCAATGGAATTGGTCCATGTGCTTTGAAAAAAGAAAAAAGAAAAAAAAGAAAAAAGTTGGATTAAGTGTGCATGGAGTTCTCACATAATATGTGTTTATAATGTCGATACTGAAATATAATGACTGCTACTGGTGATCATGATTGTCAAACAAGTAAACCAGAAGGATACTTCAGTCACCCTTTTAGGAACAAAAAGTCATATTTGGTCTGAGCATGATATTTACATAGGTGTTTTGGGGGGGGGGTTGTTTTTGTTTTTTGTGAAAACAAATGGAAACCCACTGCATTAAACAAAAAATAAAATACTATAAGACAGCCAAGCCGCAAGGCTGGACAATGAAGAATTTACGTCGGGTTTGAGGAGTTCATATAAGGGTATATATTTATTCCATAAATTATTGTTTTTAACAAAGGCATATGCAACATTCTTCACTCAGTCTGGCATTATTAATAATAAAAATAATCCGCATTTCAATCATAGTCATTCTCAACAATAAAATAATGACTGATTACTGGAATTTTTCACTCGGTCTAGTGATATAAATAAAATTCTGAATTTCAATGATAGACTCTACAAATATACGATCCATCAAAATGGGTCATTTGAAAATTAACTTAAATTGTGGCTGGCAGGCTTTGTAATTTTTTCTCTCTCTGCAATGAAATTCCATTTCATTTGTAAGAAGAAAAAAAACTAAACTTAAATGAATCCATGGTCCTCATCAGTTTATGAGCATACCGACGCGATATCGTCACGCATGTAGCGTAATTTGACATTGATAGCATCAAGCCACTCCTCCAAATCCTCAATGTCACACAGGGACGAATCCAGCTGTGCAGTTACCTGCATCGACAAATTACATAAAAGAGTACGTGGCATCAAAAGACTTGCAGGTTCTACTGAATTTACACCGTCCCGGACAAAAAAGTGTCCAAATTGAAACTCATGTTTTTCCAGTAGTTTTGAGTAGGGTAACTCATGGGTACTCTCTTTTGTCCAATTTTTATTTATGTTGTGAAAAACAGGCACAATGTTCTTCAATGGTTCTGGTGGTATAAAATTTGGACCCATCTGAATTATGATGTGCACATTTTGATCAAGTGGAATTAAGGTGGGAGCACCCCAAACCCAACAATGTACCCAATGGCGTCACTTTCTACACATGGTACTCATTTTTTAGAACTTAGATGTAGTTAGACCATAGATAGCTTATTGTTTGTTGACCAAAATGATAAGCTATCTATAGTCTACCTACATCTAGGTTCTAGAATCATTGCTTGATCTAGAAAGTGACACCATCGGTACATTGTTGGTTTTGGGTGCTCCTACTGTAGTGTCAAGCGTTTCAAGCTACAGTGCAAGCACTTATTTCCAAATGGAGGGAGTATGGAGGGAGTGCAATTTAGCTTCTAGAGTAATTTGACAAGTATCGATGAAAGGACTTACTTTCAATAAATAAAAAATACAACAAATTGCATCACAATGTGCACCTATCTTCATTCCATAACCTATTTGGTTGAACTTGTTTTATGAGATTTGTGCCACATGAATAGAAGAAGATGAATAGTCCTAGCCTTAGGTTCTGAAATGAAGAGGGATATGCATTGTGACGCAATTAGATGTACTCACCTTAAAACCCAGACAAAAAGCATGAAAATTGGTAATACGAAAAACTAACCTCGTCAAGAAGAGGTGCACTATCTAGAATGGCATGAATGTTGGCATCATCCAAAGCATGGAGTTCCTTTTTCAAGCGTTCTGAAAAAGCATCTGCTTCATCAATTCCTAAAACGTACCTGCCCATACCACCATTTTTCCTTCCACAATGAATACCAATAAACTCATTGAAAAAGTCTCTAGTCTCTACTAATTATCCTTCGTTTCAATACTAGTACTTGCTTCAATTATTTAATGGCTTCAACAACATCGGTTAACTTTGTCTTATTAGTGTGTTACAAAATGAACTTAAATTTGGTTATATCTTTTTACAAAGGAAGAATATTTTTACCAATTTACTGGATGTATAATAGTGCTAAGTATTCATGTCGAAGAATCATCACAAATGTCATTGGTAAAAAGAATCCAAGTTCCTTGTCAAAATGTTCAAACCATATGTAAGTTCATTCTGTAACACCCACTGAAAGGACAAATGAGTGTAGTTCATAAGTTAAGCTTGTCTTAGTACAGGTAGAACCTCTCTCTCTTAGTGCATTCTCTCTTATTGCATAATATGCAATAAGAGAGTTTGCCGACAGTAGGTGGGCCTGCACGTGATTCAAGATGGAAAGCTAAATTAAATGTTTATAGTACTTGTGGCCTCTCTAAATGCATAAACCTCTCTTAGTGCATAGTCCCAGCACCATAGGTTCTACTTGTACCATTTTCAACGACATTTTAGCATCTTTTTTTTAGTGCTTTTCCAACGACTTTGATTTGTCAACCACTAAGAGGACCACTACACTAAAACAGAAAAAGCATTTGTCATGAGAACATGAGAACTTTATGGTAATAAAAGAGTTTTATTTTGCACCGACATGCCAAGCAGAGCTTCCATATCTTCTTCCTCGTCCTTGGATACCAGTTCTTCATCATCCACAGCGGCCATTTCCTCTGTTTCTTCTTCGTCCATTTCCACGTCCTCCTCTTCTTCCTCTTCAAAGAATTCTTCCACGTTCACCACTCTTGCAGGCAATTTTGGTGCCGGTGCCTTTGTTGGCGCTGCCTTCCTGTTTTCCTGCATTTCACGGCATTTACAGCATTCAGGACATTTCAAAGAACATTTCAGAAAATTGGCTTCACAAGAAACTCGGACAGAGAATCATTGTAACTAGAAGAAAATCTGTATGATTCGGACAGAGAAATCTTTCATTTTCTTCCCATCTCATCTCTCAACATTTTTACTGATTCAGAACCGTGCATGAAAATGATCGAAAACCATGAAGCATCGAGTACCAAAGTAGTCACAAATTTTAATCACATTGCTGAAGAATAGACAAAAGTCACGTTTTCAGCATACTTGAATGCGTTTCATCCTTGAATGCGTCCTAAAAATGTTCATCATCATCCAGTGATGCTGGTTCTCTTAGGGTTTAAGGAATGTGTGAGCTTGAATCAAAAAGTGCCATTAATCTGAAGTTTGGGGGAACAATATTACCATTCAAAATTTGCAGACAGTGGAAATGATGAGAGATGGTGAACACAAGTTAATCAATCACCTGTGCCCACAATTGCATCTCCACGACATCGATTCCAGTCACTCGAGGTGTCCGGCCATGGTAATTCTTACAAAGCTTGGAAACGGAATTCAGCAGCCGGTTCCTGCAAAACCCAGATGATTCAAAAACCATCCAAAAGCACTTGCAAAAACTTAAA
Organism: Antitrichia curtipendula; assembly: GCA_951230915.1. Lineage (NCBI taxonomy): Eukaryota > Viridiplantae > Streptophyta > Bryopsida > Hypnales > Leucodontaceae > Antitrichia > Antitrichia curtipendula. The sequence goes on from OX579635.1 coordinate 22,892,024, forward strand.
AGTCATACATTAGAACCAGTGAGAGGGTTTTCTCTCTGGTTTCAAAAAGCATGTGTCACCTGCTTATTGATTCAGAGCTAATCCTACTTCCTTGGAAAACAAAAGCATACAAAATTGAGATTATTGCTTGATTCACCCCTCAGATCATCACTCAAACCAGTTGAATTTCCTCACAAAATTCTCAAAGGTAGAATATGGATTATTGACATTTTCTTAAACAGTATGCAGTTGCATTGTTACACTGATCTCTTTTTGAGAGTTCAAAACCGAAGGAAAATTACACTATTTTCTAAGAACAGATTTGGCGATTAAATAAGAAGAAATTACCGGTCATCTACACTGCGCATTGACCATTGTGTAGAAGATCCAGAGGGTTTCTGTAACTTCACGTCAAAGCTCTGCGCAAGAACAAGTAAAAAAAAGACGATGTAAGCGAGAATTCGAAGCTTGGATTTCTGATGCAATAAAATGAGAAAAACGGTTTCAATGTCAAAGGAATGGAGAGTAGGTAGACCAGAGTGAAGGTGCGCCCGCTCTTGTCATCCAGAACTCCTTCAACTTTGTTCAAATGACTCAACTTGTACACTTTCTCAACCTGGCATCCAGTGTGCACCAATCCACCATCTCATCAAACCACACAATCATAATAAGTTGGCAAAATCTATCACTAATAACAAAGAATTTTCTCTTTTAGAGAGTATGCTCAAATTTTCAAGAGAAGAAAAAAAATCCCTGATTATGATTATGATAGAGTGGCAAACCTTGAGCCCAGTGGCAGAGTCCGTCACCACTTGCAGCAGAACTTTCATCTTCTTGGTCACTGGAGAGGGCTTCACTGCAATTGGTACCCCCACAACACTACTTTCAAACTTTGCAATTCCTTGCCAATCAGTAGAATCACATTCAGTGTGCTTGTATGTGAAGAATCCGAGCTATGGTTGAAAATGGGTGTGCACCTGTGAGTGCGAGGATACGTTGTAAGCTGGACGTTGTAGAGCGAGAACGACGACCTCCGGTTGAGCTTACAGTGCTCTTTTCCACATAAAATGCCATGTGCACATGCTCCGAGGATCCAAGCTTCCTCTGCACCTCGCTCCGCAAATCCTCGTCATACGAAAATTCTGCCATCGCTGTTGTAATTGCAATAATCTCCTTCTCTCACACACCTTGCGCTTGTATAAGCACTCTACGTGTGTTTCCTACTTCCCCAATTGCGTTGATTTCGAGTGTCTTCAAACATGTTACCGATAGCGCTCGCAATCCCCACGTCAATGTCTTGTGATTCTCACAAATCGTGAATTCGCAGACGAGAGCTAAACCCTGAATTCAAGATGGAGATGCGAAGCCACAGCAACCCGAGTTCGGTCACAATCAACGATCACAACGAAGAGTAAAGAGACCATACTCGCAACAAGGACAGCTTAATTCTCACACCTTGCGCTTGAAAAAACAGTCTACGGGTGTTTCATCCTCCCCCAATGGCGTAAATTTCAAGTGTCTGCAAACATGTTACCGACAAGCCACACTTCGATGTCCATTGATTCTCCCAAATCGCTCTGAATTGAATTCGCACTCAAGAGCTCAACCCTGAAATCAGGATGGAGGTCCGAAGCCACAGCAATCGCAGGAGCGAGCTCAATGATCACAACGAGAGCACAGTAATGATACTCGCAACAAGGACAGCTCAAATGAGTAACTTACTTGTTTGCTCAAGCCTCTTGCAGCGAAGCTTCCCAGAGAAACATGCGCCTCGAGGAATAGACAAGAATCGCCAAGCTCGTCCACCCAGCAGCTCCACAGAGCTCACTGACTTCAAACTACCCCAGAAAATTTGCAATCTGGAAGGTGCAAATTCGTCCGGAAGATTCCAAGCGAAGAAATTACTGAGTCAGAAGCGAGGTTTCGCACTCGTGTTTCGACGAAAGGCGCAAGGGTGATGATGCGCACTGCAATTTAGATCCTCAAAATGACGAGTGCGAGGAAGGTGATTGCAATTTGTTTGCATAATTGAGGACTTCCGATGTTGACCATTTCCTTTCGCTCCGCGAAATGGTAAACAGATTCGTCAACTTTGCTGCGGTGGTCATTTCCACGTGCACGTGGTCGTGTCCGTCACTTTTCGTCATGGTGTCGTGTGGGTCAGACGGAACAGTAGTGTCGTCGAAATTCTACAATTTCAGTCGTGTTCTTGAGACTGAAGTGATTCTGAAGAGTGGAGCCTGCCATTGATTTGCAGGATGCTGTGAGTGAGATCGCGGTTGCGGATCCTGGAACTCGGAGTTCTTGTCGACGTAATACGTGTGTAGGATTTGGGGTTTAGGGTTTAGGGTTGATTGGGATACAGCGATGTCAGATGCAGAGGTTTTGGGATTATCTGAGCTTGAGAATGTGTAGAATGCGACACGATGCTTTCTTGGAAATTTCTCTATGTAATGCTTTGCGCAAGATGGTAGAGTGTACGATAGACGACGTCTCTAGGGGGACGTTTTTGCAGAGGATTATGAAATTTCAGTTGCAAGAAGTCTATTCAATGAAGAGAGCTTGCTGGCTTTGCACTCGACATCGGGATGTGACATTTCAGCCCGTGTGCTGTTCAAGTGGGCGAATTGAATCCTTAGTTACAGACTGGTCAAGTCATGGCCGCCATTTCCTCACCAAAATTAATGCTGCCCATCCTACTTGTAGGAGCGGGAGATGTAAGTATCCCCTTGTGTCGAGTGTTTTTTCAAGCAATTGTGTGGAAGCGCAAGAAATTTTCCAATTATGGACGACACAGCAGACAAGCAGGGTGGTGAGAGACTGGGGGCTTGTGTGCAATGCGTAGAGAGATGTCAAAGAGAGCACCGTGCCGCTGGCGGAGGAGGCCAGTTCGCATCGTCAGTTCGGCATCCGAGTTTCCTTCGAACGGTGTTGGAGCATAACGTGCGACAGAACATGGTAAATTGATCCAAGTCCTGGAACTTCTTATTCCCTGTTTCAGCATTTCATTTGAGGTTAACTCTCTCTGATTCTCAAAGAACTTCGGAGATCTTTTTGTGCACAATTATAAGGAGGGCATGTTGCTTCAACTGCCATGGGGATCGACATTCGACAGGGTTTCAAACCACTGGCTCCCTGTAAATTACTTGGAATGCTAGGTTAACTCTCTCTGATTCTTAAGCAATTTCGGAGCTCTTTTGCGCACAATTCCAAAGAGGGCATGTTGCTTCAACTGCTATGGCGATCGACAGGGTTTCAAACTACTGGCTCGCTGTGAATTACATGCTATGAAGTTAACTCTCTCTGATACTTAGCAATTTCGGAGCTCTTTTGCGCACAATTTCAAAGAGGGCATGTTTGCTTCAACTGCCATGTCGATCGATAGGCTTTCAAATCACTTACTCCCTGTGAATTACTTGAAATACTTACAGAAACATGATGCCTGTTTAGAATGTCAGCTATATATCTCGTAGCGAAGTATACGCAACGTTGCCCTATTTTCTACTCCTGCATGACTCAGTGACTGAAGTTGAACTTCTGTGGCGTTCCAATTGTTCCCCTGCAGGCAATTCCAAAGGCGTTTGTGCAAATGCACGGAAAATCCTTGCCTGGCACCACGGTAGACTTGGAGGGCGCAAACGGGAAGATATGGCTGGTAACCGTAGTAAACTCCTCCACAGGAACAGCAGTCTTTCGCCTCGGTTGGCATGTCTTCGCCGAGGACAACAACTTAAAACTCGGCGATGGAATTCTCTTCACCATGGTTGCCAAAAACCGCTTCACAGTTCGCGTCTTCAGCAAGTATGGCATGGAGACTCTGAACCCCACCAACGCCATCAGCCACGACTCCACACAAACTCCCAATGTTCGTGCATCCCATTTGGCTGTCAGTGACAATGAATTCACACGCAGTGGTGGTAGCAAGAATGGTCGAGAGCCTGGGATCCGTGGCGGCCATGACGCATCTATTCAAGAAATCATTCAGCATGCGCATGATTACCCAGCAGGAGAGGATTCTGTTCGGCGAAGGGGTAGTGGTAAGCCCCGGCGTCCCAAGCGTCACAGAAAGAGTCCAGATGCTCAGCAAGGCAAGCATGTGGAAGTTCCTGGCGCAAACTCCACTTTGTTTGCGTCACGGAGGCGGATTGTTACGAATGAGGAGCGTAAGAGGGCGCTGGAGGAGTCTCGTAAGATTGTGGCGACGCTGGCGAGGCCGAGCATCGAGGTGGTGATGATGCCGTCGCACGTGTACCGCGGGTTCTGGCTGGTATAGAAATGTTGAACGCCATCACCCTTGCTGCTGTTGATCTCTTCTTCTTTATTTTCTTTTTAGCAAATGAAAGAGGATTCTAATGTACCAAAGAATTCATTTTATTTGGGTACTGGAAATTGATTTGAAACCGACACTTGAATAGATGTTCAAGCGGTTTTACATAATTTCAGAGCTCTAGCGTCGGCAGATCTCTCAAGTTGAGACTCATGTTTTTTTAGGTCATATAATAGGGATGTGCTTTTGTCCAAGTTTTTCCACATTTTGCTTACTGCATGCAGTGCTCTCATGATGTGAATCTTTATGTTTTTCAACGGTGGAGTTCATCCTGAAGTTGTTCACAGTGAGGGTGTTGATCTTAATTTGTTGAAAAATTGTGGGTGAATGCCAGGATAAGATGTCGGCATGCCGGTTTTGATGGTTCAATTACATACCTGAGGACAACGCAAACATGAATCCTGATGATGTGAATTATTTAGAGTTAATCTTGAAGTCATTCAAAGTGGATGGTGTGGATCTCAACTTGTGAAAAAGTTATGAGTGAATCTATAATGAAGAATGCTACGATAAGACGCTGGCAAGCCTATTTTTGTGGTTCAATAACAAATGTGAGGATAACGTCAACATGAATCTCCAAGCTGTTCATTTTCAAACTATGAATCAAGGGGGGCTAACTATATCTTTCTGATTTACAATGAACACTATCTGTTGATGAAAAGACTTGATCTATGCAGAGCATTCCGCATGAATTCTCCAAACAACATTTACCTTACAAGAGGATGTACATCACTCTTCGAGATGCACAAGGCGAGGATTGGGAAGCTCAGTATATTGGTGATGTCGATCACAATGGGCTTAGTGGCGGTTGGGCCGTGTTCAGCAAGGACCATTGCTTGGAGGAGGGTGATGTGTGCGTTTTTGAGCTTGTGGACTCCAAGAGATTCATCTTCCATGTTCACATTTGTAGAGTCGTGGAGGTCCCTTCCGTTCCTACTAGGCGAGGCCCTGATGGATGGGAAGTGACTTACAACATCATCAAACCTGACCCTCTCTTGCCGGATCTGAATGACTTGGCGACGCTTGAACCCGATGTTGATGCTCCTCCAACCGTTAAGCAGAGCCACTTGGAAGATGAATTGGAGGAGATGATTCAAAGTGGCGAGTTCTCAAATTTGCGAAGGGAGGAGTACGACTCCTTGCCAAACAAGATTCGTGCCTTGGTTGAGAATAGCATGAACGACTTGGCGAAGCCTGAACCTGATGCTACTCCGACAATTAAGCGGAACCACTTGACATATGAATTGCAAGAGATGATTCGGAGTGGCGAGTTCTTGAATATGCGGAGGGAGGAGTACGACTCTTTGCCGAGCAAGATTCGTGCCTTGGCAGAGAATAGCATGAACGACTTCAATGAGGATGTGAAACCTGATGTTACGGGAAATTCTAACCAGTTTAAGCGACCTAACACGCCCTTCAACATTTCAAGTGACGTCTCTATTGTCAAGGCCGAGGCCAAGGATGTGCACTCTATGGCACCCAACTATCGTCCAACAGGTGAGCTCTTGTCAATACCAAACGACTCCTTCGACTTGTTTGTTGAAGAATAGCGATGTTTGATTTTGCAACCAAATTGGTATTCCATTTCAGCTCTTAGGGTTACCATGCATAACATTCTTTACCACGCTTGAAGTGGGTCTTGCATCCCTCTAGCCCTTAAACGACTCTAAGGTCAAGAAGTGACCAATGGACGACTTGACTATTCAAAGAATGAACCTCTTGGTCCAATAGTCCAAGCATTTTGGTGACTACCTTGGTCATGGAGAGCAACGTCCTTTTTAAGGGCTAGATTTGCAATCTGATTTCTAAACAATTGAGATCTTGGTGTATCATGCATCACATTCTTACTAGACTTGAAATGTCGCTTGCAACCCAGATTTGCAACTTCACCTTGATGGACGCTTGAAAGGGGAAAGATGCCTTGTCATTCACTTTTATTCACATGAACGTCGGTTGCATTGTTATCTGAACTAGCGTCGGTTACACAACCCGAGGTTATATATTTACACAACCGATTAATATCCCACCTGGCTTGTGTGTGACCCAATTGTACAAAAAAATATCTTTTCAACTTTTTCACTGTTTCGCATGCTTGTTGTGTGGCCCCCTTCCAGGTGTCCAAGTGAAAGCCGAACCCATGTACATCGTGAAAACGGAGGACGTGTCTACTAGAGGGGAGCTCTCCCCGGTGGCAGTGTACAGTCGCCGGCGCAGGAAAGAGGGATCCAACAGTGTTGCGAATTCCATGAGTACTGAAGGGGGGGACGAGAGAGTGTGGTACCCGGTGATTCGGATGCTGAGCAAGCGGCAGCGTGAGGGCCAAGCAGAGAAGGAGTTTTTGGTGGAAATCATGGGGACGGTGCCGGAGAATGAGCGCAGCAGTCGTGTTGAGCAAGGTCCGGATGGGTTCTGGTGGGTGCCGAGCAGCCAATTCTCCTCGGATCGTTCAGGTTGCTTCTTTCGGTAGCTGCTGAACAGGCAGCAATTGCAAAAGGAAGCAAAGCGACTTGACTTGAATCTGGATGTGGTTTGTAAATATGGAAGTACTAGAAAACGGAACCTGTGATTGCAATGCAACAATCATCACCAACATCACCAAAAAATGGTTTCCTCAAGCTGCCAGCAGGTTTCATCGAGAAGATGTTCGGATGTCGTTGCTGTTTTAGCAAGAACAAAAGAAAGAAAAAACGGTGAGGGTGAGAACGTGACAGATGAGGAACATGACACTGTTTGCATTTTTAATATAAGTGATAGTTTGAGATGCGTTTTTATTATCCTCATTTTCTTGTTTTCAAGACTGGCATTGTTGCCTAGACGTTGACGCCGTGCTTGCTGAAGGTTTCTTTCGAGAATTGAGCTGTTTGTGATAGCTGTCTGACGAAGCAGCAGCAAGTGCTAAACCAAATCGAAATGTGGCTGTGCTTTGTAAGGAAGACGTGTGATTATACTTCAACATGTGAATTATCGTTATCGTATGTGTTTAGACTGGCCTGGCCTTGGTTCCTTAGCTTTCAGTTGCCTCTGCTTAACGTACTTGCTTGAAGGTATTGAGCAGACTACACCGACCACTCAGAAAGAAAGTTCTTTTTCTTGAGTGAAACTCATTTTTTTAAGTAACCCCTTGTTGAACCAAAATTTAAAAAACAAGCATGGATAGCTTTGGAAATTAAAGTAGTGTCGTCTGCATTAATCGGATAAGTCGGTAACTGGGTTAAGGTATGTTTTCACTTGGTGTTTAAGAGTGTTGTTGTTGAGGGTTTTACGAACATATTTAGATCTACTTTTGGACCAAGATTCACATTTTCTTTGGAAAGAACGGTGTGCAATGAAAGGGAAGGAGAAAAAAATCAGTCCGACTTACATAGACAATAAAGCCTAGGTGGGAGGCTAAAGGACAAATGCCATTTGGGTTGGTGGAAATTACCGGAACACAACACCTCATTTTTGTGCCAAGAGTTAAGAAACTCTTGAGGATTCACATTGCAAACATCACCCCTAACACCAAGTGCAAATATACCCTAAGTCAATGTAGCGGCAATGAGGATGTTAGATTGCTAGCAACTATTGGTGCACAAAATAATGAAAATGGATTGCCATACCTAGAAAAATTACCTCATGACTCACCACTTGTCCACATGGAGGCACATGCAACTCTCCCAACTGGGCTTTGAACTAAACACCAACCTGTGCCGCACACATGGTTGGAGGGTGATTAAAACTATTGCATCCTTGTACAATATTAACAGGAAATATTTATATAGTGTAAAATGTTGAGAAATTAGTGAGTGGCAATTTAATTTCACTATTCAATGTAGAAGGAATGGTTCCATCTTCTTTGAATACTCACTTCACACAGGAAAATAAAATGGTTTCTAATATGTACATATAATATAAAACAATTAGCGCATCTTGGACTAATTGAATTAACTTGTGTAGCTATAGATCAATTTGGTGAATTAGATAGTACAATAGTAATGCTTTGCGTAAAGATAAATTTATAACAGGAAAGATTATACTACACAAGTTAATTAAACTGGTGTAAAAATTTGAATAATGCAAAATCTTTTCATTCTAATTGAATGATTTATGAATGCTTATGCTCTAATTAGTATAATTTGGGATGAAACAGAGATGAAAGAAAATGAAAAATAGATGAAAATTGGATTGAAATCACACTATTTGGAAAACTATGAAATTAATGTAAACCACATTATATTGATTTTGTCTAAAACTAGTGTACCATGAGGCATAGCCACAATCAAATAAAATTAAAAATAATCATCTAATTTTCTAATATTATTTTTTGTAAATTTTTTAAAATTCAATGTCTTTTATGTACAAAGGATTGCAAGGGTCTTGATACAAATGGAAAGCTTTGTGCACAAAGGAGTGCAAGGCCTTTGTTTTGTGGCATTTGAACATCTAATGTAAAACTCATGTTTTTTTCCAAAATATAAGGTAATTTAATTCAATTTTCTAATTCATAAAAAATTTAAAATTCAATAACTTTGACACCGTAGGTCCAAAAGCGACAAAACAAAATCTATACCCCCTCTATGCATGAGAGCTTTCCAAAGGCACCATTCAAATTGTTACACCGATTTAACTAACTTGTACAGTATAAACCTTGGCATTGTAAATTTACCTTCATACAAAGCATTAGTACTATCTAATTCATTAAATTGATTTTTTTAATCTATAATTTAAGGTATAGATATTGTGAATTACCATAGTAGTGCACCTCAAAAGTTTACATAATTTTCAATTAGTGCAAATTATTATTATGGTGAGGGACACTAATTGAATTAACTTATGAAATGTGATATGAATATGTTATTCTACACATATTTGTGTCTATGTGGTTGTATTTGATATGCAGAAAATTAACAAAACTTTAAAACCTCTCTAGACAATATCTTCTCTCTTAGATTGTCTAGAGAATTCATGCAACTATATTTATTGGCAAAAAGTAAATTATTGATTCTTGTAGTAGGTGAATCTTGGGAGAATTAATAATAATGAAGAGTGTGACTTTATTTTCCTCTAAAATTAGTCAAGGTACAAAAAATGAATGAAAGTAAGGATGAATGCTCTCACTACATGAATTTGTGCCGGCAAAACATGTGCTAAAATTGCCAAGGATTACTAATTCACATTATACATTTCACACAAAAAGTCCTAAATTTGAGAGACAAAAGAGCATGGAACAAGGTATAGATTTTTAATAATTTTATTCCAATTTATGAAAAAATTCAACTTTATGTAGCATGATGAATTCATATCTATAAAAGTCAAATAATTATTAATTATATATCATTTTAAGTAAATATAGCAAAGAATACAAAAGACAATATTAACACTATAATAATATTTTGGAAAATAATACAATTGATTATTAGCTTACATTACGAATATTTTTTTTTTAAAATTTGGACAATTAGGATTTGAGGTTAAATACTAAGACAAATCTAAATCTATAGAATATTAAATTATATTATCAACCCATGCAAATGGAATACCTTTGTTGAATAACATAACTCAAATAAGTGTTACTTTGTTAGCCTCTATTTGTTTAAGATAAAAATTTGATTATACTTTGTTTCAGGCTATTTACAATAAGATTTGACTTAATTTCTTTAATAATGTGATGAAATTCACAAAAAATTTGCATTAGAATATTAATTTATTATTATTTTTAATTGTATCATAAACCAACAAAGGCTAAGTTTCTACAACTAGTATATGTTTGAGCAAAAATTTGCTCAAAAGTGATACAATTTTTTTGAGATAACATTCAAAAATAGATTTCTTACACTATAATGGATGAATTTACTAAATTGGTTCAAAATCTAGGGAAGCTTTTGCTCTTTTTGGATTAATTACATACTTTCAAATGAATAAATTAATTCCTTTAATCCATCAATTTACACATTAATGTCATTAATGTTTAGAGATGTCAATAGCTCTACATTAAAATTGGTAAATAGTGTTGGGTGATAATTAGTGTTGTTCCCTGTTTTTTACCTCCAACACTATTTTCCAATTTATGTGTAAATAGTGTAGGGGCACTTAACTCCCGCCGTCAAACTCTAGCCATTCCCTGGGAAACTCTAATTTCTGCCTCCAGCCGTCAAATTTTTTATTATAGAGCTAAAATAGTGTTAGAACGAATAAATAATGTTCTAACACTAACCTTGCAAATCACAATTAGTGTTATTGTTGACAATTAGTGGAGCCAACACTATTTACCAATTTTACTGTAGTGAAGAATTGAAAATTGTTTTTTGCACAATCCAAAGCTAAGGAAATAAAGTGGGGCCTTCCAAATGCAGCATTGACCTAAAACCACCATCACCACTATGTGCACATCTCCAAAATCAATAATGTACCTATGTGAAAGAAACAACCCTATAAACTCTACCAAAAAAAACTTTGACCCTTAATAACTTTTGCATATAGTATCTCAATGTCATGTTCTTTGGTGCATTAGAACATTCTTTCACTTACCTACAAAAGAATATGAAAATTTGAATAGTCCAATTATAGGAACAAGGCACAATACCTAAATAAATGGCGTTTTTCCCAGATGTCCATCTTATAAATTTTGCTTGCAATTGGTTGTTGGGGAGTGATTCTCTATGGGGTTGTAACTTTCTAGTAGGCTATAGTTCATTTACGAATTCTAGAATCCTGTTAAGATTATGAGAACTTTGGGAGGCCCGTGTGCACTAAAAAATGAATGGAATTTCAAATTTCAAATTGTGTTGAAATCACACTGAAGTTTACTATACCATCATTACAAACACACATATGCAATTGAAAATCATATAAAGAGTTTGATGTTTTTCCTACACTATGTACTATCTAGTGTTGCCAACATTTGTGAAAATTACAACTTGTATTCAATGGTACATGTATATACAAAATGAACCTTCACAATTGTTTCTAAGATACTTATTTCCATACCACTTGAATTGCTTGTATGATTTCTTATTTGCTCTTCACCCAAATGCAAAAAATACTTGACTATCTTCCGAAGGTTCTCTGTGAATTGGTAGATAGTGTATAAAAGGATTCCAAATTATTGTATAATTTTAAATTATTCATTTCCCCTTGTTATGAAGTTGAGGTGCAATTCATTGCAATTCCAATGCAATTAGAGGTTTCAAAATCGGTTCACTTTCGAGCACGCTAGTTATAGAGCTTCTTGAAGTTGTTGAACTTTCCAGTGATTTTCACTGACTGGAAAATTCGTAAATGAACTGTAGCCCACTGTACTTCTGTACTCTCCTTCTTCAAAGCAAAAGGTTTTGTCCCTTTTCCTTTACCGTACCACCGCCCACCGGCATTCAAAGATCCCAAACAAAATTTATATGTATGTTTTTTTTCTTTGGGCATAAATGAAACGGAATTTCATTCCAAACGGAAAAAAAAACATACACAACAGTCACAGGTGGTCTGGCAAGGACCAACCTGACACCACAGCACTCAGAGTCTTTTTATTTTTTTATTTTTTTATTTAATCAACAAACAAACACAAAGTGAATGTCAGATTTTGAAGTTTTGTACAGTACAAAGTTTCTAACTGTCTGGTGGAGTTATTAGTAGTAAGTGTGTCATATATTATTGATGGAGTTGACATGGACATGGTTGTAAGTTCATGATCCGTGTTCTTACATGTAAGCTTGCGCACATTCGGTTGGTACAACGGGGAAGAGTACTTTACAGATCAATGTGGACTGCTGCCAGTGCTGCGTCTGTGCTTTTTTGCTTTTGCGTGTCTTTGAGTGCCCATTGAGATTGAAGGCGAGTGGTGTGACTCAAGTTTGGTACATGGTCATAATTGTTTCTCACGGCGATCATCAATTCCAAGTTGTACTTCCAACTTGCTTTGCACAAAGGCAAGGCCAATGTACGGGGAGTACCGGCATTTAGTTACAAGTTAGCCGGTTAAAATTAGGAATTGCCTAATGGATTTCAAAATCTTCGGAAAAAACCTGACCATTTAAGAGGAAAATCAAAGAATATTCTTTCTTTTTTAAAGGCCTAGCCAAGAGAATGCTTCAATCAACTGGTTGGTCCGAGAAATTGTAGGATTTTAGCCGGTTGGGCTGAAAAACTCCCCGGACTGTGGGCAAGGCCAACTTAAAATAAGGCTAAGGTAGGAGGTCCATAAACCGCTCATCGAAGAGCATCGCCACCGCAGACTCCTCAAACAGGGGCGCCAAGAGGGATTTTGGCGAGTGGATTTGAAGAGTGGGGCTTCACCACTCTTCTTCTTCCCCACGGCCGCGCGCCATACAGGGGCGCCAAATTTGTATTGAGTGGCAGATATATAATGCAAAAGATTTTGATGGTTTTAAAATTAAACTCAAAAAGCTTCTCTTTATTTCATTGAGATCTAGATCACATTGTTTCAGAGGCATTTCCCACTTAGCTTGCTTTTCGGAACTAGTGGAGATTCTCATTATATACACATGGGGTGGTAGGAGGTAGAACAAACAATGTGGGATAATTAAATTAGATGTAGTAGGAGCTCCACCACTCATAGTTTTTTCCAAAGTAGAAATTGTGTTAGAATTAAAATTTCAGACCTCATTTAGGCATAGTAGATTAACTTTTTCCAAAACACTTCAAACTCATAAAAGATGTGAAATCAAGACAAATTTCACCTCCAAAAATCCGTTTGTGATTTCAAGACTCCAATCAAAATTTATGGACAAATTTCAAAAGAGGATTAGAAGGGAAATTTTTTTTACATTTGTAGAAATGCATAGTAGAAATTTGTGAATAACTTTTGACTAGAGACTTGAAATCTCAAACGGATTTTTAGAGATGAAATTTATCTTGATTTCACATCTTTTATGAGTTCAAAGTGTTTTGGAAAAAGTTAATCTACTATGCCTAAATGAGGTCTGAAATTTTAATTCTAACACAATTTCTACTTTGGATGAATGGTGGAGCTCCTACTACATCTAATTTACTTATCCCACATTGTTTGTTCTACCTCCTAGCACCCCATGTGTATAAAGTAAGCTTCTCTTACCTCTTGCAAAGCATCCAAGGTGAATGTACGAATATCCCAATTATCTAGATATAAAGTAAAGGAAACTTTATTCTAGTTGAGAAATGCCTACTTTTCATTTATTTCACACAAGTAAAGGAAACTTTTTTGAGGTTAAAATTACTTGTGAGAAAAGTTTGAGGGTAAAAGGGGGATGTGCCTTGAAGATTGGTGAGAAGGACTGTCAGTGCCTCGAAACTGGGTTGAAAAAGGTAGTCAGAGCCTTTGGCGAGCCGCGCTGAAGCTCCACTACTTCCCCGTGTCTCCTTCAAATTCTGGCGCGGCCGTGCTGTTTTCCCCGTTTGGCGCGTCAGCCGTGGGGGAGGAAATGAAGCCAGGGCTCGCTCAGTCAGCGTGTTAGGCCGCTTGGCGAGCAGCCGTGGCGATGCTCTAAGAGCTGAAGCTGAATTTTGGGGAGGTAGAGCTTCTTAAAATATTTTTCAGTAAATTTTCCTTGAAAGGCAAGAGAAATTGACATCTAGCCAAAGTTGTTTCATATTTTTTTGAAGCTTTGTGGAATTAGTTATGGATTTCTGAAGTTGCAGAAAAGTGCATTTTTGTGGGCTCTAAAACCGACCACCTCCTCAAATGCACACCACTTGTACATTGGAAAGTGCAAAATTTACCTCTACAGCTTGATTGGTTTTAGAACCTGCTCCATTTTAGGACCTCCTACCTTAGAGTTTGTTTTTTCTTCTTTCCTTTCTTTTGCAAGAAGAAAAACATGAACAAGATTGTGGTCAGTACACCACCTCCTTGTTTACATTTTTTTTACAAATTTGAGCAAATGAGTGTCACAATTTTTGGAGTCCAGAATCACACCAAATTAAAGAAATTGACTATTACCTTGAATGTCTGCTTTAGATGATCAGTGAGGAGGAGTTCCAGCTTCACATTCACAGCACTCCGTGCAGATTGAGTATTCATCAAAAATACCACGTAGCATGTGAACGATGCATGCCTCCAACATGCTCACATTATGTGATCTTAATGTCTGCAACCTTTTAACACCCAATTTAAAACTGGTGATTTTACAACTAAAAATCATGGCAAAAATTACAGTTCCTTACCGAATAGTTGTGCTTAACTAAAATCAGAGAAAACATTGCTCAGTGCATCTTTTTCTTTGGCAACCTGAAATATCACCAACGAATTCCTTTGAAACTGCCTTAAATCTTGTTACTCAGGCACAGTACACTACTTCAAAGCACCAAAATTGTGACATTTGAGTGCACAAAGCTCTGAAAGCTAGGATTGGCGTTGATTTCAATTTCCATGCCCATCATTCTGCATAAGTGACACTTGTCATAACCAATCCACATTTCAATTATGTAAGTTGAAGATATTTACAGCTTCGCCATTGATTGTTGTGACTCATTTTAAATTTATTATCTGTGGAACAAATGAAATGGAATTTCAGGACCGCCAGACACAAGTGGCCTGACGGGAGAACAAGAAATCAAGGACAGACAGACTAAGGTAAGTATAACAGACAGGGGACCCCGAGCAACCATAAGGTAGGGAGGGGTCTGTACAAGTGACCTTGTACAAGCGACCTGTCTCTAAAAGCAACCTCTAACACAGAGGTACATCTTATTTTCTTCAATGTACCAACCTTGGACATTTCAGGAGGGTGTCGCTTTTAGAAACCACTGCATTTCAACTTCAGAAATTTGTAAGTAATTCCATGAAGGTCCAAAAAATATGAAACGAGTTGGATTAGATGCCAATTCCATTTTTCTTCCTAGTAAAATTTACTGAAAATTGTTTCAAGGAGTTTAGCTTCCCTGAAAATGCAAGCAACTCTTAAAGGTCACACCTCATGAGTCACACTACATTCATCAAGTAATTTCCCACTTAAGTTATTACATGCAAAAAGATTTGAACTAATATATAAGGTAAACTAACCTATGACAGGCCAACTGTCTAATGCAGACATCTACATAACCCCCCATTACAGTCCATTTCAGATTTTTGCTTCTACAATTTAATTAGGTTGGTTAGTGGCCCATGTTAGTGCATTAGGTGATTGTGATAGAATTAGTAATGACTGTCATAGGACACTTACACATTGTGAGTGTAAACTCATCATAAAGAGTTGTTTTTTTATTCCTTTGTGTGATGGTCACATTAAAAATTCTTGTGGTTGTGTTAGGAAATCTGAAGACTGCATTAGGTGGTAAGATGACCATCATGAAGACATATTTTATTGACTTCAAATAGTCTACAAACTGTTTTGGAAAAATACTTAAAAAATTCATAACAAATTCCTACTTTGTCCAAAAACTAAAATTTTAACTGCTTCTGTCAATTCTCAAAGTTGTCTCTGCTAGAAAAAAACCTGATTTTATTTTGCTAATGGCAACATACCAAATCAGTCATTCTGCCTGTCATAGGCTGGTTTACCTTAAGTCAGTTGTAAGCTTAGTTTAGCTTGTTTTGAAACAATTGGAATGTCGCCTCTCTCAGCCTAACTGTGAGAGGCCTCCCTGCCTCTGTCAGGGCTGCGTCCTTCAGCTGTTCACTTGCGTCCTGTCTGTCTGGTCTCTTGTAACAGAGTCCTCTGTTAGTTAGTGGTCCTTGCCGTGCTTTGTGCTCCCCACTTGTCACTGGTGGTTTTGTACCTTATTTTTTTGCAATGAAATTCCATTTCATTATCGTCAAAAAAAGAAACCAAAACCCAAAACCAAATGAAACAAAAATGGAGTTGCAAAAGAACTAACTTAATGCATACGTTTGGCTGTTTGAAAGTTCGATCAGTACTGAGAAAAAGAGGACGTACTTGCATCCAGCAGCTGGACACTGGCACGGCAATGAATTGACTTACCTCAGCAGCAGATGCAATGCGTGGCGCGAGCAGGCCTGTCCTCCAGTCATCTCAAATTCTGCAATGCATCAATTTGACGGGAGGCAATTAAGTAGGTTGGCAGGGTCTGATGAGTCCGGATATGCAGGGCAGTGAATTGAGCAGGGAAACAGGTCTTCCTGATGCTTATTGTGCATCATTCATTGACAAGGACAACTTCTAACTTACAAAGGACTCTATCAGTTGCTGGAGGATTGTTTTGTGTTTTTGTTTTTTTGACACAAATGAAACGGAATTTCGGTGGACGATGGTATGTTGGGTTACCATCAGCTACCTGACAATCTCCACTGGCTCCTTAATAACATTATTCTCCAGTCGTGGGGCAAAGTCTGTTGCATGCCAAGAATTTACAAACAGAAGCAGAAGGCAAACAGAAGCAAATTCCATGTCATTTGTGTCAAAAAAAACAAAAACAAAAACAGAAGCAGAAGCAGAGGATTAGAGGAGTTCAAGATCCAACAGAGTGAGCTTTCAAGAATTGAATTTTAGGCATACCTGGGAATCTTCATAAAAGGTATTCTTTTGCTTTCTATTTCCACTTTGGGATACGTTAAATTGGTAATTATGGTTATAAAACACCTGCCATCTCCAACAATGGTGATCCAATTTGGAGGTCGACACTCTCAGTTATCAAATCTTAACAAATAGCCTGACCTGTACTTTGTGGGGCTAAATGCTGCCATGTTTCGAGCCTTAGTTCTCAGGTCTAGCTACAAGACTACAAGAAAGAGATTTCGAGGAGAGGATGTAAGTATTTTATAACGAGAGTTCAACCAAAAATTGTCAACAGTTGTATTGCTGCTACCAAAGTAACAAATTTAAATCCAGAATCTGTCTCTGATCACTTGCTCCACAGTCCATGCTTGGTTGTTTGAAAAATTCTCCGTGTTCACAGCTGCGATGAATGTATTGAGTGTTCTGAAACACAAAATCTCAGCAATCTTGCAGTCAGAATCGACTCAAATTTTCTGCTGCCCATCACTTACCTGTTCCTCCACTTCAGGTTGTACTGTACATGAGAATTGCAGCAGAACATCAATGATACTCATATACGATGCTTAAAATTTGAACTGTGAGTCTGGGGCTATTGTAGCCACACACAGAAGCAAGCTGCAGGAACAACCAAGCATGCATGAATCGTATACCCTTGCTTACACACTGAGTCAAATATGATTGAGCAACAAAAAAAAATATTATGAATGAATTCGTGTGAAAATTGGGATTATCATACGGCTCACTGTGCAGTGGCAAGTGTGATTTCGCAGCACATGTAGCACTGCACCGCGCGCTTGTGATGTGAATTCATTGATTACAAGTTTCTGAACTGACACCTTACGATTTATGTGAGATGGAAAACGACATTTGGCAGATAAAAAAGGTGACTCAGCCCGTTGTAGGGGCCATGGGCCATTGTGTGTAAGGAGGAGTTGCATCAGTGTCAGGTGTGAGGCGAGAGGCCACACAGGAGATGTCATATGGCAACCTTACCTCATTGTGACACCCTGCCCACCCTTGAAATGTGACCCCCAATTTCCCAAAATCATGCGCAGTAAATGCATTAACCCTTAAACGCATTAAACGTAAAGACGGATGTTTTGCGGCCAATGAATGAAAAGAGAATCTCATGTGTAGGATAGAAGTGCAACTATTTATTTTTCAAATTTTGTAGGAAAAGGGAAGATCATCTACAGTAGTTTAACTTTCAATGAGTGTTTTGCATTATTTTAAACTAACAATTCACACAGTGTTAAAATAGATTATTTTCACGGTTATCATCCAGCGTTAATGTTGGATCTTTATAAAAAAATTGAAACAAATGAAATGGAATTTCATGGCAAGGGGCAAAATACAAGACCGCCATCTACATTGATATTGATTTTGAGATTTTCTTTACACCACTTTATAAGGCAACTAGTAATATTCATGGGGGGTAATCAATATACACCATGGTTAAATTTACTAATCTTCTAAAAGTACGCACTTATATTTTTCACTACTGCATTCAAACTTGGTGAATTTTGACTAGTAGATGAAACTAAAAGTCAAGCCTAATAGGACTCTTTATAACTTTAGTGTGATAATAATATAATCCAAACAACACAAATTTTAGTGCATTGGACTCCATTTGGATAGTTGAACAAAGATATCCAAACATTTGATCCTTTCATCCAAATGAACATTGAAAGTGTCACATTTAAATTAACAACAGTTAATTGTGCCTCCTTCGTAAACCCAACCTTTATAGATTCTTACCTGAAATGTGCTCCGGCTATTTATAATTGTCTAGGATTAGTTTTAGAAACACCTATTTTTTTAATCAACACCTTGAAAATTCATCATTTAAACATAAAATGTCCAATAATGACATTCTAAGAGAATCTAGAATGTCCTCTTTATTTTTTACAAGACCCCACAAAACCTTTTTCAACAGAATAACAAGAACCTTGTTGAATTGCTTCTTTTTTAGGTGCACGTAAGATAGGAACTTCTAAATGCATAATTGACCTAAAAGCGCCATCTTCATTAGATTTACATTTCGATAGTTATTACCCACCTCCATTCCAATTTTATTTCTTCAAAACCTCATAATTCAGAAAGGCTAATTTCACACAAGGTAATGATCTTGTCACCGCCAAGGATTGAACCCGCAACCACGCCATTTGTTTTGGGTCGATAGTTTAGGGTCATCTTGGACCAAAATGAAACCTTTTTTGGGTGCGTTGAAATTATCTTTAATTTGACAAGGAAATATCAAATTTGACACGTCTAATAATAATAATAACTCTGATCTGACAGAAAAAAGTGGCGCAGTTCGCCTGAGTGCATGTCTTCGTAGCGCTAGCTTCCTCCCAATGCTGATCATTCCGGTCGAGCCCCCCCCCTGCCAACGAGCTCCTGACAAGTGGCACCAGTCCCCCAGTCGCCACACATTCTATATCAACCCCGCAGTCCCGCCACACTTCCCCAGACTCAGCTAGCTGCAGCTCACTTACATTACTCTTCAGAATCGCTCCTCAGTCTTGCCAGTAAACCCAGCTTCCTTTTCTTTGTGGACTCGAGCTGCCTGAGCACTTCCTTTTGGAATCGTCGATCTTCTTCCATTCGATCAGTCATGGCCAGAAGTGCAGTGGCGATGGCGGTGTCCATGGTCGTGTTGGTGGTCGCCATGGCGGCCCTGGTGCCCTCTGCCAGTGCGGCCTGCGCCAACGTTCAGATGCTGCTGCCGTGCTTGCCCGCGGCTAGAGATGGCGTCCCGCCCACGCAGGCCTGCTGCAACGCCATGGCGTCATACGCGCAGGGAGGGACCGTGGCTGGAGAAGCGTGCTTGTGCCAGGCGGTGACCAACCCCACGGCGAAGGCGGCGGGAATGAAGTTGAATAACGCTGTCGTCATCCCCCAGAAGTGTAACCTCAACTATAAGGCCGGATATGTCTGCAATGGTAAGCTGGCTTGCTTGACAGTCCCGAACTCCGCTATGTGACTGCGATCGAGTTCGTTAACTTCATCTTGCAATGCATGCACTCCCAAACTCAGTCCTTAATTTACTCTTCGTACGTTCACGTGAATGAATGCAGCTCACCCTCATTGAATTTCTGAGCTACAGTGCAGTAACTCCTGTTTCGTTCTCTTCGTTGTATTCTTTTGTATTAATGCCGGATCGTGGAGATTTGCGTAGCAGGTTTGTCGATCTACGCAGTCAGACAGACAGATAGACAGGCAGACGTGAACGCAGCTCACTCTACTGACTTGATTTAATTTCGTTCCATGCATGCATCAACCCCTGCTCCGGTCTTGGTGCCTGCAGTCTTTCGTATTGTACTGGATTGTGGAGTTTTGAGTAGCTGAATTGCTTATGTGTATGTTTCCATGAGTCTAGAATGCTAAAGATTATTCTTTCCTAACTTTTGAAGAACTTCGACTGACATATTCTACGTAAATGCACCCATCTAATTAATATGACATCATGCATGTGTGTATCGTTTTCTATGAAGAAAATCCTGTGTAGAGTGCAGTGAGTGAGCTGCTACTTCTAAGCTAAGCTAAGTTTAGTGAGTTTTATCACTCACTTAGTTGATCACTCGTTAATGATGATGATGGTTTGTATTGTGCAGGCTTGACAATTCCCGGAGGTCATGCTTAAGTGATTCGATTGATCCGTGGGCAAATCGATTGACGTCGGAGTAGTAAGAAAGATGGAGAGCTACTGACGTACGATTTGGAGTGAACCACAAACCATGGTGTATTACAAGACCCGTGTGGAGCCTGCCCGATTCTTATATAAAATGCACGCGCTCCTACATAAAGTAGAATAAGTTGCTTTAGATTGCAGATTGGGTCACTAGATCGGTCATTGCAGATGCGTTTTTTGTTTACACTTAGTTTGAATATGCATGACCCTGTTTATTGAAGTTCAACTGTTAATTGAACGAGTTCATTTTGAGACAGGGATTCTGGGGTTTACTATGACTGTATGCATGTGTACTTTTGTATCTGGGCTGTAATGGCTGACGTGTCGACCTTGCTCTACGTGCTGACACTGGAATGCGCTATTATGCCATTTCGTGATTCCTCTGTTTCTCTCGAGTGACCCTTGAATTTTCTTCGTAAGAAAAGTATTGTCCACGCCATGCAGTTCCGGCTCTCGATTGCAATTGCAAGTTGATCAAAAATCAAGGTAGAACCCCTTGCAATGAAATTCCGTTTCATTCGTGTAAAAGAAAAAGAAAAAGTAGACTATCTTGCAAACATTGAAACGTTTTTTTATGAAATATGGATGTGAATGAATGAGAGAAAATTGAAAGATTTTTTAACTGCAAATTAGCTGTGCATTACTGTACGCCTGTTGGAGCAGTGGCGTGTATTCATTTCCAAGCGGATGTGCGAATTCTTACAGGTAGAATTGCACAGATTTAAAATACAATGACTGCAGTAAAGGACAGACACCAACTCTATTAGGACAAAGGACACATCAGAGTGGACAGGTAGCAATATGTTTTGCAATGCACAGAATTTGAGTTGCCATAACTTTGCAACGATGTTTGAACGGAAAATTGCAAATGCATTGTTACTACAATGGTACACCTACATTACCATTGCAGTAGTATAGCAACGAAACTTCGTGAAATTTACAAACATCAAAGTCATTGGTTTGTCTTCTATATGTATGCAATATGTATGCAATAGATACAATGTCTAAGCTAAAAAGTTTGCATTTTTGCACTTTACTTCGACATATTTTTGTCTTAGTTTGACAATGTTCCTTTCTGGTTATATAAATTGTTTTTAATGTAATGGAGACTAAAACTTTTCTAGAAATTATTTTGCTTTATGACATTCATTACAAATGAATGTTTATTTCGCCTTTTAGTTGTAAACTTTTTTGCAATCACTTTAGTCGTAAACTCATTTGTTTAGCAATTTGTGCACCTTTCATTCCACCTTCATTCATTCCAACAATGAGAGCTCTCACATCATCAATAAGACAATGAATTTTCATTTTTGCAAATGAAAACTCACAAAATATACATATTCTATGAATTCCCCGTGTTTACACACCTCTTGCTTATTACAATATGAACAACCCTCTCATTTCTAATCTAGTCTAGTCAATGAGGATATTTCTCTTTGCTAATTTATTATCTTCATGGAAAATTTGTCTTAAATCCCTATCATGTGTGCCATGATACACAATGTAATGGTTACATAGATATAATTGTTGCGAGGAATTTTTTCATTATTTCAACAATACATAGTCTTCTCTTGAAATATCTACATAATTCATTTGATAAAAGCAAGTTACAAATCTAAACATTGTGCATTTTCTTGCCAATATTAGAACCTCTTAATTGCAAATACTTTTAAGAAAAATAATTGAATATTTTAATCAATATCATTAATTGAAGTTACCAACTTATAGAATGTAAAAAGGATGCACACTAAAAAGTCTATAACTTCATTGAAGATGATTGTACAATAGTATACTCTCCATGTAGATAAATCCGTATTACCTCATTTTGAACTACAATACTTAGGGAGCATCTTATTCTACATTTTCAGTAAAATAATTTATAGGATTTAAGTGTTTGTTTAACCACTTTTGAATAATTTATCTACGAAGGGATAAAAGTTTCCATGGAGGGCAAAATGGATTTTGGACAAGCGCCTACAAGCTCAATTTATGTTGTGATTTTAAAATTAAAAATTTTAAGATAGAAAGATACATTAGCTTTCTAGGAATATAAATTTTATTTCAATGGGTACTCAAGAGTAAAAATAATGCCACCTTAAGCACAGTTTATACCTCGCCAAGTAGAAAATGAAATCCACAAAAGTTTGAAACTAATTTATTAATTTTTTTATAGATCAAATTTTTTGTCTACGTAGAAATCTTTTATTCTTTCCACTTGGATTAGTGATGTGAATGTTAAGGAGCATCTTGTTTTCCGGGCAATCATAGCAAATTCTTGAGAAAATATTGGATTGGATTTGTTTTTTAACTCAATTTTTACAATTTAAAATAAAAATGGTTCTACAAGACTAGAGGGTCAAGTTTGTTCAAATGCTAGAACAATTTCACCATTGGAATTAGTAGGGTTCATTTCCATCTTATATTTATTTACAATTTATTTTGTTCCTACTTCAACTTAACAATTTTTTTAAGGATAAAAAATTTAATATAAAAAAAACTTTAATCCATAAAGGAAATTGCAAGCCCCAAGGACATTTTGAAAGTCAAAACTTAAATTTTCACATAGTTCTTGATTTTAAATGTTCTTGAGCTCCATTAAGAAAATGTAGCTCCAATATTCTAATTTTTATTCCATTATTTTTTTTCAAAATTTTCAAAATTTTGTTTTTTGTAACAATTTGAAAGTAGCATCGTGAAAGCTCATAATACATTACTTTTGAACTTTTTCTATCAAATTTCTTTTGGTGTAAGCTCAAAGAATACATCAATTATACCATTGATGATGTTTGCCACTGTTATTTTTGTTTTTCTTTGAAAATTTATACTATATTAAATATTTATGCAATTATTAAGATTTTTAAAATTACATTTATTTAATAAATTATATAAAATTAAATTATATATACTAAAAAATATATAAGATTATTTTCTTTAATAAATTATTAAAAAATGAGATTAAATTTTAGACATATTTTTATTCCTTGTGAAAAATGTCAAATTTTTGAAATGTATATTTTGATGTAGAAATCTAAAGAAGTTTGATCTCTTAAGGGTTATTTTTTTTACTAGACTCTCAACTCAATTGTTCATGATAAGAAAAAAATTCTGATTATCCTCCGCCGTACAATTAATTTAATTTATGAAGGTTCAAAGTAAAATAATCTAGACAAATAATTTGTTATTTGATATCTTGATTAATAAAAAGGAATTTGAATTCAATGAATTGCAAAACACAATTCTAACTGAAACGATTTACGGTGAAAAAGTGGATTTGGTATAAATGAGAAGATAGTCTTTTTTATATTTAAATTTACATAACATTGTTCACCAAATAATGTAGTCTTTCTTCCCATAGAGGAAAGTAGTTCTTGTATCATTAACTTTACCCTAGAGGATACCATGTGGAATCTAACTAAAGATGAATAGACTCTTTCTATAAGTTATTCCAAAAAAGAAAGACTAGAGTGATTTTTCTTTTTTCCCATTTCACTTGAAGAAGATCTAAAAAGAAAACAAATATTCTCTTGTACTAATGGCAAGTTGCACTTGTCTCTCATGAAGGACAATTCCCTTCATTTGAGCCTAAATTCATTGGTCGTTCATACACTCATTAAAAATAAATGCCTGGTGTAACCTCTAAGTTTTTGGATGTATTTTCGTTAAAAATTATTCCAAATCACCCTTTCTAAAACAATAAAAAATCTTTAATATTTTGAAAGTCTTTGTACATCCAACTATAAGATGTTGTAGTTAACTTCAAATTTAACCCTTAAAGGAACAACCAAACAAAGAGCGTTTTTTAGAAATATATTGTGTTTGGGCACACAGCTAATACAAATAGAGTTCTCATTTTTTCTTTTTGATACACACAACATGTGGACGAGAAGCACTTTTAAGGCACAACAATTTTATTTTCTTATTTTCTTAAACATATGACCTTCAAGGGTAGTAGCTAGGACAAACTTGACACAACCATGGCAATCCATGGACCTAATCCCCTTTAGGAACAAATGGAGGGACAAAACCCTCCCCGTACACTAGCACGAAGAGCACCCACACGAGCAACGTTAGCCTGGGGAGTTGAACCAAGAACCTCATGGATTCCATCGGAAGTCCCTAGTACCACCATGGTAGTTTTAAGGTCATTTCAGACCAAGGTGCAACAATTTGATAACACTTGACTACACACGGACGTAATTGCAAAGAAAATTATTGTACACATTGGAGAGCTCAATATTCATGGATTGGAAGATTATGAGCTTTGCCCAAGACATTTTTATCATTCAGTTTTGACGGGCAGCTTGCAGAACAGCAAAAGCACAGAGTATGTCCTCTTTGCAGACATTGAGGCTGTGTTGAAAAGAAAAGAAAGGAATTGTACACTACACATTGAAGATGCTTCTGAGTTGAATTCTATAATTTTTTTTCTTTGAATTGAGTTGCGTCCATACCACGACACGACACCGTGACGTTTCTCTAGCTTGAGAGGCTAAGGCAATTTGCAATTCTCTGTCACTGTTTGGAAATTGAAAAAGGTTAGCAAGGGCCACAAAAGAAACGATGTATCGCTTTCAACCACTATGTGTACGTGCACATCGAGGTCTGCTTACATTTGGATGTTCTTGCAATATGCATTTTGATGTTGGTTGCATTTCAATGGAAAACAGAATCTATGGAGCCGGAGCTTGCTGATTGGAAAGGGGGACGGTCTGGGATTGATGGAGGATTCGTGTCGTCAATTGGGTTCGCTTGATTATTCATGTTCCTGAATTGCAAGAGGATCTTGTGTGGAGACCATCGCATTTTCGTTCTTCACTCCCCGAATCCAAAATGCCAAAGGTAGTTGTCATCATAACGACAGAGCACTTGTGTTTGGAAACTTTTGTGTGCACTTTCAGAGTGTTTCTTATGGAACGTTTTGTGTATTTTTGTGCGGCCAGGCTGCTTAATTGGGGACATTACACCGTATACCTGGATGTGGTAACAGTGGAAGGCCAAAGCTTTTGCATCACCGCTCATATCATTCTCCTGGATATTACAGTATGTTAATAACTGTAGAAAAGGAGACATTCTGAATGCGGAGCCTACGATTCCATATGTTGAATCCACAACGCTTGTTGGTCTGTTGCGTCTGCTAAGCAAGACGTTTACTTCAGGTGAAAATCAAGTGCTTTTGTTATCCGTTTTTCACGACAATTTGAATCTCTGTCCCAAAACGGTTGTGGGACATGCCTAGTTACTGTTTTTTTCCGACTACTAATGAGTGTTGATTTCCAGGATTCGGCGAGATGTTGGACAAGAAGTCAGCTGGCCATCCGTTTGAGAATGTTTCCGTGTTTTTGCCCCCTAACACTTGACCTGGACTCCACCCTATACCTGATGAGTGGTCTACCATGATTTTGCTCTGTCATCACATCCTGCAGGTGGAACCTGGTTCGGTTTTTCGAACCGGAGGTGTTTTTTGGTGCTCTAGTTGCGATTTGTTGTAACCTCATGAATCGTTTGTGTCTGCACGTTTTGAAGGATGTTGTTACAGTATGCTTTTTGGGAGTGGAAATATTGTGTTGTGGGTGGATTATGAGTTCACTCTTTTACCTAACTTGTAGCCAGTATAAACCTTGGGGTTGTAAATTTTACCTTTATGTAAAGCATTAGTAGTATCTAATTCATCAAATAGATTGTTTAAATCTATAATTTAAGGTATAGATATTGTGAACTATCAGTGTAGTGCACCAACAACGCTAGCATGTGAGCCTAGAAATGCGAACCTATGAGCCTTGAGCCAAGTGTAAGTAGGTACTCTACAACTATTGAAGGTTTCTATAACATACATTTTTATAATATAAATATCTTATAACATAGACACCTATAATATAAACATCCTATAACCATAGAAGGTGCTTATAATATAGGTACCTACAACATAGACACCTATAATATAGGCACTTATAATATGTATCATAGGTAGCTATGACATAGGAACCTAGCCTTCTAGACTCATGGGCTCAAGATCCTAGGCTCACATACTAGCAACCATGATATTAAGAAACTCTAAACCTCAAAGTATGACAAATTAGCAAAATTGACTTTTAAATATAAAATGTTTTTTTTTAATAAAGTTTCTAAAAGATGAAATATGTGATAAAAATCAAGTTAGCCATCTCCAATAAAAGTTTCAAATTCATCAGGTTCTACTTTCAAAAGTTATAGTGAAAAACAACTCCGTCACTTTGAATGTGATGCAAAATAGGATTGGTCTTTCTTGCAATCACCCAATTCATGGAAGGTTTCCATTATATATATATACACACACACCTATAAAATAGGTGTCTAGATCCCTAGCAATACACTAGTAATTTTTTGATGGTTTATTGTGCATTGAAAAAATTTTAAACTTGAAATCCAGTGGCAAAAGCTTAAAGACAAACACTTGGAATATGTATAATTTTTTTTCAAGAACTTTGAAATCTCAAATTTCAAGATAATAACATTTGTAGTTAGAATTTTTTTATTTTTATTAAAATTGTTCAGTAAGACTAATAGAATTTTGATTCCTCTTGGAAGGATATTTTTCATTTAAAATAGTTTTTTTTCTACAATACCATTTTAAATATAAAAAGATTTACCTAAAAAGATGAGACCTTAGGCCAATTTACTTTGCTAAAAATGATTCAATTTTTGAACCAACAAGTGTGTTCTTTATTTCTTGTTTAATCTTGAAAGTCATTCACCGACCACTTTGGGGTCTCAAAGTCCTTCCAAGATTAACCCCTCCAAAGTTCATATTTAAAATGATGATGAAAGTGCTTCAAGGCCACGTTTTATTCAAATAAAATTTCATTCATCACAAATAATGTAGCTAAATTGTTTAAAAACAATCTTCTTCTCTCATCAATCTAATGAAATTCAGGTAAATAACGTAACTGTAAGATTAAAAAAAAAATACAAGTGCAATTTGTTATTTTGTTTTTGAATTTTTTGGAGCAAATTGAAAGGCAATTCAATTTCATCCCCCCAAAATAGAGTCGGTATTGCACAAGCAAGATAGATGCATAGGACCCCTAGTACAACCCTATCCAATCTCCATTGTAATTGTCCAAGTTAGCCCTAGGCCACTTAATTTCCATTCCATCCCTATCCCCAACCAAAGTATCTTTCTTCATTTGTCATTTAAACTTTCTAAAAAGGAGTTGTGAAAAAGGATGAAATAAAATAAAATAAATAAATGGTACATTTTTGAAATAGAATGCTCTAATGGGAGCTTTACTGCAACAATTGGGATTAAAATAGGAGGTCTATAAAGCAACAAGGCTCAAAAGTGTTCTCAAGCACATAAGTATGTATTGCATTTGTGAATATATCAACAACACACATATATGAGGGGGTGAATATTTTTAGTGCTCCAAGTGATTCCAACTTCAAAATTCATAGCTAACTCCATGGAGGTTCAAAAAAATGAGACAACTCACAACTTGGAATAGTTACCAATTCTATTTGTCTTTTTGAAAGAAATTTACTAAAAATATGTATATTTCTAAAAGTCGTACTTGCCCAAATTATGAATCAGATGGTAAATGGTCACTTTATGAACCTCCCAACTTATGATTTCTTCGACGCCTTTTGATTCCACCAATCTTCTTAGCACTAGCATCTAAGATAGGAAACCTATTATGGATCGACCATGTATTCATTTTATATATGTACACTTATTGGAATCACAACTTTTTTAGTGGAAGAACCACAAACTAGGGATCATTCTATAAATATTTTTGTTAATTCATTTTTGTAAAAAAATATGATACATTTTAGAGCAAAAAGGAATCAAAGTAAAATCACATAGTCTCTCATTGTACATCCTAAGGTGTTTATGTGGATCCTACATATTTTTAAAATTGGTTTAGAATCTAGGGTTGAGAATGGGTTATACAACCTAGGTAGATAGTAGATTTGAGGCGGAGAACAGTTGTGTGTGTATAACTCTAGAAGGACGTTGAAGACCTATTTGTTTGATGAATTTCCTTAATCATTGTAGGAAGAAAGAATGCACCTATTGGTCCAATAATTGGAGTAGTTTGGTGACTACTTTGATCATGGGGGCTACATTCTTCAAGCTTTAACACTATCCCCTTGGCATGGACTCAAAATATCTTATGGATGAGTTCTATTGAAACTACATGATGGAAAAAATATTTTTTCTTCCAATTTATTTAAATGGAGGGTACTTAAGTACATTTTAAGTGAATGGTATTGTAAAGCATCTCCTTATGATCTTATTGATTTTTCTAAAGAAGATGCTTCATCCACAAATCACCCTTGTAGTGTATTTGGGCCATTTTCTTGCTATTTGTTCTTGATGTGAATTTTAGCCATAAAAGAGGTGTTTTTTGAGTTTGAATCCAACTAATGAAATGACACTTATCGAGTGCACTTTCTACTCCAGTTTGGAATTTTGAAAAAATTTCAAACTTTAATATTTTATAGCAATATAAACTTTAAACCTACGACCATATTTTTGAATTTTCTAATTATAGAATGACATTCAATATAACTTTGGTTAATACCATGATGTTATACATTGTATTGTTCATCTATAGTGATATTTTGTATATTTTGTACTTGATATGAATTTTCTTCATTTTTTTCTTTAAGAAATTTACACTAATTTCAAATATTTCCAAAAAAGGTTGAAAATTTTACAACTTGTTGCACATATGACACACGTGATTTCAGCTTTGAAAAATAAATAGTTTTTTTTTCATTCACATCCAGTTGGAAAATGGAAGCAAACAAAGTAATAGACAATGTGGCTAAAATTCAGTAGACATGGACTCGTCCTTACATGGTTAGAGCATTTGCAATGCACTTGGGAACCCGAACAATATTAGCTTTGTGTTGGGCCAAGCTAATTCCTAATTAAAGATGTACTCCTATGCAATCCTTATTGAAAACTCCAGATACTTCTACAACTTTGGTATGTGACTCCTCAGGATTGGCAAATTTGCAAGATGTGAAGGGTCCATAGCTCACTCACAGTAGAAATAATCATTATTGTCAACCCTTTTCCACATTGTTCTACATATCAATCAATTCAACATTTTCTTGTTTCAAAGAAAAGTTTTTTTTTAATGTAGATTATTTTCTTTCTTTCTTTTTATAATGTCCACTAGACGTTGGGATTGTCGGCTTTGCATTGGGTTAATTTTTCCAAAGAATAAACCGGCACTTCCATGGCCTTGCCATTTGGCAGTACAGGGCTTGTATGCCATGTACACATTGCGAATATTCTTAAGGTTTAAGTAGTGTTGTAAAGGCTGGCATACCACCACCTCCACATGAATTTTTTTTTGAATTCCTTGCAAGCATTGTACTGGAAATCCCTTCCAAAGAAACATAGAAATGATACAAATTGTTGTTAACAAGGAATGTGACTCTCACATGGAAATGTGAAATAAGGAACTTTAACCCTAGACCGCCCAAGAGGACAAAAAGTGTCCTCACGTAGTTTTAAGTTAAATTCAAATTACTGTAACTTTTGCATCCAATGTCCAAATTCAATAAAACTTGTTGGGAAAGTTGCGCCTTTTCTTCTAGTTTGTGTGGTAAAATTTTCAGATAAATACAAAAGGTAATGATTTTTTGGAAGCCAATCAAAGTTCACAGGCTCAATTTGATTCACCAAAGTGCACTTCATGGCTGCAACTTCGGGGTCTTGTATCTCCTTCATCCAATGTTCGATTTCAATAAAATTTGTTGGGTTGTGTTTCCCTTGAATTCTAGTTATTGTGGTGAAATTTTCATGTCAATCCAAGTTGTTTTGAATGTTTGGGAGCAATTCAAAATTCAAAATCCCGCCATTTATGGACTATAGTGAACTTCGGCGGCTTGTATCTTCTTCATAAAGTATCCGTATTCAATAATTGTTTTTGTAAAAGTTGCGCATACTAGTCTAGTTTGTGTGGCTAAATTTTCATATCAATCCAACAATTTATAAATGACTGAGAAGCATTTTAGTAGAAGGAGGTTCAGCCCTAGATGTGTTTTTTGCAACTTTTCTTGCCTATTTTTGACATTTGCAAACCATTTTGAAAACACATTGAGTCAATTGAATGATATTTTTTTTCATCAATGTGTTTGTATCCTGGTTTTGAATCACTTTGTAGTTTAAAGTTTTTTCATTTGATTAGGTTTAGAAATCAAATTTGGCCTCTAAATGTGTTTTTAGGAAAATTTCAGCATTTTTTTTCAACACTAAAACATTATAATCTTGCAATCTACACGGTCAAATGACTTCCAATTTGATCCATGACATCTACAACATGTGTACTACATGATTGTACGGTTAAGATCTTTATTACTTAGTCACATTTGGATTTATAGCACTTCAAAAGTTAGGATGTTTTTTACCCAAATTGGCCATGGGCGGTCTAGGATTAAGGGAATTTTAAGGAGAAAATTTGTACATTTTTGAGTGTTATGTGAAGATGTCCCCACTTCAAAATCGACTCAATTTTTGAAATTAAATATTCTAGAATGTAGATTTATGCCTCTAAAATATTATTTTAATGTAGATTTTGGAAGCTAAAATATGACAAAAATATAGATTTTGAATTTCCATCCTTACTGATTTGTACATTTCAAAATTGTTAGTACAGACCAATTTCTAGGTTTCAAGAGTTTTAAATATTAGTAATATATAGATTTCATTTATTTAAACATTTTTATTACAATTTCACGTATTGTAAAATTTCTAAGATTTCTAAAGTGTACCAATTGTATAAATGTTAGATTTCTGTAAAAGAAATACATTGACTTGAAGGTGAGCAACTTGCAAGTCTGATGTGTTCAACTTCACGGTACCCTTGACAATTGATATGGGACAATTCTCATCTTCTAAAACCTACCAAATACTAGCTGGAAACAACATAGAAATGTAAGATGTGTGAATGTGTTGCAAAGACTACCAATTTGGCTTGCACACCGGGGATTTGGGGAAAATTTATGAAAATCCTTGCAAAGAAATTTCACAATTTTCTTTTGTATAGAAATTCTTTGAAGATCACTCCATGATGACATAAGAACACAAGAAAACATAAAAACTAGGAAAAACTTGCAGGAAAAAAAATACAAAATCGTCGGGAATCCCAAAAGAGTCCGCTATATTTTAATGGTGCAAAAATCATTTATTTATTTATAATAAAATGTAACAGAATTTTATGGCAGAGGGAACCAATGAAAATCTGCAGGCCATAAGTGGCTTAGCAGGAGAGAACAAAACCAGTAGCCAAAAAATGATGTATTGAATCTCCTATCCTACTCCTGTAGGTTCCAAAAAGGTTGCGTATACCATTCACTGCCATAGTGCAAGCGCCTTCACCGTCACCTTGATAACCTTGACAATTAATGACGATGAAATGGTTTTCCAAAAACAGAATTCTCGAGAAAACATCTAAAAAGCAACACAACTAAGACGAAGATGACCAAAATACCAGTGCCTATTGCTACACCCTTCAAATTCAATAAGCCTAGTAGTGGCTTTATAATAGTCGCCAGTCTCAGTTTACTCAGTATCTTCGTAATGTCTCAGATCCGATACAAAGATGTTCCAAGACCCTTCACTCCCATCGCCTTCACTGCCCCCAAAACAATATTAGTAACCTTCACAAGGGCACAAACCCCTTGTACGTTACTTAATAATAGAAACACACTAAGGAGAGTAGCACAAATTGTTTTCCAGCCAATCGCATCAATTAGCAATGAAGGTTTAGGCAAATGTTTCCGAGCCTTTATCATCTTCTCCTTGAACGCTGCAGTAGTACCCTCAAGTTTGGCAAACGCGTGAAGCATTGCATACACACAGTCGTATACATACTTCCAACAATTGTTGTTCCACAAGGAGTAGAATAGAGTTCGATTTTTTGTCAGAAGGTCGAGTAAATCTTGCATCAGAATCTCTTTACAGCCTTCCAGATTGACTTCATGCACCTTCTCCGTGCGGGCTTGATATAATCTCATTTTGTTGAAGATTTCCACTGTAACCCATCCAACTCGCTTAGATTTCTCTGTTCCTTCTGTTGGAGGTTTCGCTTCATCTTCCCATTTACCCTTCTCGACCATGATCTGGATGGGATCCTCATGCGCTGGGGCCGGAAGGTAGAGTGTCAGCACCAAAAAGTGATGATAAAAACGAGGATTATTTCTCGTCGGCGTTTTGTAATGCGATACTTTGGAAACAGTGACTAACAATTCTTTGTATATGATGACCTCGTTACTGATCTCATACTCTCCAGTTTTGACGCAAGATTCACTTACAAAATCGGAATTTGAAGACTTGCATGAGCTACTCCAGATCAAGAAACTAGTGATACAACGCTCAGCAGTCTTGCCACCACCACGGGAGCCGGGCTTCCTCATTCTGAAACCCTTTCACGAACCAGCTAGCCTTGATCCAAAACAGAACAACTGCAAAACAAGCCAGACATACATACACAAAGGAATCAATTTATATTGCCAGTTTTCCAGGCCCGGCTCCTAAAATGTCAATGTCGTTAAACTGGCGGAATTTCACGACTTTGGCGCGGTTCAGGCTGTGCGGACTGAAACTGAAATCTATACTAGTCCTAGATTTTAGCCTAACAATAGATCCATGTAAAGCTATGTCTCACAATTTTTGCTATGGGTAGAAAACATTGCCAATCTGACATTCTAATTGTTTGATCATGCATTTCCTATCTCAGTCTACAAAGTTGTTCAAAATCTCCCAGGCCTACATTGTACTGCAGAAGTTTCGTCGTGAAAGGAAAATTGAGTAGGTTGTGATTGACGATGCAAGGTTAATGTAAACCAGTGGTCAGGTACTCCACTACAAGTAAGCATGCAAGCTTGCTAGAACTTGTATATACGTATCGTACCGACACGACAGGAAAGAAACTGACCCTGCTAGCTAGAAAACATGCCATGCAATTAAGAATAAGCACTGGTCATGACGAACCTAATCGAGATTTTGGAGAATATATAAACACCGCAGGCTAGGAACATACCAGAATCCAGAAGGAAGACGAGGAAGCACAAGCCGATATACTCCGATCCCTTCCACGTCGATCCAAAAATGCAAGGCAGTAGTGCGCGTATAGGTGACTGGGAGGATCATCTGAAGCCGCTGCCTACACCCGTTGTGGTCTTATGAGGCAGGAGAGATTTCGCCTGTACAAACATATGGTGAGTTGTGATAAATATTAGCTCATTCAAAGCTTGGTGCCTGCGAGAAGTTAATGTTTGGTTGTGCATTGCCGCTGTCTAGGTGCAGTTGTGGCATCACATTTCTGAACTGTTTCAGACGGATGTTTCACTAGCACAATCTCGATTTGCCACCTTCACTTTCCCAGACAGATACAATCAAACACACACAAACACGTCTCGCTAAACAATTCCGGTGCAGAAAAAAGAAACAAACACACACGCGCGCAAGACGCCTAAACGCGCTGCACAAAACTGCGATGAGGGAGACGATGGGAGGAGCGCACTCACAGAACGTGCCGCAGCCGGAGGAGAAGCACACCCTGGTCGTAGAATGACGTAGATAAGCTCACTCCGCTAGGCGAGACGTTAAGTACCCCCCACGAGCAAAAAGGGAGGGCCTGCAGTGGGGCCTGCAATGGGGCCCTGGCTGTCCCGTTTCAACCGCGAGACTGGCTTGGACCGGATTCCGTTCTTCCTTCCCTCCGTCACTTCTTTGAACTTCCGTCCCTGCCGAGCCCTCCGTCCTCCCTTCCTGCCGAGTATTACGGACTGCCTCCCGTTCCTTCCCTTAGGCTTTGTCCTTCAACCTCTCGCTTCCCACTCCAAATCTTTGCTCAGGGATTCGAAAGGTTTTGGGAAGACTAACAATGTGTTCTCTCGATTTTTCTGGAAATCAAAGCAGGCCTTTGCCAACTTCATTACAATTTTCCAAGACCTCATGATGGCTTTGTTTGAGACTGCCAAAAAGAAAGGTCCTACTAATACTGTCAACAAGAAGACTAATTTCTTTGAGCGTTCAGTGAAGGCTTGTATGGTGCTTGAGGTTTTGGTCTTGGCCATCGTAGTCTTCAAAAGGTCACCTCAATTTAAGAGGGTTTGATGTGTCTGCTACGCACGGAGTGCAAGCTCGAGTTATCTTGCTCGAAAGTTGATTTGGAATCTTTACTCGCAGTTTTGAAAGTATGTCGCCAGATTGTCATAATATGTCTGCTTCATTGGTGAAGCAAAGGAAACAGTGCTCCAAGTGAAGTACACCAACGCATGAGAGATATTGGCCGATGCATTCCAGCCTCAATAATTGAAAACAAGCCCTCGTGAAAAAAATCTTGCTTCGGTACACCAACCACATGGTGCAGGAAGTAGCAAACATAAGTTACGAATAAACCGTGTTAGACTGTATCTTATGCGTGTCCATAGCAGTTTGCGTCATGCCTGGGACTCGTTGTGTCAGACTTACTAGAACACTCTCCGCCCTTTCAGCAAGCAGTGCCCTCCTTTCTACGTCCCCACCAAAGTGTTTCATTTTACTCCAAGAAAGTCTTGCAATCAAGCTTGGAATCGTATGGTGATATCTCTGCCGTCGTCTTTCTCTGGCTTCTTCGACGCCATCTGACAATTGTAGTTTGCTCACTCCTTAGCAAACGTGCCACACGAAGATTGGGAAGAAATTGGAGACAAGATGGAAGATCCCTTTGATTTCCCTCACTTTCCAAATGAGCTTTTACCTGACAATGAAGCTGACGATCAACTGGATTCAGTTTTGTTGTAGTGGGGGACGTTGCTTCCTCCCTTCCCATAAAGAGATTACATTCAGGTTTGGGGAAAGTCCTCTTGTAATTCGCTGTATGAATGTGCCGCCACTCACGGATTGAATGCGGAGCAGCGAGGGAAGGGAAAGAAGAAGGTTCACCAGGAAACTGCCCCAACTATTGTTCGCAAACCGAAGAAAAAACGTCGAGTAAGACTTCGTTTAGATAGTCTGGAGCGTAAAGACGGGGATGCAGCTCGAGACGTGGGACAATCAATTCTGAAAGGGAGGACGAAGGGCTCGGCAGGGACGGAAGTTCAAAGAAGCGACGGAGCGACGGAGGGGACGGAGGGGAGGAACGGGACCCGGGCCAGGCCAGTCTCGCAGCTGAAAGGAGACAGCCAGGGCCCCACTGCAGGCCCCCCCTTTTTGCTCGTGGGGGGTACTTAACGTCTCGCTGGAGGCTAGCGCCAACGAAACTATAGTGGCCTGGCCAGATGGCGGATTGTCACTCGTTTCCAGTTCTAACTTGCCGTGTGGCAAAGCCAGAGGCCCTACGCGCGTACGTTCCACCACGTCTTGCCACGACCAGTCACGCTCTGCTCAACGATCGGAAAAAAACGGCGGCTAGTTCAAAGTTAGCTAGAGGAATTTAGGAAAAAATTGTTTGCAGTTTGAAAACATCGGCAAAAAATCGGTGGAAAAATCTATAAAATTTCTATTTTCAGTAAAAAGTAATAAAAATAATCGGACTCAGTTCTTCAAAAACCGGTTCAATGTGAGAATTGAAGGAAATTAGCTGATAAAACTCAAAAAGTTTCCCAAACATTGGCTTTGCTTAGCCACGTCAACAATGTTTTTGAACCCAGATCAGGTTGTTAGACTTTTCAACGCTAACATGGCACTATCCCATTGGCAACCCGTTACCATTGCCATTACTAAATTCTTGACAACTTAATATTTTGAATCATTCTTTATTTCTTTCCACTTACTATTTTTTTCCTATATGTTGTACAATTCCAAATGATCTAAATTTTTTTAAGCATGTAGCCAACTTGCCTTGGAGAATGAATCCAAAGAATAACCACCATTTTGGACATTTTTTCATACAAATGTGACCTTGTGAAGTGCAACTGCCCAATTTTTTGTAGGGCTAGAAAAAAGACATTTGTCACTTCAAATGTTAATATCTTGCAATCCACATAGTGAAAATTTCTGAATTTTTTTCCACATCCTCTTAAACTAGTGTACTACAAGATCCTATAGTTTCATATGTCCAAAAAGAAAAAAATTCTAAAATTTGGTACCTGTACTAGAAATGGCAATTTTGGAACGTGTTTGGTAAAAATATATTAAAAAAAACTTTGTGGGTTTAATGAAGGAGAGACCACTGTAATTGAAGCTTGGATATTTTATTTAGGTGCACTACTCTTTGTGTGGAAGGGTTAGAAAATAGAAGGATATTAAATGTAAGTGATGTTGGAAAAGCTTGTTTCTTTTCACTAAGAGGTAGAAGGGTTAAGAAACAAATGAGAAACTAAAGTAATCTCTTGAAGCAAACATTTTAGAGGTGATTGCCTTCTTTGAGAAGTTAAACTCCTTGAACAATTTTCAATACATTCTGTCAATTTTGCATTTGGAATTTTAACCTGGCATGGTGTGTGGATAGGTGTGTGGGGAGCTCCTCTAACTAGTGCCATCTGCCTGGGAATTCCATGCCATTGAGTGGCATCCCGCCACTTGGCATGGCGTTTTTGAGGCATGTAGGCGGGCTTGAGGGGTATCTTCTTCAAAAAAATACATTTGAAGGGGAGTAACGGGTGGATGAAGAAGGGAGCAACTTGTTTAGTGGAGAGGGGAGCTACTCGTGTCTTAGCCTTGTCCCCCAAAGAGGCTCATTGGGGTAGTTTAGAAATGACTGTACAAACTCAACTACACTTACTTTTTTTGAAAATCTATAGCTTAGAACTTTGGATCAATCTACTAGGCAGCCTCAATGACTCCATCTCATTACTATTGTATTTGTGACTTTGTTTTTTCTTAGAAATGGGACCAGGATTCAACGAGATATTAGACAAGAAGTCACCTGGCATTAGATGTTTTTTGGGGGGTTTGGAGGACCGTTTCGGGCCTGTTCCCGCCGGTGATCCTACGGCAGTAAAAAAACGGTTGTTGTCAAAATTTGTTTTTTTGAAAGAAAAAAAAAAAAAATCTTAAAATGAAAAAACAAGATGAACAATTTTTTTTAAATTTTAAAAAGAATAAAAAATTATATGAACCTTGGGGAACTCGTAGCCCTCCATAGGGGCTGAAAATCATGTAATGCCATCCATTTGAAAATGTTCCCATGTTGTTGCCTTCTAACGCTTGGCCTAGCCTCCACCTTATACCTGATGAGTGGTCTACCATGATTTTGCTCTATTATCGCATCCTGCAGGTGGAACTTGGTTCGGTTTTAGAACCCAAGGTGTTTTTTGGTGCTCGAGTTGCGATTTTGTTGTAACCTCATGAATAGTTTGCGTCTACATGTTTTGAAGGATGTTGTTACAATATGCTTTCTAGGAGTGGAAATATTATGTTGTGAGTTGATTAATTATGAGTTGATTTTTTTAGTGCCTTTGTATCCCTTAGAAGCACTACCGAATGTGTCGCATCTAGTCTTTTCGCATGTGTTGTGGGCTTTAAAACGATGCTGATTTGGTTACGTAAACTCATAAGAAAGTGCAAGACACAAGAGATACAGCGTAGGTAGAGGATGTGTTGATGGTGCTATATGGTACTAAGAGCATCCCCACTCCACCTCTGGGAGTGGCGCAAACTCAGGGAATAGCCGGGCTGGGCCATGGAACATGTCCCACGGCAGCCACGCCAAAGCCAAAAAAGTGGCCGGGCACGGCCAAAAATGAAGACCAGACGGCCAAATAGTGCAAGTTGGCCGTGGTGCAAGATGTCAGGCGACCCATTTTTCAAGGTACGGAGCGCAAAGTTCAAGGTAATTTCCCCAGGTATGACACGGACTCTGTGGAAGTCCAACGTCACTCTTTCAAGTTTCTGACTACGGTTTGCGTGCGATGTCTGACATCAAATGTTATTGCCGTGTCAACTTGCCGTATTGCTGTGGCCACATGAGCAAACCATTGCCCGACCGCATCTCAGCAACACGGCAAGGAGCCACTGCCAGTGCTTGTAGAATGCGTTGGGGAGTGGGGATGCTCTAAGGTGGTGGGCATGCAGAGGGATTGGAATGAAGAGCATCGGTCTTGCAAGGAATGTTCTCTATGAAATGTTTAAAAAGTTATCATATTGTAGCACATGTCATTGATTTGCACTTATTTACCATGATACATACATTGAATTTGTATGTGTACATGAAAGTCTTTTCTAGTATTATATGTATATGTTTGCAAATTTGATGAATGCTATTGAAACAACAGTCAATTGAAGAACGAAGGTTGTAGTTGGAAAACTTTGTCCATTCAATTCTTAGTGACTCACAAATAATAATTAAAAAAATATGGTTTTGAACTGAGTGAGTACTAGAATCTTACAATAGGCTTGCATTAGTAATTAGCAATGGTTTTGAGAGTGTTTAAAAGAAAGAAAGTCATTTTTTTGCAACATAATTTTGAATGCCTTAACAATGCTTGTTTGTAAATTTTACAATGGATTATGCAAGATCCATTAGATTAATTTTGAATGTTTTTTGAATTATTTTTTCATAATGTTGTAATTTACATTCCATGGATTTGCAATGATTTAAAAATATAACAATTTGCATGGATTCTTTATCCAACACTTTTACATTCAATTAATCATAGGTTTGCAATGCTTTTGCAATGCATTATTTATGAGATGGAATTCATACAAAATTGTAAAATGAAGTTGAGAGGCTATAACTTTGTAGGATGTTTTCAAGAAGACTAAAAACTAAACTTTACAAATTTGGATCATTATTTCATCTAATTATTGAAAGAAACACCTAAACTATTTTTTGTGTTTTGTTTTGTGCTTTTGATTATTTTTGGAATACTTTATAACTAGTATAAAAGTTGAAATGAGACAAACATGATTCAATATTTTAACATTTTAAAATATTTAATTTCACTTAAGAAGATCAAAAATAAAATAATTCACTATATATAGAAGAACTCTAAAAGTTCAAAGTTTGAAGAAAATAAATACTTTAACTTGTTTAAATGAAAATGTATAAAATTAATTATCAGTTTTTAATTATCAACCAATCACTTGTAACAACCTTACATAGATGGTTATGCACCAAAGTAATTACCAATTTTTTCTCTCATGCATGAAAATGCATGCTAATGTGGTTAAAAATGTAGTTATATTAAGCATCAAGTTTTAAATTTTCTTTTCACTTGGGATGCAAGACTACCAAAAAAATACTCTTCTCAATTCCAATTTTACATTCTTTAGAATAGGCATTCAAGAGTACTTCCAACCTCCATGGTTGACATTTTTATAATAATCAGTCCTTTTTAGAAAACAATAGAGAAATCAAAACAAATTAAACTTCACTCTTTCTCTGTATATATATTTGATAAGAAACATAATTAAATTGGATATTTATTTCCAAAATCATATTAAAAAAAATATGTTGGCCTACAAAGACTTGACTAGAAATAAGATGGCTCTTTTTGCAACCACTTCCTTAGTTGGATTTAACAATTATTGTGAATGCAATGTGCAAATATATAGACAGATTTCTTTCTTTCTCTCTAATTGCGATTTCATTACATTGGTGGATATTTATGACATTGACAACTTTCAAAGTAGTTGTAAATTTATATATCAAGTTTATATGTTTTGTTTGGGGTGGTTGTTGATGGTTGTATGGCTAGCACCTAAAGGCAGTAAATTGCATTAAGCATAGATTGAGCATCTTTTCTAAAAAACAAAGAAATGTATACTTAGAACAAATCCAACAATTTCCAAAGAATTTGGAGTTATGTAGGAAATAAAGTTTCCTTTGAAGGATCTTC
Organism: Antitrichia curtipendula; assembly: GCA_951230915.1. Taxonomy (NCBI): domain Eukaryota; kingdom Viridiplantae; phylum Streptophyta; class Bryopsida; order Hypnales; family Leucodontaceae; genus Antitrichia; species Antitrichia curtipendula. The sequence continues at coordinate 22,932,213 of OX579635.1, forward strand.
CCTAAAGTAATTTTAAAGTTTTCAAAGCTTTTCTAATTGCATCTCCTTTTAAAGCTTTGTATGCAATTATTGAGGTCACTAATGCCACCTAGATATGAACCTTTGATATTATTTGGAACAATAGTGCCTAAAAATTATAATTAACAAAACTTTTTTTTTTAAATTGTAAAAAACAACTTCTTGTTAACCCCTGAGCGCCTACTCTGTGCTGCCTGAAATTCACTGGTGGACGGGGCCACTGGCATGAAATTAGCCACAGCGATGTCAGAAATCAGATTGGTTGGAGTTCACCGTTGGAATTGAGTGTGGACTATGCTCCGAAGCCTTGGCCGAAATTTCGGCCACTTTCACCGTCTAGATCAGTACATTATACGGGTCAAACATGGGTTGACAGTCATGTCCAGGGCTCATTTTGGGGGGTTTGTGCTCTTTGGAAAATTGCCACCACCAAAGAAAGAGGCTTGTGGCTCTGATTTTTGGACAAGGTGTACATATCCCGGTTGTGAATTTGCATGCAAAATTTCAGAGTGACCTGACACTGGTAAAATCAGAAAAGTAGAGACTGAATTCGCAACCCCATTGACAAACACTAGGGCCCAGACCGAGAGTACTGTACAGGAGTGATAGGTACGATGGCAGAGAAGCAAGTCGTTGTGCCATGTATCCGCCTCTAGCACAGCTCCCGTGCCATCACAGTAATCGCCCTCATTCAGCTGAACCCCAGTGTTGGAACAGGCAGTGCGTCACTGAATTGACAGCGCCTCACAAAACCAGTCTGTGAATCAATCCCCCCCCCGAGGAGACTCTACATGAAATGGCAATGATGGACCATCAATTTTAAAAAAAAAGGCACAATAATTCAATTTCGCAAAGTTCACAGTTCTACAGGTCCTATTCAAAGAACCGAATGTAAGTCAAGAGCGAAAAAATTCCTACCGCCTACAAAAAGAACTAAAGACCAACAAGCGCCCTAGTGGACTGAAGTTTTGAGCCACATCTTGTTCTTCTTATGGCCGGGCTGCAGTGACCTAATAGCCCTCCTATAGGAGTAGGCAGAGGACTGGTTGGACCAGCACGACCTCCATGCACGTTGAAGGGACTCCTCGATCACTGAAATTGAAATCCTCACCGTCGCTTTAGCCTTCTATCAATGACGAATAGGCCGAGTGACACATAGAACCCACTTTTTCTGAGTGTGGACATTTACGAAACATCTGTCGAGACACATGTACGCACCCACACAGGTGGTGCACTAGAAGTGGGTCCTCCTTTTACAGAAGATGCATCTGCGTCTTTGATCAGTTGGAAGGCTGCTGAAGTGGATTGCACCTAGGTGCCGCAAACACTCCACTTTCGCAGTGACTGGCTTGTCAAGCCAAGGTGCGATCAACGCTTCCGCCACCTCCATGTGGTATGACAGCCGCTTTTGATAAACAGGTTCACCACGAGTGACTCAATCATATTTCACCAACACCCACGAATTGTTGAGCTAGCTATCCACAATTAAAAAGAGGTGCTTGTGTGTGGGCGCAAGATTACCCACCCTTGATAATCAGACAAACACCGACCAGGTTCTATGCCTTTATCCACCTTTTAAATATATGAAGGTGTTGTGAGCGCGGGCCACTGTGCCTTCCAAGCAATGGATCTTCTTTGCTAACGTCTCCTAAGTGTCGTGGATGGCAGCAAAACTATTAGAAATGCATGGATAACTAATAGGCTAACTGTAATGACCGGGGTTGATAGTAAGATCCTAAACCCCTAACTATCTATCCTATGTCTAGGTTTGGCTGGGTAGTTGGCATCATTTCTAACGTCCCTAACTACGGGAAAGGGAACCCTTACGTTCCTTTCCTGAATGTCTAAGACTATCTTTTGAGGTTTGACACTTCTCTCGGAAGCTTTAACTCTACAAGCTAACCCTAAGCTTAGTTTTTACTCTAATTTCCAGCTTCTAATTGTACTCTAGATTTTGACCCGCGAGTGCTAACTCTGACTTTTACTTTCAATTTTTACTCTATGGTTTGATTTTTTCACCTTCGGGTTTTTTATTCCTAAATTAGCTCTAACTTTACTCCTAAATTAACTCAAGGTTTTTACTCCTAATTTAACTCTAGATTTTCACTCCTAGATTTAACTCTAAGTTTTTACTCCTAATTTAACTCTAGATTTTCACTCCTAGAATTAACTCTAAGTTTTTACTCCTAACTTAATTCTAGGTTTTTACTCCTAATTTAACTCTAGATTTTCACTCCTAGAACTAACTCTAAGTTTTTACACCTAACTTAACTCTAGGTTTTTACTTCTAAATTTAATTCTAAGTTTTATTCCTACGTTAACTCTAAGTTTTTACTTCTATTTCTAATTTTTGCCTTTACTTATCACAGTTTACTATTCACGTGAAAAGGGCTAATTAAGGAAATCAATGCTAATGAAGAGAAAACACCAAGTATGGATTCAAGAACTCACCTCGTCACTACCAATGTCGGAAATACGCTCGTCCGCATCTGTGCGTGCATTTTCATACTCCATGGTGGCCCTTGGGTTGTGGGAATCTTTTCCAAATTTTCCCGATTATGTTTCGAAAATTAGGACCCTGTGCAATCTAAACCTTATCTTCCCCTTCCTCCTTCCTTTTCTTTCCCTTCTAAGGCCTTATTCGTTATATTTGGACAAATGGCAGTCTCAATTTTATCCTCGAGTCGAAGATAAACAGTCATAACTATTCAATTTTGAGACTATTTGGAAATTTGAGACTTTAAAATATTACTATGTATAAAAACCTTTCATTACCAAAAGGTTGCAGTCTCAACTTATCCTCGACTCGAGGATAAATCCATACAATTGTTTTAGGGCAAAAGTCTTAAAATCTGTCAATTGTCCAATTATAATGAATAAGGCCTTTTCTCTTCTTTTTTTCTTTCCCTTTCTTTCTCTTTTTCCTTCCTTTTCTCTCTTTCTATACTAATACTATTCTACCTAAACTTTTATGGATGTCTTACAACTATAGATTCAAACCCCAAGGAAGTGTTAATGTCTCTCCTACTCTCTTACACTACCTTGTCTTCGTGTCATTCTAATCCTTCTCCTAATGGTCACTATAAATTCCCAAGATTTCTTTCCTAACACCTACTTAGCTAAACCTAGGTCACTATTTATCGTCACTCTCACCTACGTTGCCCATATATCCACCCCCTCCTTTCTTCCTCCTTCTATCTTGGAGTGGTTTTGCAGGTTTTTTGGACGGACGATTTTTTCCTACGTGGAGCTTTAGCCAGGGCTAGACCCCTTTTCTCTTCCTTTCTTCTCTCGACCGTTATTTCGTCCGGTTTTTGTTTCGAAAACAAGCCCGACTCCCCACCCAGACTTTAACTTTAAGTAGTCTAGCATATGATTTTTGTAGAGTCTGATTTTTTCTCTTAGTCTTGGTAACCAAGTTTTTTTTCCCGACTCCCCTGGACTCCGAGCTCTCCCTGGACTTCGAGCTGTATCCGGACTGGACTTGGGTCCCCGACTCCCCTGGACTCTAGGCTATCCTCGGACTGGGCTTGGATCCCCGACTTACTAGCCGATGGCTCCCCCTGGACTGGGCTTGGATCCCCGACTTACTGGCCGATGGCTCCCCCTGGACTGGGCTTGGGTCTCCGACCTACTGGCCGCTAGGTTCTCCCGGGACTGGGCTTGGGTCCCCAACTTTACTAGCTACTGGGCTCTTTTTTTAACTAAAATTGGTCTTCTCTAACTAAAATTGGTTTTCTCTAAGCTAAACAAAACAACTGGTTCTCTCTAACTAAAAACTGGTTTTCTCTAAGCTAAACACAACAAACTGGTTCTCTCTAACTAAAAGATTGGTTTCCTCTAAACTAAAGGAAGTAACTTTGAACACTAAGTTTATTAACCATAAGGGCCCTACCTATCTTGGAAGCTAAACTTTGGATGTTTCCACAAAGGTCTTGGAAACTAGACTTTGGAACTAAACACCTGGGAGGGTCAAAGCTTCGCCGCCAAGTTGGTTTTAACACCAACTTTAGGACTTGGGGACACACCAGGGATTCAAAGCTTTGCTGTCCTAATTTTAACACACACTATAGGACTTTTGATACTCGTAAGTTCACAGCTTTGCCATGTAGTGGGATCCCACACACGGTGAACACGACTTTACACAAAGGTTAGTTCTCAATGGGGTCACTCTAACACAAGAATGCTCAAAGGTTAGTGCCACTTGACATGCATGGGTTAGTATGATAACGGTTAATGTAAGCAATCAACAATCCACACTAAAGGTCCCCACAGCGGCATCGCCAAGGTACGGTGGGGGGTATCTTTAGGATTAGTACAACAACCCAAGAAGACTTGACCAAAGAACTCGTTAGTCCAACAACCAAGAAGAACCGGAAGCCTAATGACACACGTACAATAAAGTAGAAGGACCCCACAAGAACTTCAAAGCTTGAACTTTAACAACAATGGAGCTCAAAAGAGCTCAAAAAACACCGTAGAGACTTCTTGGCTAAAACGCCAAAATCTCCCAACATAAGTTGGACCCACGGACCCAAAATAAGATTTGGGGGTGTTCTTGAGAGAAAAATGGGGACCTTAAATAGGTTTCCAAGGCCCAACCCCTCCTACAAGAGTTCTAAGGTAACCTTATCAACTTGGATTTTCATCCTCATCTTCAAAGATTTTCATCCTAATCCCTAAAAAACTACTTTTACCTATCTACGTTGGACCAACCTCCTAACTTTTGGAGATTTACTCCAATCGTCAAACGGATTGCGCCATTGACTCCAAATCGCCGTGTTTAGTCTAAGACCTCTTTACCCCCATACCGAGGCCAAAAAACCATCGTAGGCTAATTTAGTTTTAAAACCAAATCGTGGTAAAATTCTAGATCTTGGAGGTCTCCTATTTTGAGAAATGTGAATAGCCTAGGGTCTCCGGTAGGTGTGGGAGAGTTGGAAAGGACTCTTGGTTGACTTCGTTTCGCCATCGTATGGTCCCGGAATGCCGGTCAACGCGGCGGGGATCCTGCCATGTGATTAATTCTTGAGGAATCTTGCCGGTTCGGGTACTTGCCGCTATCGGAATGTTGTGAAACTTCACGAAGCGCATTATTAACATAAAAACAGCTAGTCTAAATTTTAGTGAGATTTTCTAGCAACTTGGGTAATTTCCATGAAATTCCCGTTAGAGGTTACCAGGGTTGACCACCCGCAAAAGGTTCTTCTGCAAGTCGGAAGATGACGGGATTTTTCACATGACCTCTCAGGGAGTCACATGAAAGATGTGCAGGTGCGTTTTTGTACCTAGCACAATTGGTCAATGGAGATGAATTGGCCATCTCTTTAAATTAGTGATGGTGCGGGAATCTTCTGTAGATAGAGGAATCTTGGCAAATTGATTTCGTCGTTGCCCTCCTGGCATGGGATTTATCCTAAGACACCATCCTTGGGCTGTAGATTCCTCCACGGCCCGGTCTTGTGTCAGTGGCTCTTGCATGCTAACAATCGGGGTTTGGGGAATTTCTAAACCTAGCTCTAGGACCCGACCTAGTGGCCTCGTTGTGGATCCCTCGGACCGACTTAGCCATGAATTGCCACATTTATGGTGGGATTTAGCCCTTTTGGGCCTATGTGACTTGAATCTTCCAAATCTAACCGATTTGTTCTTTCTACCTATTTTTGGACCAGGTTTAGTGGGATTCTAAGTCTAAACACAAATCTAGACCAAATACTATAATGGGTATGTTACTACCCTATTTTGGTTCTACACTCATTTTATGGCTTTTTGTATATATTTCTTAATTTTAAATTTTAAATTTTCAAAAAAATAATTCTACGAGTCCCAAGTGACAAATTGGGAGCTCACATTGTGCTACTACTTGTGAGACTGAAACTGCACACTGTAATCCGTGCGTAGCTGGCCCACAATGTCTACCCCACGCATGTTGGTCTGATATTCCACCTGTTGCGGAGTAGAATCAATGGGTTTCCGAATTCCATCCAGCCACTGTATTGACGTTGCGCCCTCCACCACTGGATTTGTTGAGGTTGACAGAAGGTACACTAGCCGCGAGTCATACCAACATGTAGCGGCCATTCGACACTGAGCATGCATCCTCCAAATCAGTGTGCCTTGTGGATGCTCCCCCTTCTTGTGGCCAAGAAGAGATGTCGGGAGGCCGATGCGAATCTCCCTCAACGTTCTAGTTGCCCATATGCCCCGCCAATACAGGTCCTCAAAAAGTTGCGGTGAGGTGAAGTAGTTGTCATAGACCACTGTGTGACCCACGTCATCCATCCCCACAATAAGTTCTCTCACAATACGTTCACCTTGTCGAGGCTCTAGAACTCCTGCTGCATCTACATAAGGAATGAGGCTGTAAATATATCGTGAAGGGTTGCAGACGCCCGCAAAGAACTTGAAGCCGTATTTGGTTGGTTTCGCTGGCATATATTGGCTGAATCCGGAGTAGTGGCCATGATATGCCACCATAATTTCATCACAAGTGATGAATTTCTCTGGATTGTATAGCGCTTGGCTCTTCACTACAAAGTCGTCAATAATCCAACGGACCTTCACCAGCTTGTCATAACTTGGATATTCCCGATCTGTCTCTATAGCGGCATTGTCCACAAGATGCAGACAATGGAGAAGAGAGTCAAACCGGTTGCGGGTAAACACCCGTGGAATCAGTGAGCAACGCAGGAACTCACTCTGTTTCCAATAGTCGCGTATGGTTGGCATCAACTTGATGCCCATGAAAATGGTCACGCCAATAAACGCTTTGATCTCCAAGGGACAAGTATCCACCCAATGGGGGCCGCCATTGGTATTCTATGACCAGCCAGTTTCCTGCTAAGACGCATACAAATTCGTCTACTCTACTATTTCGGTAACAACCTTGTCATCAAAAAAATCTAGAAGAAGTCGATTGCCTGAGGTCTGACACAAGGCACTCTGCCCTTGGGCCCAGGCGGTGGACCATGAAATGAATTACGGTCCCCCAGTAGTGTAGTTTCCAGGCTCTGCCAAAATTTGTCGTGGTACTGAGCCCGGAAATCAAGGTCATCTAAATCGCCATCACTGTCATAGTCTCCAATCTCATGACGGAGATTGATGCCCTCGCTCTTGGATCCTTTCTCAGAAGTAGAAAAATTGAGGGAAGATGCGTCATCGGCACAGTCTCGCCAATGAGGCTGCCAATCGGATGACAAGCTGCTATCGGAGCTAGAGATGGCAGGGACTGGGAGCGGACCCTCCTGTTCGGCGAAAACACAACGTGGCTACGGCTCATTGACTGGCTCGACCAGTTCCTGGTCCAGGGGTTACATAGGAACTCTAGGATACCCAAATCTGAAGATCCTGAATCAATGCTAGTTGAACCTCCGCCACGCTAGCTTGGCCCTACAACCGCCTCGACGTCACCTACAACAAGGTAGTCGCAAACGCGGACCTTCCTTAGACCAACGCCGCCTTGAAACTGTATGAAATAGAATAGTACTCCAGCTTCCTGCCAACGCTACTGCGGCTCACCAACAAAGTGCCGCAATCCTCCACAATCCACCGGATTGTACCCCAACACGGTTAGGGGCACCCAGACTGCAGGTGGAAGTGGTCCATAACAAATGTATCCAAACGGGCCCTCAAGTCATGGAAGATCGCCCAGCCGACTTGCCTCATCGTAATCCCGAAATGGACAATTGCCGTGTTGAACCCATTCTTGCACACGCGTAGTGGCGTTGAAAGCCTCTACCAATCCTTTTACTGCTTGTGATAAACGTCCCCCACCCGCCGTTGACTGCGCCTTGCAAGTCCAAGCAATCAAAGACAGTGTCAGGCTCTCATGTTATGTACCTATATTTTGGGGACATCATAGTCAATTTAATAGGTTGTACTATACACATATCAAAGAAGCACCTGAAGAACTCAACAAATGAATGAAAGAGGGGGAGAGACCCCGTACCGGTCATCAATAACACGTCTCCGTTGATGATGGTGCCCCAAAGTGGAGTGTGGACTAAACTGCATTGCTCCTCCCGCTACTTCTTCTACATGGCTCCCCAATGCTGCAGCTCCATGTGGACTGCGTCCCGGAGGTGTTGTTGCCGTTGGTCGTTCACGTTGAAGGCTATGCGGCAATCTCTGGAGAGGCTGAATTTCCAGAGGTACTCACCCATCTGGCGTCTATGCTCCGGGGGTTCCCGAATTCTCTGATTCCTCTTAATTGGATTCGTTGCTCATGTCTCCTCCCCGTCCAAATGTCCAATATCCCTTCCACGACCTGGTCCGCGTGGACGACTACGGATTTTTTCTCGGTCCAACGCCATAGGAACTCAATCACCATGAATTGCTCCCTCCATGCCATGTGCATTGCTTGCACTGTTTGCTCGGGCAATCCCTCGTCCATGCCCTGGTCCGCATGGATGGCCACGCCCTCCCCTTCTAGCTACTGTCGCTGTAGGTTCATCCGCATTGGCTGCTCCATCTATGCCATTTGCATTGCCTACATGGTTTGCTCGAGCAATCCCTCGCCCACGACCTGGTCCGCGTGGGCGCCCTCACCTGTTACCTCTATCTTGAGCCGTTGCACCTACAACATCCCCATCGTGATTCGTCGGCGTGTCTCCACTGCCCTGCCCTGCGGGCTCCCCCCTGCGACCTCGAATCATTCCGCCTCTACCCCCGCGACCATTCCCTTGGCCATGCCTCCGATGTGTGAGATTTTCATGTGGGAGCCGGTGACCTAGTGACTCCAGGTCCCTCAACTCTACGCGCCCTGCCGCAGTGCCGTGGCGAATTTTGGTATGGATCGCCAATTCGGATCCCTCGGCATGCAACACCATCCTCCCGTGGATGTCCAATCTACCTCCCTCTGACAGGGCCACTGCATCCCAAATTCACGTCAATGCATCGAATCTCCTGCGAGCTTTCACTTGGCCACCACTTTGTCCGGATAAATTCGTTCACAATGTTAGGCAACCCATCCGGATGCCCTTCTGGAATCCATTTGTAAACTCCGACGCATCGAAAGCACTGCCTGTGAAAAAAATACCACCACTTTGTGCCATCAGGATGGTCAGGCCCGTAGTGATTCGTGTTGGGCTCGACAAGGTCCAGTAGAAATTCCTCCCTCAAGCAGCCTTTCACCTTCACGACTTGCTCAAGGGTGGCCAGGGTTGTCTATCCGGACGTGACGTAGGGTTTTCACGTCCGGATGTCCGTCGGCGTCAGTCCTGACGCGTCAGAATTGCGTCAGGATCAAAAAAAAAAATTTTTTTTTTTTTTTTTTTTCAAGGACGGCCTGTCCGTCGACCTGGACGGACCGTCTGTCCACAAGGACGGCCAGCCGTCCACAGGGCGGATAGACTGTCCACAAAAAAAAAAAAAAAAAAAAAAAAACCCTCTGGATCTTGACGGACGCCGGGGTTGAATCCCAACGTCCGTCCGGACATCCTGACGGACTGATAGGACGTGACGGGGACAACCCTAGGGGTGGCTTTGTATCGTGAGACTGCCCATGCCTCCAAGGCCGCCTCAATGCTGGCCACCTCCTCCGCCGAAGTAAGTGATGTAGTCGGTGCAACTCCCATGTCGCTTCCGGCCATTCCTTAAGAGACCTCCGCCATGGCTCCTTGTACCAGTACTCCCTCTACGCTCTTCCACCGCCGAATGTTGTACGCCCCACTTCCTCCACAAATTCGTTGTCGCGCGCACTCCCAGCGATGATAGAGAAGTTTGTACCACCGAAATCTCCTACCATAATTCTGTTGTTGATGAAGGCAAAGTCGGCTGAGTAATCCCGCCAAACTCCACCTCTGCGCATGCCCACTCCCTCAGTTGGAGCAAATTTTAGCTCCTCCCTGTGCATACCATCTTTGCTTCGTACTGAAACCGCTCACCCTAAACCTGAAGTCTCTAGATTGCACTCATCACGTAAACCCCCTGGAGTGCAAAACCGGCCGCGCCTTCACAAGAGTGACCTCATGACAAGCAAGGACTCCTGGCTCTCCAACGTGCCAAATCAGCCAACAGTTTGGCACCGGTGACAGCCGGTGGTACGGTTTGCTAGTCCAGTGGTATTTGCCTCAAAAACAAGCTGCACTATACGCGATTTGTCGTCATCTGATGTACTGTACCCAGAACCCACCTTCTCCCCATTCCGCAACATCATTTTCCACCACCATGAGACCACTGTACAATTTCCGCTCTACTACAATCAAGATCAGAGCCCTAATTTTGGAAATTAAATTCTGGGTGACCACATTCTGGCACCTGGGGCGCTCAGGGGTTAAAGCAATTACGGAGGCTAATTGTGGCAGCAAAAACACACTCTAATTCTATTTTCAAAGACATAGTGTAAATTATTTGTTATCACTACCCGTAGAGAAATAGCAATGGTGAACAATGAATCAAAAGTTATGTAGGCCAGCAAATTAAAGTGAAAAATGTGTTAAAAGCAATAGTTGCATGCTCCTCTCAAACATTTTTTAAGAATTAATTTCTTCTTTCTATTAGAATTGTAACATGTAGATAGTAGAAAAAACCAATGGATGACAGGCAAAAGACCCATTATAGATACTTGGAGAATGAGTCATTAAAATCTTGCATCAATTCTTACAAAAAAAATTTAATACATGAGATTTGGACTACATTAAGTTCAATTAGTAGCCACAATCAATGTTGGTGATGGAGTGATTAGTGACTGCAATAAGAAAATCTACCTTCTAGATGTAAATTCATTATAAAAACTAAAATGCTATTTTTGTATACCTTCATGTTGTAGCCATCTTAGGAAATATTGTGATTGTTCTACATGGATAAGATGACCATTTTTTATGCATTTTTTTTTGTTGGTTTTGGAACAATTTAGAGACTTATTTTGGCCAATAGGGTAGTACACTTCAAAAATTCATAACAAATTCATACTTTGTCAAAAAGTATAAAATTTCAATTTTTCTCTCCATTTCTCACATTTGTCTATGTGTGGAAAAAAACATTTAATTTATCAACAATGCTAACATAGCAAACCAAAATAAATTATATTATAGAAAGAGATTAATTAATTTTGTTGGATCTTATAGATTGATACCTACTCAAAAACATTTGAATTATTTAGTGTTGAAAAATTTATTAGTGCCAAAAAATTTACTATTAGGAAAAAGTGTTGGTGTTCTCATTACTAAATCTTTTGTATTTTTTCACAAATCAATAGAAACCACAATTTTGAACAATAAAAAAAGTACAAATGCTAAAAATAGAAATTGTATTTTTGGTAAATTTTTGAAGTTAGATCTTCAAAATTCATTTGAAGATAATCTAAAAACAGTTTTATAATTTTGACCAAATAGATACTTTCTACTTTTCATCCGTTACATTATCTTCTTTGATACAAACTTCAAAAAAATTATAGAACTTAAATTTTATAATACATTTGTGTTTTGTCCAAAACCCTTGGACTTTTAGGAGTTAAATGAATATGAAAGTTGCATATAAAAAGATTTTTTGTTAAATTTGTTTTACATATATTTTCAACCCATTTCCAAACATATTGGCTAAAACACAAAAGCTATAGGGCATAAATGTTTTTTTTCTAAAATTGTTGAAAGACCCAACATCACCTTTTGGAAGGACTAGAAAAGTTTACAATTTGAAGTTTAGGCAAATTGAACTTGCAATTGGACATGATATTTACTTTGAAATTTTGGAATGATATACTTGAACTAATTAACCAAAGGATCCTATAAATAAGTTTGCTGAAAAATAAATATAGATGAACATTTTAACCTTAATTTGGAGACAAGTGTTTTGAAGTAATTTAGGGCCTCTACACATGAAAGAATTTTAGTGGTTAAATTGGTGTGAATGAGAGTGCCAAAATTGGTGGCATACATCATTCTACTTTGGAAATGATATATATTTACATTTTAGACTTGGAAGGTGGTGATTTTTGTGCCCAAATGGTGGAAATGGTGGAATTCTGCATATTTAAATAACAATGAGTAAACTTCAAACATATCAAACTCTTTTCATTTACTAAAAATATAGAAGATGAATTGAAAATTATGTAGCTAGAAGTACCTTGCATATGAGATAACTCCTCCTAAATGCATCCAAATAAGCAATTCAGTATGACTTACGTTATTAAATTACCTCTTTTATTGTTGGATCTTGATGAATGGCAATAGAGTATTTTAGATTTTTTCTTTTGTATTTTTGGAACAAGGTTTGAATAAGCTAAGAATTTTCAAAGGATTGAAAATAGATGTAATTAAAATAAACTCTAGGTTCATAAATAAAAAATGTACATTTTAGGCAACAATCTCTTGGGATCAATTTGACAGAGACTCCATCTTTACTTGTAGAATCCAGAGACTCCATTCCTGGCTACCCACAAATTGGATTTCTCATAACTTTCATCTCATTAATCAAAATGGAATGACCCAAAGTTTTTCATGTGTAAGAAAATCCTTAGAACCAATTTTAAATTTTTATTTAAAAATAATAATTTTTAAAGAAGTTTTTTGAGCTGCCCGGACTGCCCGCTTAATAACAAATACTACATACATGCAATAAGTTTTTAACCATGTAGTCAAAAGTTATGAAAAATTTTGGACCTTAACCCCTAAAGTCCCAACTGTCCCCTCGGGGGACAAAATGGATTTCGGGCAGGCTCCTACGGTCTCAATATTTTTTGTAATTTTCTGAAATTTTTTGTGAAGATATAGAATCACATTAGCTTTCCAAAAATGTAATTTTTATTTCAATCGGTGCCCGGGAGCAAAAATCATGGCACAAAAACCCCAAATTTTAGTTCGGCGGGCAGAAAAAATTCCTCAGAAAAACTCTAAATTAAAAATTTTAAAAATTTGTTTCATATAGATTTTATTTTTATTTACATGGGAAGCTTTGATTCATTCCATTTGGATTTGTTATGCAAAAGTTATGGTCAATCTTATTTTTCGGGCAGTTAGAGCATCTTTTTGAAAAAATAACTTGTAGGACTCATTTCTGAACTCAATTTTAACAATTTAAAAAAAAAAAAAGTTTCACAAGGTCAAGATTTCTTCCTAGAACAATCTCACCGTTGAAATTAGTATATTTCAATTCTATCTTAGAGCTATTAATGATTTAATTTTTCCTTCAATCCTGAACCTATTTCTACTTAACAATTTTTTAATGAGTGAAAACTAAGTGTTTCTTCTTAAAAAAAAAAATTCTAGATTCTCGACTCAATTCTTCATTATAAAAAATTAGAATTTCAAAATCATTAGAGCAAAAATTTTAAGTTAAAAAGGTTCGAAGCCAAAAAATGTAGTTGAGCAAGGTACAAAAAAACTAGATTCCTTCACTTTAAATGCAAATATCTTGCAATCTACATGGTCAAAATTTCTGAAATTGTTTCCACACATTCTTACACTAGTCTAGTACAAGATCCTACGGTTAAATATGCAAAATAAACATTAAATTTGTTTTTTTGCTCTTTGCTCTAGAAATGGCAGTTTTGAGTGGTTTTTGATGGAAAAATGGCCTTGGGACTTTAGGGGTTAAAGCTACTCCTCGAGCACATGTGGTGTGAAATTTTCAAAGAAAAAAAATATAAACTCGTAGTGAGCCTCGGGGAGTTCACTTAGAGTATCCATTAGAAACCACGTGTGAACAAAACTTTGGACCCTCAATATACTTTTTGAATTTTAATTAAACAAAATTAAAAAATATATAAATAGAAATATTTTCTACTTTGAAAGTGTATGTTTTGAATTATTGATATTTTTATTTGTTAGTACTAATTAGTTACAAATTTTTGAAGTAAAAAGATACACTCTAGAACTAAAAAATAACTTTCACACCCCTATATTATATTTTAAAAATTGTCTAAAAAATGAACAAAAAATTCCTAAAAACAACTTTCTATTGAAAGCTCATTTTGAGTTGAAAAGTGATTCAATGGTCATCTAAATGTGTTCTCCATAATTATTTGAGTTGAAAAACATGCCATTCTAGTTCATTTTCAACCTCTTCTAAAAATCATTTCATATTTTATTTGAGTTGAAAATTTTGGCAATAGAAACTATAGTCATTATTACACAATGCTCAAAATTTTAGGTTGAAATTATAGTTTATTAGAAACCACTTGTTTGCACGTGGTTTGTTGTAGTAGAACTAAGTGCACCCCCCCCCCCAATAGTAAGCTGCCCAAAATCGCTATGTTATCCAAAAATGGTGTTTGGTCTTTTAGGGGTTAAAGGGTTAAGAATTATATAGACACAATTAGTTATACAATTAGAGACAAAATTGAAATGTTTTCATTCAAACAACCATACCATAAGCATGAATGGGCAAAGTCCAAAAGTAGATATACAAAATTTGTAGTGTACAACATACTCCACGTTAGTGACGTCACTATAGAAGTTTGAAGAAAAAATTAATTGGGATTTGAAAGAAAATCAATTTCAAATTTAGCCATGTCAAAAACTCAATTTTGTTCAACATGATTTGGAATTGCTTTTAGCATTTGCCAATATTTTTTTAGGACTCCAAAAAACTTTTTGTGCCTTGGCATGTTGGTATACATCATTCAAATTGTTGTACACAAAAGTTGAAGGAAATTGACATTTATAGAATTTCAAAATAAGAATAGTCTAACAAACATACAAATGATGTTGATTCTCACAATATTTGAATCTTTTTTTGGAATTGAGAGCATAGGATAGCATTAGCCATTGTAGAAAAAATATAGGTTGCAAATATTGACCATTGTTACATCTTAAGGTTCTTGCATTTGAGATATTTGTTGAATTAGACAATGCATTCAATTTATATTTCGCAGCCATATAATGCATTTTTAATTTCAATCTTTTGGTTCAAAGACTAGAGTTCACGATGCACATAATTAATCCAAAAAATCCAGAAAATGTAAATCATCATTGTCAATATCATAAAAAACCCTGAAAATAGACAAAAATTACATTGGCCATTATAAAAAATTTAGCAACCATTTGTGTTGCACTTGAATATAGGCCCCTGAACAGACACTCACCCCTACAACACAAGCAAAATCCATTTTAGAGCCTCCTACCTTATTAAATTACTCCTCCTAAATGCATCCAAATAAGCAATTGAGCATCATTTATGTTATTAAATTATCTATTTTATTGTTGGATCTTCATAAATATCAAAAGAATATTTTAGATTTTCTTTTTTTAGATTTTTGGGACAATGTAAGATAAACTATGAATTTTGAAGTACTCAAAATAGGTATAACCAAAATCAACTCCAGGTTCGTGAATAGAGTATGTACATTTTAAGCAAAAATCTTTGTGGGTCAATTTGACAAAGGGATTGCAATTAAGTGAAGTTCACTTCTATACCATAAACAATATAATTTAAAAAAATGGTGTTTTCATTTACCCATCTTATAAAGATAGTCGGTTTCTATTCTACAAATTTGAAAAAGACCATACAATAGTCTAAGAGTGAAGAACATGACTTCACCCTTGTGCCATTGCATTAGCATCATATAATTTTTGAGGGAGTAGATAAGCATTGACGATCAAGAGATTCCACTTACGATTATTCACATCTCGTGTATAGGATATTTTCTGAAAATGGCATATTCCATACCCCATTTTAGATTGCACTGTATAAACCGTAAAAGTGTCATCTAGAACATGTGTACAATTCTAAACGGACAATCGAAACTGTAAAAGTGCCAAAGTTGTGGAATGGCTCCATTTTAATTACATTACCCATTTGTATAAAAATTTGGTGCTTGCACCAAGTGTGATTGTATGATTAGAGAAGTGTACACTAGAAGAAAAACGTGTCCGGCACAACCACCTACATGCAACTAGTTGTCCTATAGAACTATCCTGCAACTATAATCCTCTCTATATGCACCAAATTTGACAACTAGGTTGTTTAGTCGCAAAGTAGTCGTAGAATGAAGTGTAGGGTTACAGGATTGTAATAGAGTTGGCAATTAAAATTACTATGAGGTATTCTACATCCAGTTTTCATCACAGTTGTCGATGTGGACAACTCTACGCATCATGGAATCTACTGTGGCAAGCCACAATCACATATTATCTAAATTTGACCACAATTCGACTAGAAAACGATTAGTTTGCAACTAGAACAACTATAGTTTGACTAGAAAACGACTACATTGCAATTAGAAAACAACTATAGTTCGACTAAAAAACGACTAGATTGCAACTAGAAACAACTAGAATTTGTAAATGACAACTTTGTTACACTCTTGTAACCCTACACTATTACAGAGCTTCTCTGTGACTAGATTGCAACTACAAAATGACTAGAAAACAACTAGAATTCTTTTGGTTGTTTTGTAGTCATTTTGTAGTCGTTTTCTAATTTGTTTCCCGATTATTTGTCTTATAGCAATTGTCCCATATCAATTGTCAAGAGTACCATTAGGTTAGACATATAAGACTTGTAAGTTGTTGTATTTTTATGTAATGAACTCCCTTAGTAGAATTTTAAGATTTCTATTAGGTGTAGATTTCTACAAATTGTTGATTTTAACAATTTATAGATTTCTACAAATTGTAGGTTTTTACAAATTGTAAAAATCCGAGAATTTTTAAATTACATAATTTCCTAAACCAATGAAATCATTTAAATCTAAATATCTGAAATCTAAAATAGAATTTAGATTTGTAATATCCAAAATCTACAAATCTTTAAGATTAGAATTTTAAAATCTACAAATCTACAAGTCGCAAACAAGTTACAAACAAGTCACAAATGAGTCGCCAACAAGTCGCAATGGAGTCACAGATAAGTTGCAAACAAGTCGCACAACTCATCGATTGAATGACCGACGTCATGTGGCAGCGAGTACACATAAGCAACCACGTCAAAAAAAACGTCGATGAAGTTCAAACTACGCTGTCGAATGAAAAACAGATTCACTTCATTTTGCGACTCTAATTTTTATGCGACTTGTCCACTGCAACTTCTGTCCTCTAGATTGTCACATGTCGCAAATTAGTTATACAACTCAAAAAGTAGTTGTTCTTTGCAGTCGCAGAACCCCTCATTTTCTTCTAGTGGTAGTCAATGCTTTATATCTAAATTGATTTGTTCTTAATTTATAGTGCGTATTATGAAATGAATTTATTTATGGGCATGAGTTTTACAACAAGGGAATATTTTGACTCATTATATGTTTCCTAGTGTCGTTCATACCAAAGAATCATCACTAATATCATTGGTCTAAATATCCCTCCTAAGTTGTAAGAAGTTGTAACCATATTGAAACTCATTTTGTAACATGCACTAATAAAACAAATTGGTGTTAGTAGCAATATTAGCTTTTGAGGTGCAACAACGTGAGCCCAACAAGCTAGCATGGCTTGGCATGCCAATGTATTGAGCCAAGCAATTTGGCATCTTCCACCCATCTTCCATAGTTGCTATCTTGCCTATCCATAAGGTGGGTACACCCAAAATTGCACCGTGCCTGAAGTTACTATCACCACTCTATGTACATCTCCAAAATCAATATATAAATATGTTGAAGAAACAATTTTAAAACATCAACTAAAAAAATTGGACCCTTTATAATTTTTGCATATTATATCCAAATGTTGCAATCTTTGATGCACTAGAACTTCCTTTCCTTTGCCAAAAAAAAAATATGAACGTTTGACCACTCAAATAATAAAAACTAGGCATAGTACCCAAAACTAGCGGTTTTGAAAGTACCCACCTTAGTAGCAAATATATGATTGTCCCTTGAGGAAGCATATGGTCTTATGGCCTCATCAATCACTCTTATTTGTTTATAGTTAGTAAGAACATATTTCTTGCAACACTACCAAACATGTGTTTTTTTTCCATAAAATTGCACTTCAATGATATTTGAACATTGATCACAAGATGTGCAATGAGGAGATGGCAATTACCCAAAGTAGGTCTAAGATAATTGCACTTAATTGTACCTTCTTTCTAAAATTGAATCCTATAATTTTTTACTAACTAAAATGTACAATCATTATTTATAAGAGTATAGAATCACTATTAGATATATATTTTCAAAACTTTCAAAGTTTATAAATATTCATGCCATATTCCAATCAATGCATAAAAATAAAATCTAATTTTTTTTTACTTCCTACAAGATCCAACAAATAATTATGACAATTAGAAATAAAAACAATATTCGATTGCTTATCTCCTAAAGGTTCAAAGTCTTGGAATGAGTACTCTAGGATTTAAGATAGGTTCCTATGATTTCAAATTTTAATGTACAAGCTTTGGGGGCATATAATATATTTCAATCTGCTTGGGTGAAAAGGTAAATCCTAAGTACAAAATGATTGAGACCGAACAATAAAAATACACATAAAATTTGAAATAATCTTTTATAATAGTTAATTTTTATAGAAAATATTTATATCTATACATAAAGCTTTGATTCATTCCATTTGGATTAATGATGTGAAAGTTATTATGAGTCTTGTTTTGCAAGCAATTAGGGCATTTCCTTATATAATAACATATAGGCCTTGTTTTTTAACTCAATTTTACAATTTTCCAAAATAAAAGGTCTATAGGTGTAGATTATTTCTACAATAATCTCACTACTAGAATTGTCTCGTTCCAATTTCATTTAGAACTATTAATGTAATAATTTTGCCTTCCATTTTGTGTTTAATTAAATTAATACTATTATGAATGAATGAATGAATGAATGAATTTAATTTAATTTAAAAATGTTTTTGACTCAATTATTTGCCATAAAGATTTAAGCTTCAAAATCCTGTAGTACAAAAATTGAAGTTGAAAGGATCCAAAGTCTAATAATCTAATGTGGCAAGGTTTGAAAGAAAGTCTTGTTACTTTGAACACTAATATCTTGCAATCCAATTGGTCAAAGTTTTAGGATAAATTTTCACATATTTTTATAAAAATCCTATACAAGATCCTATGGTTGGATATGCCCAAATAAGATTTTTTTCTATCATGACTCTTCATACTAGAAATGGAGTCTTTGGAGTATTTTTCGGTAAAACATTGGGTAGCTATAAACCTTAGGGACATGTATTGCAAATTTCATTAGAATGGCATCATTCTGCAACTTTAACAGTTTTTATAGGTCACAACCGAGCAATTTGAAATGTACACCTATCCTAGATGTTTGAAACCTATAATTGTCCTATATGGCATTTTTATAGTTCAAATTGCATAGTCTGAAATTTATACTAGTCATAGATGACATTTTTTTGGTTCAAACTAGGTGATTTGAAAATGGTGCATGGTCGCATGGAATATGCCATTTTAATGAGATTTCTTATATGTGGATAGTTCAAATTTTTAAAATTGTGAAGATATATTAAAAAATATAAATTTGAATAATAATTTATTAATGACTCTCAAACATCAATTGTAAACTGTGGTTTGTAGATCATATATCCATACAATTAGATAAACTAGTACACAAACCAATATTTTTCAATGAAATTTGAAGCTAAAAATTAAAAAATAATTCTATTAAAATTGATTGAAGATTGAATATTTGTAATTTTTAAAAGAAATTTTTTCCTTGAAGTTCAAAATGTTAGGTTCTAATTATAGTGATTTTTGAAGATTTATTTTCTATTTTTTTATTCAAGTCATTTTTGAAAGTTCATTTTTTGAACTGAAAAGGTTACATTTTGAGGTCAGACCTTCTAATATATATTGAATACTAGAATATTTGCAAAGCAAAGTCTTCAAAATCCATACCATACAAATGTCAAAGATCTATTTTGCAAATTTTCAAAACAAATGATGGATGAAAAATGCATTATTGTGTGCTTGGAATGTGTTTGCATTCATTAATTGTTCAAAATTTGAACGCCTAGTCCTTTAGGGGTTAATGCTCTAAATGATTCCAACTTCAAATTTCATAGCTAACTCCATGAAGGTAAAAAAATGAGACAAATTGGATTAGATGCCAATTTTGTTTGTCTTTGAAAAAAAGTTACTAAATATATGTATTTCTAGAAGTCAAACTCCCCAAATTGGGAATCAAATAATAAATGGTCACTTTATGAACCTCCTACCTTATGACATGTCCAATGCCAATTTGGTTCCACTAGTTGACTTAGCACTAACATCTAAGATAGAAAATCCATTGTGGACTATGTGCTTAGTTTACATAGCTTCACTTGTTGGAGTCATAAATTATTTTTAGACAAAGAAATGAAAATCAAGGAATATTTTACAAATAATTTGTGTGACTCACTTTTGTAAAAAAAAAGATACGTGATATAGTAAAAAGGAGTCAAAATAAAATTAAAAAGCATCCCATTGTGAATCCTACATAATTTCAAGATTGGTTTAGGTTCATAGTTGAATATAGGATCTACTAACTAGATAGATAGTACATTTGAGGTACATAACACCTATGCTTGCTTAATCCTAGAGGAATGCTTAGGGCCACAACTATTTGATGGATGACTTCATTGTTCATGGTAGAAACAAATTAAGCACCAAATGAATTGGTTCAAAAATCAGAGCATTTTGGTGACTACTTTGGTCATGTGAGGCTACATCCTTCAAGGATTAGACCCTAAAGGCCCATTTGTCCCCTCGGGGGACAATTTGGATCCATGAAGGTTCCTATTGTCTCAATTTGTAGTGAATGTTCTTAAAACTTTTTGAGGACGTGCGATTTTGTAAGAGCTTTGTGGATATATATTTTTCTTATTTCAATTGGTACCCGGGAGAAAAAATTATGGCACAATAAGCCAAAAATGGAGGTTGGTAGGTAGCACAAACAAAATCACAAAAAGTCCAAATAATTTTTTTAAATTTTATATCCTATAATTTTATATTTTTGTCTACATTTGAAGCTTTGATTCATTCTATTTGGACTAGTGATGGGAAAGTTATGGACAATCCTAATTTTTTGAGCAATCTAAGCATCTTCTTGAAAAATAACTTATAGGATTCATTTGTGAATGCAATTTTTAAAATTTTCCAAAAAAATTATTAGACAAGGTTAGGTTTGCTTGCTTGAACAATCTCATTGTTGGAATTATTGTATTTCAATCCATCTTTGACCTATTAATGATTTAGTTTTTTTTTCAATCTGTAACCTACTTGGCTACTTCTACTTAACAAATATTTAATGAGTAAAAATCAAGTATTTTTTTCTTGATATTTTTAGTTATAAGACTCGGAAATTAGACAAAGCTTCATTGTTAAAAAGCTAGAATAACCTTAAAAAAAATTATTGTGTTGCCTTGGCTCAATCATGTCTCACATGTACATTGCTTTTAGATCCCAAATTTTCAAGGCAAGATCCTTGTACTGGTCAAGAATAAGATCATACAATTACAAATTCTAAAAAATCAATTACAAAGTGTTGTTTTTTTGACAATTTGGGGAGTACTTTTTAATTTTGGACCCAAGAAACTTTAGACGTTAAGTGTAATTGAAACCAAACTTAAGGTATCTTGTGAACATATCCTTGGCGGGGTCTTAGGGGAGAGACTTCACAGTTTAGCAATATCATGATATTTTTCATCCATCCATTCTTTCATTTGCACATTTATCCATCATCTGGGCTCAATCTGTCAGTTCGAAATAGAACTCTCTAGACGCAAGTGCCACCCACTAGAAGTTTCTAAAGTGGGTACACCCAAAACCGCCACTTTTTGCTACTGAGCCCAGTTACTATTATTAGACTGACCAAATTTTCATATGTTCTTGTTGGCAAGTGAAAGGAGGTTCCAACGCACCAAAGAATGTCGCATTTGGATACTGTATGCAAAAGTTATTAAGAAATAAATTTTGGTTCTAAAATGATTTGTTCCACATAGGTAAGGTAGGAGGTCCTAAAATGGAGCGGGTTCTAAAACCAGTTAGGCTCCAGAGGTACATTTTGCACTTTCCAATGTACAAGTGGTGTGCATTTGAGGAGGTGGTCGGTTTTAGAGCCCACAAAAATGCACTTTTCTGCAACTTTAGAAATTCATAACTAATTCTACAAAGCTTCAAAAAATATGAAACAACTTGGGATAGATGCCAATTTCTCTTGCCTTTCAAGGAAAATTTACTGAAAAATATTTTAGGAAGTTATACCTCCCCAAAAGTCAGCTTCAGCTCTTAGATGAGCGGTTTATGGACCTCCTACCTTAATGAATTGATTTTGGAGGTGTTCAAAGAGTAAAGATGGCGGTTTAAGGTCAGTGGCACATTTGGGTGTACATGGCACCCGCGCCAGCCCAACCCAGCCCGACCCGCGAAGGCGCCCGCTGCTGCTCTCAGCAGCAACAACACTACGCGCAGCCTTCAAACGACACAGAGCCCACTCGTCAGTCCACGATCGCTGCCTGCCGTTTCTGCCGTTTTCATCAATCCCATTGCTGCCGCAGATCCACCCGGATTGTTTTCCCTGTGTTGCAGCATTTGATCCGACAAACTGGCTCATTCCGAAGTGTCCTCAGGGTCGCAAAACGGCCCAGGCAGCAACAAGGATGTGCCCTCGTTCAAGAACGCTGATGATGCGCAGAAGTCCGTGCTGGTGAAAACTGAAGTGCAGCGCATGAAGCGACCTCCCATGGCAGGAAGCGCGTACGCTGCCGATCGCCTCGAAGTGCTGAACAAAATGCTGCAACTGCTTGGCAAGGTATGGCGCTCCGGACTCGATCACTTTCTTCGTAAGTGTTAAATCAATTAGGGCATTCGTGTGTTGTGTTTTCGGGTTTTGGTGTTGCCGTTTGAAGTCTGTTTTAGTTATGGTTTCGATTTGTTGATGACATAACTGATATTGCTGGAAGTTTGCGCCCCGTGGTGGTCATGAGCGTGTTTTTTGAGTTTAGGTTCGTGAGGTTATGTTATCATCAATGAAGTAAATTGAGAGGTACAAATGAAGTCTAAATTGAGCC
Source organism: Antitrichia curtipendula (assembly GCA_951230915.1). Lineage (NCBI taxonomy): Eukaryota > Viridiplantae > Streptophyta > Bryopsida > Hypnales > Leucodontaceae > Antitrichia > Antitrichia curtipendula. The sequence goes on from OX579635.1 coordinate 22,955,120, forward strand.
TCGGATTCTTTGTTGCAGTTTGGCAGGTCATAAGGTGACTGTTGTCCTATTTTTATTTTATTTCTGAACCAGTGCACGCTGTGTTCTTCAGTGATATAAAACTTCAATTTCTGGATTATTTCCGGAGAGTGATATGTGTGGCGCATGGTGTGTACTTCCATGCCACCCGCTTCATTGTGAGTCCAGGATACAATACTACAGGGATTTGCAGAGGGAAACAACTTTTTTGAAGCCACGTTTACTCTCGTAAATCATGTTTCAGTATGAAAATCACGTTCGTAACTCTTGAAACGTTGAAGACGTTCAAGAATCAAACGTTGCTTCAAAGTCCTCGATGTTCTTCTCACATTTGTTTCCAAGTGAAGGCATTGTCCCATATCTTAGTCAAGATAGAGGGGGGAGAGAAGGTATATAGCTTCATGAAATTCTCATCTTCTACTCACTGATCGAGTACAATATTGTAGAAAACAATGCTCTGACAGTGTCTAAACCCCCCACAATGTAGTTATGCAAATGCCATGAAAATGTACGCGATCGTTCGATGAAGTGGTTTAATTGGTAACATTCCAAGTTCTGAAGATTTAGATATGACTAGAGAGGAATTTTTTACTTTGTTGATGGTTAACCTAATCTCTTTGTATGCAGGTGACTACTTGGTCTGATTCTTTGTTGTTGAGCAGTGGAGTACTTTATAATGCAAAATGGTTTGTGTGGAACATGTTTAACGGGTTCGGTGAAGTTCTACTGACTCGCCTGTGAATGGATTGGATGTTAGGTCCGTACGAGTACGGAGGGCGAAGAATTGGAGCTTCTTTTCGCGAATATTAATTTCTGATCGAATGCTTTCTTCATGGTAGGGCGGCAAATGGATCGGAATTGGTTTACGATACCAATCGATTTCACCTGCCGACTGCCGGTATGCAAATTCAGAATTGAGCAAGAGATTCTGTACAAATATTTTGTAGATAGTGCCTGTCTTGAGATACTCTTGGAAGCGTAACTCGTCCAGCGAGGAATCTGCAATGCAGCCCTCGATTTGTTAAAGTCATAGCCCTAAATATTATGGAACTGCTACTATCGTGTAATCAACGTGACCTAAGATATGATGAACCCTGACTCAAGGCGGCTTCCATTTTGGAATATTGTAGACGTACGTGATTGACTCAGTGGGCGTAGTACATGAAGAGTCTTAGTAGCTGTATCAAGATCTTGAACAAAGATTTATATGAAACAATTTTTCTGAAGTTTTGATTCACAAGAATGGAACGATTACATTATTGCAATTAAATGATGGAGCATGTGCTGACCACTGGAGAAAATAGTGCTTCCTGAGTCCAAAGGTACTAGGGTAGTGTGCTCTAAAAGTGCCCATCTTCTTGAAACCGCCCCTATTTTTAGGTGGAGAATGGAGATGGGGTGATTCTTAAATGGACCAGTTTAGCAATTGAATGCATGGAGGAATTTTTTTTTTCCTATTGCAGGAGCCAATCATTGTCTTTGATTTCCGCTCTTCTCTTTACAAGTTGCAAGTGGACAGATTTTGGAAGACCTATGGTCTCAAATAGGTGCCTATACCCCGAGTCTTTGAAAATTTATAAGTAATTCAAAAATGCTTAGAAAAATACAAAATGACTTGTGTTAGGTTCCACATCTATTTTTCTTTCTCTGAAAAATGATCTAAGAATATTTCTGTCCAAGGAAGCCTGTGAAAAAGGGGACCAACCCTAAAATGGTTGCTTTAAGAGCATACTACCTTACCTCTGTTTCTGAAAAAGACTCTTGTTTCTTTTGTAAAACACAAAGGAAACATAGGTCTTTTTTTAAAATAGGGGGAGAGTGATTAGTTAGCTAGAATAGTGTGTTCCAAAGCATCGAAATTGAGACGTTCAAGTGCCCAGAGCTCTTTGGAACGATGATTGGTATAGATCCTTAGTTTTTGTTGAACTTATTTCTTTGAATCTACCAATTTAATTAACGACTATGAGACTTTGGTCCTTTGTCTTTTGAGTCACTTCTGAGGTAGAAATTGTGCATGCTAGTCTTGAGAATCTCTATCTACTTTCCCAAAATCTGTACTAAAATGGGAGGTTTATGAGCCTACCTAGCTACCTCATCAATGACAACAGTAGATATTTCAAGGAACACATCATTGGTTCCTAGATAGGGGATGCACTTGGTTAGTTTATGGACTTCCTACCTCAGATCCACAATTCTTCTAGCTTGGTGTGGTTCTAATAGAAGGTATCCCCCTGTTTGTTCTTCTATTATGATGCAGGTCATTTATTTCGCGGAGATGCAATGAAGACAATAAAGCACTTCCATGTACATGGTAAGGACTCTTATCTTACAAGGTTAAGGTAGGATTAGCTACTACTAATCAAGTGTTGAAAAGTGTGACCTATAAAATTTAGATAATAAATAGATATTCATTGCATCATGTTTAAGTCTAGGACACTAAATCTTTCAATTTAAACTTTGATCTCTTATAACTTTTGATCTCTTATAACTTTTGATCTCATATAACATGCAAAATTTCAAATGTCATTCTTAGATTTCACCTAGTGTTGCAATTTGTCTATGTAATTAAAAAAAAAAAACTCCTTGACACATAATCATAATTGTCAAAAATTGCACTCGATAATAGATGATTGGCTACCTTAATGTATTTCATTTGGTGTCCTTTGTGCGACAACCCAATGAAATGCAGGAAAACTTGTGCCCATACAGATATGTTGAAGTCATGGCGCCGGTGTTTTCAAAGGCAGCTTGGAAGTGTGCTTGGCATATGCTTCAGGTATGTTTCACATTGTGTATTCGTGCTTCTCAGCAACCACTGGCAAATAACTCCTGAGCCTGCTCTTTCTAAATATAAAATTCAATGGGACTATTTTATCATCTTGTACCAACCACCGTCTTAAAACTTGGAGAGCACTCATTTTTTTCACATTATTAGTAGAAAGATTGTGTTGTGTTGTTTTTGCATTAAGAAAAATGCATTGAAATGGTATATCTATTAATGTTCCTACAGCGTACAACCTCTATTCATGAGAGCCTAGGGTCACTTTTGGATACAACTATATTCAACACTTTGAAAATTCAAAGTTTATTCATACAATGTCTACAAAATGCTTGAGAAGAGAATCCAACAAAAAATTTAGGCAATTCATTTCTAACTGGAACAATTCTCAATTGCTTTTTCAATTGATGTATTTAGGTGTACCTTAAATTTAGGTATACGTTTAGGTGTATATAGGTGTACCGTACATGCATTCTTTATGTGGCCTACGAAGTTATTAGCAGTGATCCTAGAACTAGTTTATGGAATTTAGTGCAATATGCTACCTTTAAGACAAACAAGCATCAACTTTGGCTACCTTGAAAGTGATTAATATTGAAAAAAAACATTTAAAAGGATTTTGCAAGTTGTAAAGGATTATTTGGAGTACTATAACACAAAATTGACAAAATAGATGCTAATTTCAATGTGGAGGAAGTTGCAAATTGGCTATCAAATTCTATCGTGTGTTGTAGTTTGTCTAAAATTTAATTTTTTCAAGGATTTTTTCCCATATAATTTTAGCTACTGAAAATTTTAAGTAGCAACAGAGCAAATTTTAGCCAGTTCTGTGAACGCTGGTTGTTAGCCAGGAAAAGTACCCAATTTCTTTTTTGCTCAGCTTGACTAGCAGAGATTGTATTATAATTGCATTGTTTCTACTTATAAAATGCATTGAAATGGCACAAGTCCTTTCGATGCCCTAATTAACAGGTTTTGAGATAGACCTTCTTAATTTTTTTCAATCTTGGGCTGGACGTACACTAACTAATAAGTTGTATGAAAATAATACACATGGTGTGGTGGGTTGGATGGAAACATAATGATCTGGTGCATGGGTGGAGCATCGACTTCAAAATTGGCTACTGTGCTCAGGTATGTCCTGTTGACGTCAACCGTTGTAGATTAAGAGGAGCGCGGAAAAGTAGCGGTGCACACGGAAGAACGGACTCTCTTTTTTGGTTACGGGCCTGTTATATGTCCATGTCCGAGTCTACCTCACAAAATGTAGCATTTACTGTTTAAATCCATGGACTTAGGTAGTACGAATGTTTGGGGAAAATTGCTGGTTAGTTCATTGTTATCCAGTGGAATTGGGGGGAAAAACAGTTGCAATTTGAAAACATTGGAAAAAAAACCTGTGAAAAAATCTATAGAATTTCTATGAGGAGTATAAAATAGAGTGAAAAACAGACTTGGTACTTGAAAAAATTGGTTGAATATAAGAATTAAAAGGAAAGGAAAATAGATGGTAAAACTCAAAGAATATTGCAAATGTTGATCTAGAGCAACCTCCAACAAAGTCTTTTTTTTCACATTGCTGGCTCCGATAGGCCCAAGTGTCTTTTCTTCAATGACAATTGTTCCGTTGTTGGAAGATGATTACCTTAATCTTGTGTGAGTGGCTTTTCTTGTTGCCAGGGTCTGCGAAATGAGAAAGTTGGGGTCATTGATGCGGAGTACGTTTTGCACAAAGGCATTCCGTCTCTCGGTGGTTCACATGCTAGCAATGTAAGCCTTTTCTATTACACTTATTAGAATGAAACAGTTAGGGATTTTGTTTGGATTGATCCGTTGTACATACTTCCTTCCATTGTCCGTTGTCAGGGATCAACATCAATCTCCAAGGGATGTTTGGTTTTAAAAGGACCAATTTGTGAAAATCATAAGTCAGATGATACGGCCAAATTTTATGTCATCAGATCAAATGAAGAATTGCATGTGTTGGTCACAAAAAAAAGATTCGTGAACTGCATTGGGTGAAACATCAACTCATTCTAGTTCGACCAACAAAAGATTCCGATGCCACTCACTAATATAGTAGACACGGATAGAGATCCAAGACTGGTTATCTATAGTAGTAACTTTGTCACAAGACATAGACAAAAATTTGGACAATTGTATGACAATGCGGTTTTGTTTTAGGACCTGCTTAAATATGGCATCAACCATTATCCAGCCTGCATTGTCTAACAAATGCAACTTTGGCAGCCCTAGGAGAAGCAAAAAGTAGAACAAGAACTGACATGCCTCGTATTCAAGTATAGGATGACCTTTGGACTAGCAAGTGAAAAATCAATGCAAATTGAATTCATTTTCTACTTCTCTCACCCTTCATTCTTTTCGCAACAAACAATCCTACAGAATCTTTACTCCTTGTGTTGTAAAGCCTCATATTGGCAACATGCTTGCAATTCTTAGAAACATAGAACTCTCCTTCTTTGACTTCTAGGTGTGGTAGGTCTTTTTTAGCTCTTTGGCGACCAGCATGCTTTGAGATGGTATCGAGTTTGGGTGCAAGTAGCTTCACATGGATTGTAACTATTAAACAAATGATGCACTTGACACTATGGTACTCTTTGTCAATTCCAACAATCATCTCTCCCCATGGTGTTTTAGCAACCCAAGAATCTTAAAATTTACGGTGATTTTTATAGTTCTTTTTCTTTTTCTTTGCAGACCCATCTTCCACATCAAGGTTGATCATCTATATGCAACCACATACAAGTAACATTAGTACCCAAGCATTACAAAAAAAATTGTTCTAAACCTTAGAAAATAGAGATGTAAAGACAAGGATTATGAAAGCTTACCTCTTCTAGTTCTTTTGGTGGTAGAGTCAAATCCGGTAGACCTCCAGGACAAACCAACTTCACATCCACATTACTTCGTGGTGAAACTGATAGCAACTTAACTGTTGGATTGCTACATGATGAACTTGCACCCAATGATGTGGGGATCAACACCTTGGAGGAAGTTGTGCTCGTCTTCCTCAACATCCACAATGTGCCAGGATTGTTTGCAATTCAGCTGCTACATAAATACCTCTTGAGAAAATTGCTAGAAACAGACTTGGGATTCTTCCCATGTATCTTTCCTTTCACTTCGAGCACTTCTACCGGGAAGAATTCTGTTGATTCACACAACAAATCAAGCAATCCAATCTCTATTTGCGTCACAACAAAATCATCAAGTACTTGCAACATATGGCAACCTAAAATAATCAAGGAAATGTGTATTTGTTGCTGGCAATGGATACCTCATCAGAATAAACAATTAGAATTGGCAATGTGGCGACCTAAAGTATTCCAAAAATGTACACTTGTTGTTGGCGATGGATACTTCACAATAAAAAAATTGTAAATGGCAATGGACAAGTTTGGTTGTATAATTGTGATTGGCTATGGTCCAAACTTGACACCCTATCTATGGCAAAAATAGATCTAGAGCTTGTAGAAATGTGGTGAAAGCTAGGGCTTAAGAGCTTCTTCTGATGCAAAGCTTGATGACGGTCACCAAAAAGAAGCTGACAGGAATAGGCTACAATGCATGGAATGCATGTATTACTAGTGAAGATGCACATGGAAGGGGTAGATTCTAGGCAAAAAATTCATTATCTTCGTTTTATTTCCTTTAGGAATGTCGTTGGACCAAATATTCCATTGAATAATGGTGAAATATCGCTTGTAGAAAATAAACTGCCTATAATGTGTGTTTTTTTACAAAAAAAAAATTGACCAAAATATGTGTGCAAAACTTTCTATTTTGTCATTCTATTACAACAACAAAATTGCAAATTCAATCAATTCAAATATATGCAAGTGACCAAAGAGACCATAGTGGTTGTACTTATTCTATGTGAACTTGTTTTTTATTTTATTTTAGCCTTCGTTTCTCTTCATTTGAGCTAAAGAGAAAACTATGAAACAATTGTATCTACAGAGAAAATTGTGCTACAGCTTTCCAAGTTCTTTGTAATTTTGCATCTATACAATTGGATGGAGTAATTACAATCTTAATATGTGAATTTCAGCTTCCTGGTTGATTTATACAACGTTTCATTGTAATCTTCTAGTGTTGAAACAAGTGCACAATAGTTATTGTGTCTCTCGAGTACGTTGGGATGTGTCACTGTCATAATCCCGAAAAATCCAAACTTAGAAAGTGGTAGAATGATGGTGCCTAGGACAACATTGTTAATCAATATTGGAAGGGCAGAGGGGTGTGCTTTTGCATTCCAATATGTGAATGTGTCCACCAATAAAGGACAAACAATTCTCAACTCATTTGGCTACCGAGTGCCACATTGGAAAACAATGAACCAATCTTAGAATCATAATTAATCCCTAAAGTTCTTTTAAACACTCCCTCCGTCCCAAAATGATCTTGTTGTTGACATGAAATTCTTGTCCCAAAATGATCTTCTTGGAGTGATGTGGAGAGAGGACCCGTGGAATGAAGCTTTCATACCTTCCGAGTAACTACATGTACACAATGGCTACATGAAATGGGGAGCCCCATCTGCTTAAATTGGATTGATTCAGATGCTGATTTCCTCTTGCTTCTCAGTTTACCATGTTACTTTTTAAAACTAGAAATTAAAGTAGGGAGATTCAATCCCCATTGGCCCATTATGTTCCAAAACTTGTGCACTAGTTTTACTGTTGTGTACAGCTGTGCAAATATTCTCATCGTGCGGGACTGGTACTGTACACAATTTGATCTCTAATTCAATGTTGACACTGCTTGATATTGTTTAGTGTTCACAATTGAAGCATCTAGCCAACATAGAATGACAATACATAGTGGGAAGAGAGGTGAACCAATACACAACGCGAGAATTACAAAAATGATTGGGCTAGCGGTGCTCCATTTTAAAGGTCCAAAAAGTTCACTTTTCAAAGCATCACAACTACATTTTAAAAACTTATTCAAAACTGAATTTTTTAGGATAATAGGAGTGCATCACATTTTACTTACTCAAAATAAATTTAAAAAAATATTATTTTCAACATTAATCTAGAATATTATGTCTAATAAGAAGATCATTTTGGGACGAGGATGGAGTATGTAACAATTTTTGAGTGCTTAGGATATTCAAAGTGAAGTATCAAATTTCATTTTTTTTTAATTATTTTTTTTGGAATTAGAAATCAAATGACCTCCTAAGGTATTTAATTTTTACAAGGTTTGAACAATTAGTTTAAAAGTTATGGTTTTTTGTTATTTTACCTCCAATTTGGGCGAGTAGAGTAGAGCATTATTTTGCTTTGAAAGTTTTCATTTTTCTTCCTAACTTGAGGTTTTATTCAAATGTGAAGTCTTAGATCTTTTAGCAAAGTCACATTTGAATTATGGGACTTGAAAGCTAGACAAAACTTCATTGTTAAAAAGCTACAATAACCTTAAAAAGATTATTGTGTTGCTCTTGGCTCAATTATATTTCACATATACATTGCTTTTAGATCCCAAATTTTCAAGGGAAGACCCTTGTATTGGTCAAGAATAAGATCATACAATTACAAATTCTAAAAAATCAATTAGAAAGTGTTATTTTTTTGACAATTTGGAGAGTATTTTCTAATTTTTGACCCAAGAAACTTTAGAGGTTAAGTGTAATTGGAACCCAAGGTATCTTGTGAACATATACTTGGTGGGGTGATATTCTACCTTCCCTTGGCATGAGTATTCGACTTGGTCTCAATTCCAACCCTAATGATTCTTGGAAAATTGCCATAAACATTTCTCCAGCCCTCTTCAAGGCATTGCGTTTCTCTGTTGTCAAACTTGTATACTTTTCCCTTGGAATATTTTGGGATGCCGTCATGTTTGAAATATTTAGAAACATTTCTTTGATAAAATTGTTATCATCATTAGGATTTAGGGAAGGTTCGTTGTTTTCATCTCTCACTGTTAGGATCCTGACTTACACCTGCATTTAGACCTCCACGTTGATCTTCACTTGGACCCCCACTTGAACCCTCATTTAAACTCTCACTTTGTCCCTCACCCAAACTTCCACTTGGACCCACAAATGCATCTTCACTAAAAGTTTCCAAGTCATGGATAAATCCATGAGGTTCGTATATGCCCGGCAATAAATCAAACAAATGTTGATATTCATCATCAACAATTTGTTTTACAGCCAACATATGCTTATATATTGGACCATAGTCGTTACACTCACACCATTCACAAGATAAACTAACTATGTACCATTTGTTCAATACGGTCCGACTTCGAAAAGCAAACTCCAAATGACATGGATCAATCACTTCCAAATTTGTTGATCAATCCCCTTTATATCGTTCAACCAATGTTTTGGCCTTTTGCAATTGCGTTATTCTACCCTTGTTTCCTCCTCTAATGGAGTACTTTCGTGATTCACTCAACCAATGAGCATTACTGTAATGCTCATCTAAGGTCAATCTTCCAAATTGCCATCAAGTATCCGGATTACCTATTATTGCAAAAATCAGCTCATCGAGTCTTCGATTGACTTTCCCATCTAATAAGGTGTATTTCACATACTACCACATGCATTCTATAAGATTTGTTGTATTTGTATGTCTGTGCTTAAACATCCTAGCCCATCTAGGCCACATAAGTTTCTAAGGACTATTATGCCATGCCCAACCTTGTTCAATATACTTTAGCACACTTGCATTATTAGCATATTGGATTTTCAGCCTTCCATATGCTCTATTGAAATTGTCTTTAGTAACTGCCTCCAACATAGAGCATATTCTTTGATATAGATCATTGCGAAGAGTCTCATGCACTTTAGGTAACAAATGATCCATCCATGCCTTTTTTGCATGAAACCAACACAAAAGCAATCTACATTTTGTTTGAATTCTACCAATCGTTTGGTATTCCCAATACCAAACGTCTTCATTAATCGCCCTCATTATAGCAATCTTTGAAGTTTGATCTTTATCAATTACTATTGCATTTGGTTAGATTATACCCATATTTTGAAACATGGCTTTGATAGTAAGCCACAATGTTGTTCCCACTTGTCCACTTTCATTATCATCACTACAAAGCATAATGAAAATAGGCATACCCAAACCGCTTGTATTCAGGGCACATCCTGGCAAATAATGGCATTCCCCATTGATTGGTTTTGAATGTAGAATCAATCACCCATGCCAAGTTTGGAATTATAATATTTGCAAGCTTCAACATCTCCTCAGTTTGCATTACTAACACAAACGGTTGTTTGTTAGGATCTGCATTTAAAGGATCATATGGTTGATAAAAAATCGTCCTCTTTGCTTCAAGCCATTTGGGAACCGTATGTTGAACCACTTCATAGTTATCTTCACCACATCTTTCATGCATTTGACGCCGATAGGAGAGGGATGATGCCTCTTTTGGATCCAAGAAGAAACAAAATATTTTTTGTTCATGCAAAGGAGCATTGTCACATAAGATCTCTTCACACCTTTTTAAATACGCTAGTGTTAATTGGATGTTATTTAAGCTTTGTAACATCTCAACACAGTTATTTATTGCGCTTTGATGAACAAGCAAAAAATAATTGTCTGCCATTGATCTTGGTTCATGTCCATTGTGTGATTCATTCACATGAATCTCAATATCTTGACCATGTTCGTTTGGATATATGACTTTCACATAAAATTTGCACCCCACATATTTGGCAGTCAAATATTGTTTTACTTTATCGTTCAAACCTTCATTGTCATTTGATTTACTGCCAAATTTTATTCTCCGGTGACATACGTATATGATGACCTTGGATGCAAAAAGCTTTACTCGAGTGTATCTATGAATCGGTTTCAAGCGCACCAAGTGTTGGACTTTAAGTTATTCAAAAAGTCCTCTACCTCTACCAAAGGCATTATGTATCTTGCATTGTATTGTTGCAATCAATAAACCGTCCTTTCATGTGTTTGATGCCCATAGTAACAACCCGAACATGAGCTAATGACTTTTTCAATGAAAGGCTTTGGGATGCCATTCAATTGTGTACTCACAATCCATCCATTCTCTCCAATTTTGGCAACTGTGTCTTTATATGCTTCATGTCTTTCGCCCCCATAGTGCGCTTTTAATACAATTGAGGACCATTCTTCTACATATGGAATGAAAAGATGGGGATGTTTTTTTATTGAACAAGTGCTCTTCTCCATTTGCCCTTTTTCTTACTTCAAATTGTCTTCCATACCTTTTCCACTTTTTCATAATTCCCTTGTGCCATGCTTCCAATGAAGCTCCATCTTGACTAAAAAAATTAGGATCCAAGGTGGTAATAGTGTCCACCGAAGGCACTATCCTCCCATTGCACCAATCAACAAAATAATTCCCCAATTGCCGCTTAAAGGAATAATACATCATATGCAAAACAAAGCAGGATCCAAATCTTCTTCTCCAACTCCACCCACATTCTCTCCACCATCAACTTCTTCATCATTCTCTAGAAGTGGTGGTAAATTGAAGTCAATTTCATCATCCGAAAGAAGATCATCGAGGTTGAGAACCTCAAAAATGTCTCCTACATCATCCATTGCTGTACACTTTTACTCTCATCCCACTTCCACTGCAACCAATTTCTTGGGTTCTTGAAAAACTACTTGAATTGTTATATCTACACAACCAACATACATAATGCTAGTATAAGACAAATAACTCCAAATTTTCAAGTGTTAAAAATCACCCCATCAAATTGTCTATTATACATATTTCATCACATTTCATTCATATGCAATTGATGGCGGTCTCCGCCACCCCTTTGATTTGGTGGTGCTTTAAAGTATGTGCTCAAATTTTTGCAAAGAGGTGGCCAAGACTGTCATTCCCTAATCCCCTTAGCCCATGTGGTGCTTTAAACAACATGTTCAAATTTTTGCAAGTGATGGCAAACCCGCCCACCACATTGCCCCGATGGTACCCATATCCACTTCAAAATGATTGAACATGTGGTCAAGGTTACCACCGGTTTTCAAGAGGTGGTGCTCATTGCCACTACTTCAAATACAATAAGCACTTCCACTTCAAACCCAGTGAGAACCCTACCACATGTTTGTTTAGTTGAAAGTAGTAGTGGTCACCACCACCTTCTTGGCCAAATGGTGCTACCCACCATGTGTCCAAATTTTGGTTGTGGTGACAGCCACCATCATTTCCATACTAATTTTCATTTTGCAATGGTAGCCATCTCCACCACTTTTTCCACTGTCGCGCCTTTTAGTGGAACTTATCACCTCAAGCTCACTTCCAAGTACTCTTTGTAGCACTTATTAACTCATAACACTGCACATGCCACGCACATACAACATTAGTTTCCAACTCAAGTCACGGGGTTCCCCAATCCTTTGTCACACCCAACTCTTAGTTCCAATACTTAACTCCCACAAGACACCGGGCATGTCATTTGATGACATGGGGCGGACACTAGAAGAACCCCGTGTTTTTTTTGACGTCCAAAAACTGGACGTCAGAAAAAACACGGGTTTCTTCTAGTGGGAACTTCCATTGATGTCCAAGCACCTGGTTTAGGCACTACACTACACCAGTGCTAACCGCCCTTGAATGGGACTCAACTCCCCACCAGGCCCAACCTACTTTACTTTGGGACTCACTCACCGGGACTCACCAAGTAGGATCACCAAGCGGGACTCATCAAGCGGGACTCACATATGGCCCAGTGTAGAGTAGGACACATCCAACCGATATCAATGAGTGCACAAGCACTCCATGGTAACATACAAGTGGTGGTGAGGCTCCAACACCAACCTCACCACCGATGGCCATTTGGCTCACTATAGCACTATTCGGGAGTGAAGAGGGAGACCACCCCTCTTCATAGTACTCTCTGTAGGATTCAGCAACCCCCCCATCCTATGGGTCCATAGGATTACTCATAACACTCCCCAATATGGAAGACCACCCGATTCCAAGTTGGTTCCCCAGAACCGGGTGCTAGAAGACTTCCGATCTTCCTATCAGCATAACTTTTACTTCCAGGATCCAAATCTAAAATGTGAGACCATTTTCGTAATTTTCTCTTTTTGTAGATCATCTTGAACTACTCATTTTCTCAATTCCAATAATTTACAAGGAAGTTATGGCCCTCCAAAGATCCAAGTCCCCCGGGAGTGTAGTATTTCGGGACTCTCTCTTCTTTGTCAGTCCATAACTTTTATCTCAAAGCTTGTGTCTTTGTGATCCTTAGCATTCTAGAAAGCTAATCTTTTAAGCTTTCCAATGATATGTGGCATGACCCATTTGGCTGAAAGACTCATCTTCAAATCCCTACTCCCACGTCCTATACCTTGGTACATGACCGGGACATTGCCAACTTTGAGGAGGCAAAACTTTTGACTTACAACTTGGATCCTTGAGTTTTTTAGACTCATGAATGATTCTCCTTACAAGATTTCCAAAAATGTATAGCACGTTAGTTTTTTTGTCCCGAGAAAATAGTTACAATGCTCTAATTGCTCGGGACTCTTAATTGCTCACACCCCATCTCTTGCATGGCTTGGGCAGTCATCTTCAACATCCTCCTTTTTTACTAAAGTGGCACAGGCACACTTCAAGATGAGGGTCGTGACACCCTTATTTCCACTTGGTGGTGGTGACAGTCACCGCCCTACCTACAATCTATGCTAGGTGATATGCACCCTTTTGCTTTAGCGTTCCATCTATGCCATCCAACCTCTTTCAGGTCTATCAATAGTTCTAAGTTGTAACTTCTAATTATTGTGGAGCGTGCTCCACTAGTGATGATCAAAGGACCTTAAAAACATCCAAATCATTATGCAAGGCACCCTAAATTCTAAATTTGTTTCAACCATATGTATGCATCATATATATGCTCAAAGTTTTATGATATATGTGTTTATGGCAATTCCAATGTACGTTAGTGAGTATTATTTGAATATGTTCTAAAAATTCAAAGAATGTTCAAAGCTTGTTAATTTACATGTGACTAATGTCCCTAACCTCAAAAGTAGAGGGTACTCACATTAGTAAAATGTAAACTAATTTTTTTTTAAAGTTCAATCTTATTTAAACATTAAAAGGAAAATGGAAGTGAAACATTTAAAGTAAACAAGATTGAATGTGCGTGCAATATGAATTTAGTTCAAAAGTGTAAATGAACTCATTTCTAAAACCTTTGTAAACATTAATTGGTAACTGCCTAAAAACTTTAGGCAATACCGAAAGCTATTGCCGGGAGCTATTATGAGTTGATGTTTCTTTAACATTCATTTATTTTCAAATTTAAATAGTATATATGTGTTGTCTTCATTAAAAGACATCTATAAAGTTGAATTTCAAATAAAATGCATAGATGTTTTTCAAATCAATTTATAGAATAAAACTTCATTCAATTCACTAAAATTACGATTTCAACACTTTCATTTTTGTAATTTTTTATGATTGGTTGAAATAGTAGTAAAGTGGTTTATTTGAGATTTTGTTTCGTAGAGGTGTCTTCAACTTTTCTTGGATCCAATGAGATGATAGTTTCATAGGTTGAAATGAGATAAAGAGAATGTTTTTTTCATACAATGTAAACAATAATATTATATATTTAACTTCATGTATAAATAAAAGTTGGACATTCCTAATTTTAAATTTTATCCATATGGTATCTATGATTGCAATCACCTAGATTTGGAGCAAATTTGAATCTAAGTTATTTTAATCATAACTAGATGAATGATTGCACTTCACCAATATTTTGCGTAAAAGAAAATCCATCAAGATGGTTTGGCATTAGGACAATAGTGTCTAAAGTGCATGTAAATCAATTTTGAATGGGTACAAATTTTCATTATTACAATGTTGTGTTTAGGTACATGGTCGTTTGACATGGAACTTAAAAGTAAATGTCAAGTTTGATTAATTTCACTAACTCCTTAAATAGAAGTCACAAACATTAGTCACAATTGACACAATGGAGAAAATATAATCGCATTCACCATTAAGTTTTTGAATTCCACTCCATTACGATTTTTAAATAATAGTGAATACTATATTGGCAATCTATGTATGAAATTTGTCGTGATGGGTTGAAATGTAACATTCTAAGAGTAGTGATTTTATGCACATTTTTTATTCATTAATTGAATGGCTCCATTGAATAGCACTATTCAAATTTTTAATCTTGCGTTTTATCTCATCCATTATTAATATACTTTGGGAGTATGGTTTAATTATATTAAAATAGAACTATAAAGAGTGAGGACATTTGACATTGTACGAGGAAATTTAGTAAGAACCAATCAAAGAAAAGGTACTTTTAAAATGTGAAGAAAAGAACATTCAAAAATATTCAAGAGCATTGGAGAAAATCTTCTAAAACATAGTAGGGATAGAAAATTTATGGATTAGTAACGTAATGATGCTAAAGTTTATAATTTAAGGAAACATCTTAAAATCATCATGACTACGAATGAAGTATTAAGTGATATGTATGTGATATATCAATTATGCCAAATGCATTTGTTAATATACATTAGGGATTTAGGGTTAAGGTACTGACAATTTGAAGGTGGAATGTATTATAAAAATTCACAACAAACTCTTTGAGAGAGATTGGAGAAGAGGATCCTTTTGAATATGATCAAATTGTGACCCTCATCACATGAGAATGTTGTGGGACGCTAAACCCATCCCATAAAGGGTGAAAAGTAGGATTTTAAACCCCGGAGAAATCGCTGAATTTTATTTTTTTGCACATTATTTTATTTTTTGCAAATTCTGAATTCATATTTGCAATTAGAGACCCAAATTAGTTCGGTGGGGTCTAATACTTATCCTAGACATGGCTCAAAATAAGGGGCTTTTTAAAACTTTTATCCCCCTAAAATCACCCAAAACTATCCTCCTCAACTCACTTCGTAGGCTGGATTTAACTTAGTGTCCTACTTAAGTTATGAGCATATCCAACCAGCCAAGCATATCCAGCTAGTCAAGAATAAGTTTAGCACCTACCAAGCAAGAGAGTTTATTGAATGAGTTTATTCAATTCAATTCATGGCAGGGCATCTTGAAACCAGATGACAGGGCATCTGGAAACTCACCCAAGCAACCAAGTTACCAAGCCAAACAACGAACCAGACCCCGCCAACCCATCTCCATCGTCCAACCATCTGGAGGGCCCAGATGGAAGGAGCCCTTCCTCAAACTCGAGGGGGCCTGGAGACGAAGGGCCGCGCCAGCCCAACCCAGCCCGACCCGCGAAGGCGCCCGCTGCTGCTCTCAGCAGCAACAACACTACGCGCAGCCTTCAAACGACACAGAGCCCACTCGTCAGTCCACGATCGCTGCCTGCCGTTTCTGCCGTTTTCATCAATCCCATTGCTGCCGCAGATCCACCCGGATTGTTTTCCCTGTGTTGCAGCATTTGATCCGACAAACTGGCTCATTCCGAAGTGTCCTCAGGGTCGCAAAACGGCCCAGGCAGCAACAAGGATGTGCCCTCGTTCAAGAACGCTGATGATGCGCAGAAGTCCGTGCTGGTGAAAACTGAAGTGCAGCGCATGAAGCGACCTCCCATGGCAGGAAGCGCGTACGCTGCCGATCGCCTCGAAGTGCTGAACAAAATGCTGCAACTGCTTGGCAAGGTATGGCGCTCCGGACTCGATCACTTTCTTCGTAAGTGTTAAATCAATTAGGGCATTCGTGTGTTGTGTTTTCGGGTTTTGGTGTTGCCGTTTGAAGTCTGTTTTAGTTATGGTTTCGATTTGTTGATGACATAACTGATATTGCTGGAAGTTTGCGCCCCGTGGTGGTCATGAGCGTGTTTTTTGAGTTTAGGTTCGTGAGGTTATGTTATCATCAATGAAGTAAATTGAGAGGTACAAATGAAGTCTAAATTGAGCCTCGGATTCTTTGTTGCAGTTTGGCAGGTCATAAGGTGACTGTTGTCCTATTTTTATTTTATTTCTGAACCAGTGCACGCTGTGTTCTTCAGTGATATAAAACTTCAATTTCTGAATTATTTTCTTATTCAATATGATCAATCAATCTGTTCATGAAACCATGAATCTTGGTAAATAGTTAGGTGTTTTAGTTCCGGAGAGTGACATGTGTGAGCGCATGGTGTGTACTTCCATGCCACCCGCTTCATTGTGAGTCCAGGATACAATACTACAGGGATTTGCAGAGGGAAACAACTTTTTTGAAGCCACGTTTACTCTCGTAAATCATGTTTCAGTATGAAAATCACGTTCGTAACTCTTGAAACGTTGAAGACGTTCAAGAATCAAACGTTGCTTCAAAGTCCTCGATGTTCTTCTCACATTTGTTCCCAAGTGAAGGCACTGTCCCATATCTTAGTCAAGATAGAGGGGGGAGAGAAGGTATATAGGTTCATGAAATTCTCATATTGTACTCACTGAGTACAATATTGTAAAAAACAATGCTCTGGCAGTGGCTAAACCCCCCAAAACGTAGTTATGCAAATGCCATGAAAATGTACACGATCGTTCGATGAAGTGGTTTAATTGGTAACATTCCAAGTTCTGAAGATTTAGACATGACTAGAGAGGAATTTTTTACTTTGTTGATGGTTAACCTAATCTCTTTGTATGCAGGTGACTACTTGGTCTGATTCTTTGTTGTTGAGCAGTGGAGTACTTTATAATGCAAAATGGTTTGTGTGGAACATGTTTGACGGGTTCGGTGAAGTTCTACTGACTCGCCTGTGAATGGATTGGATGTTAGGTCCGTACGAGTACGGAGGGCGAAGAATTGGAGCTTCTTTTCGCGAATATTAATTTCTGATCGAATGCTTTCTTCATGGTAGGGCGGCAAATGGATCGGAATTGGTTTACGATACCAATCGATTTCACCTGCCGACTGCCGGTATGCAAATTCAGAATTGAGCAAGAGATTCTATACAAATATTTTTGTAGATAGTGCCTGTCTTGAGATACTCTTGGAAGCGTAACTCGTCCAGCGAGGAATCTGCAATGCAGCCCTCGATTTGTTAAAGTCATAGCCCTAAATATTATGGAACTGCTACTATCGTGTAATCAACGTGACCTAAGATATGATGAACCCTGACTCAAGGCGGCTTCCATTTTGGAATATTGTAGACGTACGTGATTGACTCAGTGGGCGTAGTACATGAAGAGTCTTAGTAGCTGTATCAAGATCTTGAACAAAGATTTATATGAAACAATTTTTCTGAAGTTTTGATTCACAAGAATGGAACGATTTTGTGAAGTGAATACATTATTGCAATGAAATGATGGACCATGTGCTGATCACTGGAGAAAATAGTGCTTCCTGAGTCCAAAGGTACTAGTGCACATGGAGCGGAGCGATTAACCACGAAGCCTTGCGTACAACAGAAGATTGACTGGGCTATGAGTTGAGCTTATACCCTCGGCGACCAACAGTCCTCCAATCCTCACTGCCACTAGAACCCCGGCAACAACTTCTAATTTCACCCTCGAATGTCTTGTTCAAATGCCACAGTTCTCTCACAGGGCTGGAATTAGAACTCGTACAATTAGCGTCTGGCAGGATTACTTCACTTAATCATTATGCGGACTTCCGTTTTCATGCACCGATAGAATCATGACTCATGAGGTGCGAGTGTGCCACATGAAATTGACTAGTACGCCCGTATAGACGCGGGGTTATCGTGATTACCTGGAACGAGATGTGTGCTTCAGTGCTCTCCAGGATCTCAACAGTGAGGTGTGAAAACAGTCTTTCCCAGTTTAGTGTACTACCACTGACCTAAAATGTGAGGAAAGGGCAGGAGAACAGGTGATTGAGCTGCAAAGATGGTAGGAATTGCGCTGGAGACGAAATCTGTCTAAAATTTGGATTTCGCTACGAAGGTAGCGCATTCAACTCCCACAATCAATCTGTATTCCCATGAATCCTAACTTTAGTCTTGGCATGACCGTAAAATTGCCGCTGGTCCCTCACCGAAGTCGTGATTGTAAATCATCGCCATGTCTGCCTTCGGAAGCTTAAGTGTAGGAAGAGATGAGGTGGAGATGATATTCGTTGATGTAGCTCGTTTGCATCAGGATGAAGCTTTCAAAAATGTCTGTTATTTGGAGAATAGTGAATGCTAGGCAATTTCGGGATGTTGGAAAATACCATCATGTTTTTTTAATTTTTGCCAAGAGGAGGGGGAACTCAAGCTGAGTTGTTTTGTGGTTTTTAATCCCTAAAGTCCCTAGGCCATTTTCCCATCAAAAACCACTCAAAACTGCCATTTCTAGAGCAAAGAGCAAAAAAAAGTTTAATGTTTTTTTTTTCATATTTAACCGTATGACCTTGTACTAGATTAGTGTAAGAATGTGTGGAAGAAATTTCAGAAATTTTTGACCGTGTAGATTGCAAGATATTTGCATTTAAAGTGAAGGAATCTAATTTTTTTGCACCTTGCTCAACTACATTTGGGGGCTTTGAACCTTTATAACTTAAAATTTTTGCTCTAATGATTTTGAATTTCTAATTTTATATGATGAAGAATTGAGTTGAGAATCTATAAAAAAAAAATATTTTTAAAAACACTTAGTTTTCATTCATTAAAAAATTGTTAAGTAGAAGTAGGTTCAAGATTGAAGGAAAAATTAAATCATTAATTATAGCTCTAAGATAGAATTGAAATATACTAATCTCAACGGTGAGATTGTTCTAGCAAGAAATCTTGACCTTGTGAAACTTTTTTTTCTTAAAAATTGTTAAAATTGAGTTCAGAAATGAATCCTACAAGTTATTTTTTCAAAAAGATGCTTTAATTGCCCAAAAAATAAGATTGACCATAACTTTTGCATAACAAATCCAAATGGAATGAATCAAAGCTTCACATTTAAATAAAAATAAAATTATGAAATAAATTAAAAAAAATTTTAATTTAAATTTTTTTTGAAGATTCTTTTTTGCATGCCAAACTAAAATTTGGGATTTTTGTGCCATAACTTTTGCTCCCGGGCACCGATTGAAATAAAAATTACATTTTTGGAAAGCTAATGTGATTCTCTATCTTCACAAAAAAAAAATTCAGAAAATCACAAAAAATATTGAGACCGTAGGAGCCTACCCAAAATCCATTTTGTCCCTTGAGGGGACAATGGGACTTTAGGGGTTAAAGTCATATTGAATTGGTTATGAATTCTTAATGATGAAACTTGTTATTTGCCAAAGTGGGTATGGCAGCAAGGTGGGCTGTTTAATCTATGGCTCATTTAAATTATGCACATTTTTGCTATCATTATAAGAAACCCGTGTTTTTTTGGACACATTTTTTGGACATCTACTTGATTTTATATTAACAATAACATCAAAAACAAGTGGATGTCCATAAAATGCATCAAAAAATACATAGGGTTCTTATAGTGTGTCTTGATATGAATATATTATTTATCTCAATTTCATCAAATTGTTCAAAAAAAGAAGATTCACTACAAGAGAAAAGGGGTGTTTTAAGTAGTGTCCTAGACATCACGTCTTTTAAGAAACATCTTTTAAGTAAGTTTTTAAGTAAAATTTTACTAAAAAGACAATCTTTTTAGTAAAATTTTACTTTAAAATTTACTTAAAAGATGTTTCTTAAAAGACGTGATGTCTAGGACACTACTTAAAACACCCCTTTCTCTTGTAGTGATTACATGCATCAATTCAAGTACTATTTCAAATGAATGTGAAATTATTTGGACAAAATATTGCCCTAATGCACTCTCCCCATCATCCAAAATATGGACTTTATAGAGTACTTATAGATTAAGTTTGGGTAGCAGCACAATCCAACCAAGTATCTAGAAGTAACTCTCAATCCTAAATCAAACCAAGACACTTGGTATCAAATTTTTGTGGCAATACAAGTGTTTAGAGTCAACTTTGATATAGACTACAAAATTAGAATGTAGATCTTACTCTCGTCCATCATCCTCCCTCCATGATGAATTGCCACCACTCTAGCACCCAATTTCTACAAAGCATCTATTATAGTAAGTACACAATGTCACAACCTTTACCACGATTTCACTCAAATCATGCAAATGATCACCTTTTCAACCTTGTTGAAAATCATGCAAATCATCATCTTTTCAACCTTGTAACATTATTGTGGACACTAAGCATAAGATGGACGACATAGAATTCTTCTAGATCACGTAAGATAGAAGTGCAGATACTCATCCTTAGAATTTTGTGTGGAAAGTAGAGATCTTGCACAGTAGTTTGACCTCCAATGAACGCTCTCAAGCTTTTTTTAAGCAAATGATTCACTAAGGTACCCCCAAAGGACGATTTCCACGGTGACCATCCCGGGTGCTCCTGGGTTAATAATCCATACGGAGTTTTATTTTAAAGCAACTGTTGCAAATGTTGCAACGTAGTGTAGTCAGCATACTAGTGCGAGATTAGAGTACATGCAGCACCAAGAAATTGGTGCACCGGCCTTCTTGTACGTTGCCATTATTTTTGCGAAACTCCTGTACAGTACATGGTGGCCTAGGGTTTAGCACTGCTTCCTTGAGGTGGTGCCCTGTACATGGTGAACCACTTCTCGGCTGCTGTGTATTGCTTGTAGGGATCCACCCAGGACGGGTCGTCCATGGCTGCTTGCGTCCACCGCTGCTGAAAAGCCACCATTTCATCCGCTGACTTTTTTCTCACCTGCATGGTTGATGGTAGGTATATTAGTGATCCCCCAGAACCACACAAATTACAAGAAAACATCGAGAAACCTCCGTAAAAACATCGAGAAACCTCCGTAAAAACATCAAGAACATCGGGAAACTTCTCCATGAAACAAGGCCAAATTTTCTCAGTTTTGAGGTGGTCTAAAAGCCGTTGAAACAATCTAATTTTATTGAAACCCTCGGTATAATCCCCAAGCATAAAAAAAAATTGAACACGAGATCATCATAATAAATCGGAGAATGAAGAAGTGGGCAATGGGAGAATAAGCCACATACCTCACGGCGAGGATCAGGAACCTGATGTAGAATACATGCAGAAACACAACCACCCAAAAGCATTATAACCTTGTCAGCCCTAGATGTGCAGAAAATTAAACTAGCACAAAGCCTTGTTAATGTTTTAACCTCTGCAGGACCAAGAAGCTCAAACTGGGTCTCCTGTTTTTTTTTTTCCCTGAGCAATTTTTGAATAGGTCATATGAAGATGATATGTGCTTTTTAACTGTCCATTTTTATTCATTTTTGTGACCAACACATGCAATGTTCTTCATTTGATCTGATGACACAAAACTTGGCCGTATCATTTGATTTATGATTTTCACAAATTGGTCCTTTTAAAACCAAACATCTCTTGGAGAATTGTTGTTGATCCCTGACAACGAACAGCGGAAGGAAGAATGTATGTTGGATCGATCCAAATAAAATCCCTAGCTGTTCCATTCTAATAAGTGTAATAGAAAAGGCTTACATTGCTGGCATGTGAATCACCCAGAGACGGAATGCCTTTGTGCAAAACGTACTCCGCATCAATGACACCGACTTTCTCACTTCGCAGACCCTGGCAACAAGATAACCCACTCACACAAGATTAAGTTAATTGTCTTCCACAATGGAACGAAGAAAAGACACTTGGGCCTATTTGAGCCAGCACTGTGGAAAAAGAGTCTGTTGGAGGTTGCTATGGATCAGCATTTGGGATACTTTTTGAGTTTTTCCGGTTATTTTCCTTTCCTTTTGATTCCCATATTGAACCAATTTTTTCAAGTACCAAGTCTGTTTTTTACTCTATTTTATACTCCCAATAGAAATTCTATAGATTTTTTCACTGTTTTTTTTCCAATGTTTTCATATTGCAACTATTTTTTTCCCCCAATTCCACTGGATAACAATGAACTAACCAGCGGTTCTCCCCGAACATTGCTACTACCTAAGTCCCATGGATTTAAACAGCAAATGCTACATTTGGTGAGGTAGACTCAGACATGGACATATAACAGGCCCGTAACCAAAAAAGAGAGTCGGTTCTCCCGTGTGCACTGCTACTTTTCTGCGCTCCTCTTAATGTACAACGGTCGGACGTACCTGAGCACAGTAGCCAATTTTGAAGTCGATGCCCCACCCATGCACCAGATCATTCTGTTTCCATCCAACCCACCACACCATGTGTATTATTTTCATACAACTTATTAGTTAGTGTACGTCCAGCTCAAGATTGAAAAAAATTAATAAGGTATATCTCACATCAAAAGGACTTGGGCCATTTCAATGCATTTTATAAGTAGAAACAATGTAATTATAATACAATCTCTGCCAGTCAAACTGAGCCAAAAAAAAAATTGGGTACTTTTCCTTGGCTAACAACTTTGTAGGCCACAGAAAGAACGCACGTAAGGTATACACCTAAATGCACTTGAGAATTTGTTGGATTCTCTTCTTAAGCATTTTGTAGGCACTGAATGAATACACTATGAAATTTCAAAGTGCTGAATATAGTTGTATTCAAAAGTGACCCTAGGCTCTCATGAATAGAGGTTGTACGTTGTAAGAAAGAATTTGTAGGAGGTCATTTTTAGGTGCAGTTACATTAGTAGATATACCGTTTCAATGCATTTTTTTAATGCAAAAACAACACAACACAATCTTTCTACTAGTAATGTGCAAAAAATGAGTGCTCTCCAAGTTTTAAGATGGTGGTAGGTATAAGATGATAAATATTCCCATTGAATTTTATATTTGGAAAAGAGTGGTCTCAGGAGTTATTTGCCAGTGATTCCTGAGAAGCACAAATACACAATGTGAATACAAAGTTAGGCGTACCTGAAGCATATGCCAAGCACACTTCCAAGCTGCCTTTGAAAACACTGGCGCCATGACTTCAACATATCTGTATGGACACAAGTTTTCATGCCATTACATTGGGTAGCCAATCATCTATTACCGTGTGCAATTTTTGACAACCATGATTATGTGTCAAGGTTTTTTGTTTTTTTTAATTGCATACACAAATTGCAACACTAGGTGAAATCCAAGAATAACATTTGAAATTTTGCATGTTATAAGAGATCAAAGTTTAAATTGAAAGATTTAGTGTCCTAGATTTAAACATGATGCAATGAGTATCTATTTATTATCTAAATTTTATAGGTCACACTTTTGAATACTTGATTAGTGCTAGCTAATCCTATCTTAACCTTGTAAATAAGAGTCCTTACCCTGTACATGGAAGTGCTTTATTGTCTTCATAGCATCTCCGTGAAATAAATGACCTGCATCAGAATAGAAGAACAAACAATGGGATACCTTCTATTAGAACCACACCAAGTTAGAACAATTGTGGATGTAAGGTAGGAAGTCCATAAACTGGCCAAATGCATCCCCTATCTAGGAACCAATGACATGTTCCTTGAAATATCTACTATTGTCATTGATGAGGTAGCTCGGTAGGCTTATAAACCTCCAATCTTAGTAGAGTTTTGGGGAAAGTGGATAGAAATTCTCAAGACTAGCATGCACAATTTCTACATCACAAGCGACTCAAAAGACAAAGGACCAAAATCTCATAGTCGTTAATTAAATTGGCAGATTCAAGGAAATAAGCTCAACAAAACCCATGGATCTATACCAATCCTAGTTCCAAGAGCTCTGGGCACTTGAACGTCTCAATTTTGGTGCTCTGAAATGCACTATTCTAGCCAGCTAATCACTCCCTCTATTTTTTTTTAAAAAGACATGTGTTTCCTTTGTGTTTTAAAAAGGAAAAACGGGAGTCTTTTTCAGAAACAGAGGTAGTACAAACTGTGTTCCTGAATGGAAACCGAAACCAGAACGGTGCACATCCGATCCACATCAAGCAAGGGAATTTGAAAACCATACTTGTGTAGAATTAGACGTGGACGGCGACGAGTGATTCCATGATGAATTACCAACGAACTGGTATCAAGAGCAGGCTGGGAAATTTCAAGACCCTCGGACTCCATTATTTCCAAGTACCTGCAACATGAACAATTTTCATCAAGAATACCCCACCGGTGATCGCACCAGTGCAAAAAAAGTAAAAACACAAAAAATTTGCAACGAATTGGGCCTTTTCTACACACAAGTGTATTGAGTAACTCCAATTGTCAATGAGCAGACATTAAACCTCTGGCAGTGTCCAATCTAAAATAGAAACTCCACTTTGGAAGCTAATAGTGAGTACCTGGCAAACATATTTCTATTGTTCAAAAATGAAAAACATGATTTATTTTTGTCCTTCCCCATATATACATGTTGTTTATCTTCTTTGAAACTGCTCAAATGATTTCTTTCAACTTTGACAAGGTGCGTATACCTCAAGGGATATCTTAATCTTGAGAGGCATAGAAATACCACACCATGATGGAGGTGGTAGGCAGAACAACAGGGTTATTTTGACCCCTTTGTCTTTGAGGGTTATTTTGTCCCACTTGTAGTTAAAATATTCTCCTTGGTGTGAATGCACTTGTTGATATGAATGTGACCATTTTTTTGCCATTTGGGCACTTAGCTATCCTAATTGGGTATAAGAAGGCACTTGTCAAATGTCCACTCAATCTTTGTACAAAGAATTCAACCTAAAAGATGAGAAGTCAAACCTGCCAACATGGAAATTTTGGACTCCAAGGTCTTCGTCCCAAATAAAGATGTAGTTGTATTGGTCTACAATATCCGGGTGCATGAATCGTTTTGCAAACCACCTATAGTCAAGAAACAACCATCTTAGTATTCAAAAGGAAAGGAAAAATCATAGGGCAAACCTACTCTAGTTCTAAAGGTAGGAGCCTTCTCCATACATTCAACAATTTCAAGCCATAATACAAAGATGTTACCATTTGGTCTGGTGCAAGGCCACCACATGGATGGATTGATTACTCCAAGCAAGGTCTTGCCATTGGTCAACAATTCCATCGTAATGGAACAACATGATAGTGAAGTTGTTGAGTGGAAACTGAACATCACAACCACAATCACCCTTGTCAATTCTTATTACCACAAATTGCTTTAACTACAAACAAAAAGTGCACTCATGCAACTTTATTAAAATCCAGATATATTCCTACCTTTAAAAAATATAACACAAGATTTTGTTTTCCTTTTGGTAATTTTTTCTATACAAATGATTCATTTCTCTTCTTATAGATATGGATGTTGGATGCAACCAATTCTACCATTGAAGCACTTAGGGATTATCCAAATTTAAGTTCCTTTATAATCCAGCAAACATGTATACCAATTACACCATTATAGAAGAAGTGCAATGGCATTCATTATCATAGGGTGGGTCAATTGAACCTCCTTTTCTCAATAATGTCAAATGTAACTAACTTTTGAGGTATCTAGGTTGTTGTAAAGATGACTTTGATCCAATTCAACAAATGTACTCACTATATTCATTGCTAGGCATCAACCTCAAATTATCCAAGATCTATAATTGTTGGAGTGCTCAAAAAAATAAGAGACATTGAAAAATTCTAAAATTGGCATTCCACAATGACACACTCACCAAAATTTGGGTAGAACTTTGCCAATATGACTTCTACAGCACCCTTCCTTAGACAAAGGACGACAAAAGATGAGAATCAACTACCTTTTGGACAATTTCATCAACGTCTTTCTTTTGCTTGATGCCAACGGCCATAGCCAACAAGTTCTTGGTCATTGCCTTTTGGACCTAGAAACATGAAAGACATAAAAATTGAAAATTGAAATTGAGTATTGAAAATAATTAATTGAAAAATGAAAATGAAAAATCTAAAAGAAGCAAAGGAAGCATCACCCTACTTGTTTTTCATCTTCCGCAAAGAGAGACCGAAACTGCAAATCCGTGGTGGGTGTAATAATACCACGAGGCAAAGCTTCGGAAACTTGAGCATAGCAAGATTTTCTTGGGACTTCATCTTGCACCCTTCTTGTTGAATTGCTACTAGTTCCATTACAAGGCAAGTTGCATTCAACAAGACCTTGCACCGCTAAACCCTCAGTCTGCACAAAAAGGATGTAAGAACATGGATTTGAAATCTATTTCATGGAGCTTGCACCAGTATTAATATGATGTAAACAACGTCAATTTTGTTAAAATGGCATATGAAATCTGCCACTTTGTCTAAACATCTAGGACAGGTATAGATGTAAAACCGCCAAAGTTCTAGAATGCCACCATTTTAATGAAATTCACGTTAAACCTAAATTTCAATATGATGTTTGGTTCAGGCTTTCATTTTTCCTTTCCAAGTGCTCCTATATTCTTGTGAGGACACCTATAGTAGCAACGACCTCATCAGCCATCACCAGTAGAATGACTAAACTACCCTTTATTTTTTTGATAAAACTAAAAGGCCCTAGCTAGTAATAGGACTACCCCTTCATATTTATCCTACACAATTATCCGTGCTTGATTAATGTATCTACACGTCTAATGATGCTCTGCTACATGCCTAAACCCTACTCGTTCCCTTAGATAGGGTTTAGGTGCTTCAGAGCGTCACCCAGACATTATCCCGGCTATGGTATGGCGTCAAGGTCGCCTCTGCTACAAACTACCCATTCCTTTTAAAATGGGGTTTGAACATCTACAGCAGAAGAATCAATTAGGTGCAGAGGAGTGAGAGGACTTACAACCTGGTGTCGGACCTTGAAAGAAGCACCCACTCGATCCAAGAATGAACTCTGCAAAATTTGGATTCCATCAAAAACTATTCTTGTGACATGCAATAGAGAAACCCTAAGTAGGCTAACATGACATGCACTAGATAATTGGTTGAGCCAAGGATTTCGGACATCAAATCTTGGAAGTCTATGACTCTCTAAAAACAAAAATAGGAAAATTGAGTTCCATCAAAACCATTCTGGTGGTGGTCAATTTTGTTAAATCAGCATGGTTTTTTAGGGCACCAAAAATTGTGACATTCATACACAGAAACCTCTAAAACCTAAGATCCGGATAGATTTAGGTTTCAGGCCGCACACATCCTGAAAGCTAGGTGCCGAAGCCGTGAAATTCTGTCTGTCAGTCTACGGAATTGACGTTCGTGACATCCAATGAAGACAGTGAAGGGGTTTGTAGGACAAATACCATGTGCATTTGATCTTTCACCAGGATGCTGCTCAAGAGGAGAGTGAAGCCCAACGCCAGAGCCACACACCAAATGTACTTCGGCTGCTGGCACAGCTTTCGCCATCTCGACGTTCCTCCCTTTGCATCACCTTGCTGTGGAAGCAACACAACACAGACACAAACTTGTGAAGGTGAACCTCTCACAAACTAATGTAAAAACCTCCATTTACACCCGTACATTTGAACTGTGAACCTTTTCCTACAATAATCGAGAAATGCGCACCGACTCAAAAAAATTGGCACATTTTCTTTAGCTTGGCACAAAACTAAATGTCAATAGATGAATTCTTTTCACTCTTAGCACAAATTTATTAAGCTCACATGTATAGTCAATGGAGCCTCTTATGTATTGTATGCTTAATGGAGTCCCTGCGTCTCTACCGGCTTACTTTCCCTGTCCCGTGCTTCACTATTCTCAATTCATTGCCAGCTCAAGAACCCCAAGTACAACGACGTTTCCTCTGTCCCGCAAAATCCTTCACGATGCAAAAAGTTCTCCTAATTTTGACTTCTTCAAATCCGCTGACTCTGTACGAGAAATGGTGCAATCCCGAATTCATACATGCAAGAGGAGCAAATTGGAGTTGCGATCCAAGACAACGTACTGGTAATGAAAGCACCGAGAGAGAGAGAGAGAGAGAAGGGAAGGTTAGGCTTACGGTATCGATGCCGAGGCGAATGGACGGGGAAGCACATTGTTTGAACGAGCCCCAAAGTCCCAGAGCTGCCCCTGCGTCGTCCTTCATCTTTGGACTCCAATTCCTGGCTCAACTGCAACAGTAATTTCAATTGCTACTTGCCCTACTTCCGCTCGAACAAACGCAAGAGTCTAGCAACGAAATCCCGGGAATGGCCAGCACTTGGAAGGCTGCTTCAAGAAGTTTGACCGAACTTGGCAGTTAGGTCTTCCAATTCCAGACACGAAATCATTCGCAACGCAAACATGTAACCCCCAATCCTTTCAATTTTACCGATCAAGTGAGAGACTGAAGTGAGCGCAATCAATTGATTAGCAACATGTCTGTGTCGATCGCGCTATCCCCCAACCCTATCAATAATTCCGATTTCTGTCCCTTGCGAGCAACCCTCCGGTCTCCTGGTGCTTGCCAGCCCCCAGTGGAGTATGGCAGGTGCCCATCGACCGTTTCTCAGTAACACCCGGACGAAGTGGAGCCCAAGAGCGAAGATGCCTAATTCGAGACCTACTACCAGCACCACCAGAAGCGCATGGAATTAACGGGAAAGTCAGGAAAGGTGAAGCGAGTCTAGGACCGAGTCAGAGAACTCGCCCAGAAAAGACGGGAACTTCAGTCCGGGTCCGTCCTGGACTTGCGACGATCGACGATGGTGTGATCGAGTACGTTTGGTTAATTTTTTCTTTCTTTGAGAGCGTGCAAAGTATGCTGGTTTGACTGGCAACAACCGAGACTAAGGAGACGGAAGGATTAATTAATTAACTGAACTGAAGGAATACGGGATGCGGTTGAACTAAATATCATGGGTAGCGTAAGGTAGTAGTAGGTTGAACCGACAGTTGGCTTCCAACGGAGGGTGGGTACGACAAGGTGGCCATGGTCTGTTGACTTAATTGTGAACTGTTGCCTGCGAATCTGGTCAAGTCCCTGTTCCTTTTGCATGACAGCCGTGATGAAGTCGTGGATGCCTGTCCCTTTAATTTGCCGATGCGCGCGGTGCCTGCGAGGGAGCCAAGCCGATGGAAAGTCAACGAGAGAGGTGGCTTCAATTATCAGTTCAGGACTTCAGGTGCCGTGAGGGCAGCCGGAATCTTCCATTCCCATATAGAAGAAGTCGTAACCGATTGCTGATGAAGGTCGCGATTCGCGAAGCGGGGCTGGGGGGCTGCCCGAGTGCCCGCACAGGTACCGAGCCGCGGTGCGTGTGCCCTGCGTGACAGGCGCTACGCGTGCATGCTGGAAAGCGTCCGTCGCACGCGCTGTCCCTCACCTGAAGAAAAGCCCCTGGAGAAATGGAAGATTCGCACTGGATACCCATGGAATGGATATGGCGTCGACACATGCTCACGAGGGAGTCCAGGGACTTGGCCAACAAAAGATTTCCACTGTTTCCCATTTACACGTACTCATTCATGAGTATGGAAGTAACTTACATGACGGTTTGATTTGGCTCAATTGAATTTCCAACTCAAATTCTCAAGGGTCCATGTCACCTCATACCATTCACAAGATGACATGTGGCACTTTCTTTTTAATGCTGGCTACAAATTGGAATACTAAATTAAGTTGATATTGTTCCAAACTCACTCATTTATAAAATACATATAAATGCTCTGTGAACTATAGGTGTTCAATCTTTTCAAAGAAAGGATGGGTATGATTAGAGGGGTTTTGAACCCATAAAAAAAACCAATGAAATAAGAAAGGCCAAAAGGGCATCTCCATTGCACTTGACCCCTACAGGTAAGGTCAGAGACTATGTTTTCTCCCAAAATGCTCCAAAACTATCATTTCTAGTACAAGTACCAAATTTTAGAAGAAAAAAAAACTTTTTTAGACACATGTAACCATAGGATCTTGTAGTGCGCTGGTTTGAGAAGATGTGGGAAAAAAATTCAAAAGCTTCCATCATATGGATTGCAAGATATTAGCGTTTGAAGTGGCAAAAATCCTTTTTTCGTCCCTGCAAAAAAACATGCAACTGCACTTCACAAGGTCGCATTTGTATGAAAAAATGTCCAAAATGGTGGTTACTCTTTGGATTCATTCTTCAAAGCAAGTTGTCTACATGTTTAAAATTTTTGAAATTATTTAAAACTGTACAACATATAGGAAAAAAATAATAAGTAGAAAGTAGTAGAGAATGATTCAAAATACTAAATTGTTAAGAATTTAGTTATGGAATTGAAAAATGCCAATTCCAATGGTTGAAATGTTGTAATAAACAATCTACATCCTATGATTTTATTTTTATCCAAAAATATTGAAAATTGCGTAAGATAAAGGACTTCAAAGTTTATTCTAGAATAGAGAATCCATAACTACCCGCAAACTATAACTCCTCATACCTTTTGACTCATTGATTAGAAATGAACAATTCAAAAAAAATTATGTATAAATTAATCTAAAGAACCAATTTCAAATTTTTATTTATGAAAAAAGTAAATTTTTAAGAATTTTTTGAGCTACCCGCCGACCAATGAAAATTACATATCATACAATAACTTTTTAACCATGTAGTCAAAAGTTATGAAAATTGTTGGACCTTTAAGCTACTCCTCATGCACATGTTGTGTGAAAATTTTAAAGAAAAATAATAAAAATTTCGCTCATAGTGAGCTGCTATAAATTGCTATGTTGCCAAAAATGGTGTTTGGTCCTTTAGGAGTTAATTTTGAAACAATGAAATAAAAAAGAGAAAGAGAATCTCCATTGCACTTAATTTTGAAAAAAATGTGCTTTGATAACCATGATTGTCAAGACTAATATAAAATACTTAGTTGATTGAACACATCATTAATAATCTTTATTTTTATATTTGGAAGTATAAATAAAATATTCAATTGCTAAATGTAGATTCAATTCATTAAAAGATATGGAGCTTTAAGAAGTTTACCAAAGCTAAACCAATAGTGCAAATTAAAAAATTAAAAAATATTAATTATAAAAAATCCTAGTCTAAGATGGCACCTAACTATGATATTAGTTCCCAAAACAAAGTAAATTCATTCATGATTAAAATTACACCATTAAGAATTTTTGCAATAGTCAACATCATACTACTAAAATCATAAATCCCTCTGTAATATCACAAATGCTACCATTAATAATAGGGGCTCATGCTTGCTATGCTACGCATTCATTATATCACATATTAGTAAAATTTTGATATATTTGAATAGAATGCATGATAATGATTTCAATAAGTCTTTGAAATAATTAATTTTAATATTTTGTAAAAATATTTTCAATCATGTATACATAAAAATAATATTTTCACACAATATTATATTACAGAAATAGAGTAGTAGTTTGCAATCACCTCTGTAATATCACTTTTATAGCTTCTATGATTTCAAAATTCTATTGCTACTACCAAATGATTTGAGAAATTTATTCAATTGAAGCGATTTTGGATTTCACAATAATTAAGTTGTTCATGAAGTTTTTGAAATTTACAAGTTTTTCTTTTCAATTCACCAAGTTTTGGGGTTACCATTGTTCGTAACAATTGAGTCAACTTTTGAATGCATTATAATAAATGTGTATCTTTTACAGTATTCACCATTGCATGTATTTCATTCGTCATTTCAATATATTTCATTATATGGTTGCTTATAAACTAAATTATACAAAGATTTTAGTAATTTTTATTTGAAGATTTATTGAAATTTTTGTTCGGCATTTTATCTAATACATTAAAATTCTAATAAAATTCTAATGATGAATGTGTAGCATAGCAAATGCCAACCGCTAGTGTCTATATAAAAATGATTCTATAAATATCTTTCAAAACTTATCAAAATACCATATTTTATTCAATAACTTTCTTATACATATCAAGGTCCATAATTCACAAATTTCAACTTCGATGGCACTCTATCGGAGTATTTTTACACATCAAGTATTATTAAAGATATTATGACTAAAAAAAATTAATTAATAAATTTGAATGGTTTCCAAAGAAAATCTTTTAAATATAGTCAATCCTCTAAATAATCTAATTAATGTTCAATACATATCAAATTATAAATAGACATATTTCAAAGATTTATTACTATTTTTTTTTTAAATTTTAAATAGATTTTTCATCACTTTATTGTTCACAAATTCTATGAACATTCAATGTTTTTCTTTATCATGATCTTATTTTTTCCAAAATATTGTAATCTAAACTTTTTTGTTTTAAAGATTGAAAACAATATTTGAGGTCATTTCATTTATGAGCGTACTTGATACTCTAACCCAATTTCCTCCCAACTTTTTAAAGATATGCAACCTTAATATGAAGTATCAACTTTCCCTAAAGGAGGTGGTGGATTCAATTCTCAACTTTTGCATGCATTTCATTTGTAATATAACATTGACATTTTGCATTTGAAATCAACTAAAAGCATGTTTTTTATTGATATAAGTGAAATTGACCTCAAAAGAAATTAGAGTCAACTCTCTTCATAACAATTTTCAAAAGGATTGGTAAAACAATACAAGGTAATCTAAAAGGGAGATTATTTTATCTTTGTCAAATGTTGAAAATTCAACAAAAATATTAATTATAAATGAAGAAATAAACAACATGGACAAGTCAATATTTTCTCCTAAAAAGTATCACATAGATACAAATACATTTGATACTATCATAAACCCATATTATTAAGAACTCTCAAACTGTGAATTATGGTATAAAAGCATCTTTGATAAAATGCTTATGTGTAAATCATACCTAGTCTTTATTTTGTATGTTTTCCTCTCTATCCTTCAAAAACACCAAGACTAATGTGAAGACATCCCAAACTATCCATGTACCCATTCCTGACAAGTAGATTTCTATTGAAAGTGTCCCCCAAAGTACATTCAAACCAATCCCATACTTAACTGCAATAGAAAGTGTCCCCTATAGTACATTAAAATTGATCCCATACTTAATTACAATTGGATGACTATTGATATTCTTTAGATTTCAATTATATGACCAAGATATATGACAATTCCAATGGCCTAAAGAATTTCCACTTTGAAAATTCATAGTAATTATACATCTTGTCCAAAAATTCTATTTAAAAAATCCTTTAATTTATGAATTTTTATTTTATTTTTTATTTTTGAACAAATGGGAAACCCACTGCATAAAAAACCCACAATACAATTCATAAATTTCAATTGCTAATACTACAAAAAAAAATCTTTAATAAAAAAGGACCTTCAACTATGCTGAATTCAATTTTTTCCTACAGTTATGGGTGTTTTCACCTTACTACATCATACAATCACAGAAGAAATCGAAGAATAGACTGTGACATAACATTCATGAGCTGTGAGATAAGCTGCCTTGCCTCTGACGGAATGATGTGGTATATCATTCCATCCAAAAGATGAAATGGTGTGGAATATTCCACACCCCACATTAGCTAATAATCCACGCATCAATAATGTCAGACTTGTGCTCAATGCCAAGGTCATGACTGCACAATCGGGTTACTGGGAAATTGAACACCTTCAATTTAAACAGTACACAAAAAAATAGCTTTAAACAAATGACAATCAATTGATTGAAGTCAATATTTTCAATGTTTGAATTCCTTCACATTGCTTTGTATGCCATTCATGTTTCGTGATTCGGAAGTAGAAGACAATTCTTTATGTACATATGGGGTGGTAGGAGGTAGAACAACACATGTGGGATATGTAATTTAGAGTTTGTAATTTCTCAACCGCTCATAGTTAAGTCTAAAGTAGGAATTGTGTTAAAACTATAATTTCAGACCTCATTTAGGCATAGTAAAATAACTTTTTTCAAAATACTTTGAACTAAAATAAGTTGTAGAATCAAGTTAAATTTCATCTCCTAAAATCCGTTTGAGACTTTAATCTTCAACTCAAAAGTTATAGATAAATTTCATAGAGGGGTTTGAAAGGATTTTTTTTTGATATTTTCATATATCCTTTCTGAAATTTGTCCATAACTTTTGAGTGGCAGATAAAAAAACAATTTTTTTTTCAGAAACAAAAATTTGAAATTGATTTTTTAGAGTTATATATATGTGTAAAGCTTTTAACTATTCCATTGTGACCAATGAGTCAAAAGTTACAAGGAATTTTAGTTTGCGGGTAGTTATGGATTCTATACTCTAAAATAAACTTTGAAGTCTTTTATCTTACTCAATTTTCAGTATTTTTTGAAAAATATAGAATCATAGGATGTAGATTACTTATTACAACATTTCAACCATTGGGATTGGCATTTTTCAATTCCATAACCAAATTCTTAATAATTTTGTACTTTGAATCATTCTCTACTTCTTTCTACTTACTATTTTTTTCCTATATGTTGTGCAATTCCAAATGATGTGAAAAATTTTAAGTATGTAGCCAACTTGTCTAGGAAAAAACATAGAAAGAAGCACTCCCATTTTGGACATTTTTTATAGAAAAATGAGCTCGTGAAGTGCAGCTGCCCTGTTTTTCGCATGGCCAAAAAAATGATTTTAGTGAATTTGATTGCTTATTTCTTGCAATCCACACGGTGAAAATTTCTGAAATTTTTATCACGTGTTTTCAAGTCACTAAACTACGAGATCCTACAGTTACATGTGTAAAAAAAATCAAAATTTTGGTACTTGTACTAAAAATGGCAACTCTTGAGCGTTTTTGTTGAAAACATAGTCGTGGAACTTTAGGGGGTAAGTTCATTTTGTAACGTGTACTAAGTAGGACCTATCAGTTTAGCTATCAATCTCTATTAGGGGTCAAAGAGTAGGTAAAATATATTTTTTGTAAAGTGAGGTCGTAAAACATTGATGCGATGTTATTGTCAGACAAAATCTTTGTACAAATTAACTCTATTTTTTCCTAAGGTTTGTCTATTGAGATTGTACACTAAAAAATTTAGTTGAGTGCTAAGGTCTATTTGGTGTTTTTCAAAATGGAAGAATTGTCAAATTAAGAATTTGACTACCACATTGAAGAAGATGAAATGACTTAAAATATGTAACTATTTTTAATAAGCTCATTTTGTTTAACTATTGGAGTTTGCCATTATTGTTTTGAACCTAATGTGGTTGGGCCTTCATAATTTTAGAAAACTTGTACTACCTCCGTTCCAAAATGATCTTCTTGTTGGATAAAATGTTCTGGATCAAGACTAAAAATAACATTTTCAAAACCAATTTCAAGTTATAAGTAGAGTTTGGTGCACTCCTAGCATTCTAGAAAAGCACATTTCTTGAGGCATTTTCAAAGAGCACCAATGGTCTATTAACCACTAAAGGTTAGAGAATGTTTTCACCAAAATCACTCTAAAATTGCTATTTCTAATACAAGTACCAAAGTTTAGAAAAAAAACATTTTTGGAAAAATGTAACCATAGGATCTTGTAGTAAACTAGTTTGAGAAGTTGTGGAAAATAATTCAGAAGTTTCCACCATGTGGATTGCAAGATAATAGCATTTGAATTGACAAAAAACATTTTTTTGTTCCTGCGTAAATCCGGGCAGCTGCACTTCACAAGGTCACATTTGTATGAAAAAATGTCCAAAATGGTGGTTACTCTTTGGATTCATTCTTCAAGGCAAGTTGGCTACATGCTTGAAAAATTTCAGATCATTTAGAATTGTAAAACATATAGGAAAAAAAATAGTAAGTAGAAAGAGGTAGAGAATGTTCAAAACACAAAATTGTTAAGAATTTAAAAATGGAACTGAAAAATGCCAATCCCAACGGTTGTAATGTTGTAATAAACAATCTACATCCAAAGTTTTTATTTTGTTCAAAAACATTGAAAATTGAGTTAAATAAAGGACTTCAAAGTTTATCTTAGAGTAGAGATTCCATAACTACCCTCAAAGTAAAACTCCTCATAACTTTCATCTCATTAATCAAAATGGAATGATTCAAAGCTTTCCACATATATATAAATCTAAAGAACCAATTTCAAATTTTTATTTTTAAAATGTGATTTTTAAAGAAGTTTTTTCAGCTGCCGGACTGCCCGCTGACCAGTGAAAATGACATATCATGCAATAACTTTTTAACCACGTAGTTAAAAGCTATGAAAATTGTTAGGCCTTAAAGTTACTCCTTGAGCACATCTTATGTGAAAATTTCAAAGAAAAAAAATAAAAATTACGATCGTAGTGAGTTGCCCCAAATTGCTATGTTGTCAAAAATGGTGTTTGGTCCTTTAGGGGTTAATTGTTGAGTGTGAGGCCATCATTTTGTAGGCAACTAGTATATGTCCAAAACCACATGTGGCCCTTTGTTTTGCCTCCCAAAACTTCATTCCCTTCAATCGGGCAATATTCAAAGAGATGCAAAAAATAAGAATGAACAATATTGATTGATCATAATAGTCATTTCATTTGTCTTTTGATTGATGATTGCATGGATGGAAATAGAACTACTATTTAGAATTGTTTTATTGGTCCTAAGTAGCAATCAAAAATAAAATCTTCCCAATTTGCAATGTTACAAAGTACAATAAGAAGATCATTTAGGGACAGAGGGAGTAGTAGGAAGGTAGGAAGGCCATTGTGGACCGTTTGGTCATTGTACATAGTTGCACTTATTGAATTCACAAATTTTTTAAAGCATAAGAACTGTAACATAAGGAACATTTCACTAATATTTAAGTTAACATATTTTAGAAAACTATTATTGGTGGTCAAAGTGAAATCTCATCGATTATCCATTGTAGACTGTAAAAGAAACTATTATTGTCTTTATTTATGCTAATTGGCTCTTCTAATTTGCTACACAATTCTAATGGCAATCCATTAGTGTCCCTATAAATGGAATAATGAATGAACATTTTGTCATGAGTAGAAATTGCATGGTGATGTTTATTAAAGTCATAACATGGAGATTTTTCAACCCAATTTCAAATCTTTGAAACTCAATTCCAGAATGAGAATTTTTTACTATATTAGGATGCAAAAGAATAAGACTGGATCCTAGACTACAATACAAATTGATTTGGGGTTCATAATAGGGCTACTTACTTTACATGTTTTATACTCTTTTAGTTGGCTTTGCATTAATCTTTGAAGAACTAGGCATTCAAATTTTGAACAATGGATGATTGCAAACACATCCAAACCTACAAAAATGCATTTTTTCATCCATCATTTTTTTGGAAGTTTCTTGTAATAGTTCTTAAAAAATTTATAATATAAATTTTAAGGATTTTTCTTTGCAAATATTCTAGAATTCAAAAAACACTAATAGTTCTAGTCTCAAAAAATAATTTTTTCAGTTCAAAACATGACCCTTCAAAAATGGCTTGAATTAGAAACTTCAAAAATCACAATGATTAGAACTTAACATTTTAAAGTTGGAAGAATTTTTCTTATAAACATCACAAATGTTCAATCTCTAATGGCAATTTTTGAAGGGATTTCTTATTTTTGGCTTTAAATATTATTGAAAAATATTATTTTTTGTACTAATTGATCTAGCCCGTATGGATATATATATATAATTTAGTAAATTCAATTTAGAAAAAAAATTAAATCAAAATGTTAGAAAATTCAAGTAGATGTAATTGCAATTGGTTTGAGTAGTTTGTAGACTATATGAATAATCTACAAACTTGTAAAGTTGAGGTTTAAGGAATAAATATAGTTAACCCCTAAAGGTTTTTGACTATGTTTTCACCAAAACCACTCCAAAACTGCCATTTCTAATACTAGTGCCAAATTTTAGAAAAAAAACATTTTTGGACACTTGTAGCCGTAGGATCTTGTAGTAAACTTGTTTAAGAAGATGTGGAAAAAATTTCAGAATTTTCCACCAAGTGGATTGCAAGATAATAGCGTTTGAATTGACAAAAATCCATTTTTTGTCCCTGCGAAAAAACGGGCAGCTGCCCTTCACAAGGTCACATTTGTATGAAAAAATGTCCAAAATGATGGTTACTCTTTGGATTTATTCTTCAAGGCAAGTTGGCTACATGCTTGAAAAATTTCAGATCATTGGAAATTGTACAACATATAGGAAAAAAATAGTAAGTAGGAAGAGGTAGAGAATGATTCAAAACACTAAATTGTCAAGAATTTATTTATGAAACTGAAAAATGCCAATCCCAACGATTGTAATGTTGTACTAAAAAATCTACACCCAATGTTTTTATTTTTTTTCAAAAACATTGAAAATCGAGTTAAATAAAGGACTTCAAAGTTTATTTTAGAGTAGAGATTCCATAACTACCCTCAAACTAAGAATCCTCATAACTTTTGATTCATTGATCGGAATGAAATGATTCAAAGCCTCCCATGTACATATAAATCTAAAGAACCAATTTCAAATTTTAATTTTTTTTAAAGTGATTTTTAAAGAAGTTTTTTTTGCTGCCCCGGCTGCCCGACGAACAATGAAAATGACATATCATGCAATAACTTTTTAACCATGTAGTCAAAAGTTACGAAAATTATTGGACCTTAAAGCTACTCCTCGGGAACATCTTATGTGGAAATTTCAAAGAAGAAAAAGAAAAATTCTGGTCATAGTGAGCTGCCCCAAATCGCTATGTTGTCAAAAAATGGTGTTTGGTCCTTTAGGGGTTAACATTGGACTACTTAAAAAATTTCAAATGTGGATTTGATTCAATGATGACATGTATATAATTGACATTTCCAAAACGAGACCATTATCTCTGATTAGGATCAAAATCAAACAAAAAGTCTGCATCCTCCTTCCAACATATTATATACATACCAAATTAAAGGGAGGGATTGTAGACAAGTTGTCCATTCAAATACTATAACATTTTGTCTAATATATAATATATAACATGTCAACATGAACTCGTATCCATCTAATAAAAACATTCTTAGAATATATCAAGAAATTAGAGAGTATTATGGAACCATGTCTAGCATCATAGACATGGACAAATGCACACTATGTTGGACCAATATAGATTGTCATAGTCCTTATTTCAATGTGATTTTTTGAAAGTCTTGTAAATTTAAAAATATACAAGTTGTAGAACATCAAAAAGGACACATATTAATGTTGTATACTTGATGATCTAAAAATACAAAATAAATTTTGCAAAATTGTTCATACACTATTTATAAAAGGCTTTGAAATGTACTCTTTACATATTATCACAATCCTTAGCATTGAAGATAAAGACTCATCAATCTATTAGGAATTCAAATATTTTGCAAAAGAAAGACTTATATTTAAATAGATAAATACGTAATCAAATGTTTTGATTTAAAATACATAGAATTGTATCCTAAATTTGTAGATATGGACTAATTTATGTATCATTATCTTATCAGAATAGTGTTGATTTTCGGGAGTACATTAGACATAAGGTGGGTACACCCAAAACCGCCACTTTTTGCTACTGAGCCTAGTTAATACTATTAGACTGGTCAAATTTTCACATGTTCTTGTTGGCAAGTGAAAGGAGGTTCCAACGCACCAGAGAACGTGGCATTTGGACATCATATGCAAAAGTTATTAAGGGTCAAAGTTTGTTTCTGAAAGCGCTCCATCCAAATAGGTACAAAACTGATTTTGGAAATGTACACATCATGTAGATGGCGCTTTAAGGTCAGGTGCCATTTTGG
Organism: Antitrichia curtipendula; assembly: GCA_951230915.1. NCBI lineage: Eukaryota > Viridiplantae > Streptophyta > Bryopsida > Hypnales > Leucodontaceae > Antitrichia > Antitrichia curtipendula. Next base: position 22,995,301 of record OX579635.1, read on the forward strand.
GGGTACCTACCTTACTCAAAATCAACTTTACACAAATCTATCTTATCAAAATAATTGTTATAAATATTTTTAAAGATGATCTAACTTTCAATAGAGATAATTTTCATTATAATCAATTCTATAATTTATTAAAGTAAATCAAAATTTGATGTCATCTTTGAAGTTTTTATATATAAATATACAAAGAAAATTTTGACTAAAATTTTCATCTTTTGTTTTAATACATTATAAAAAAATTATAGAAAAAAAATCAAAAATTTAAAGATCATATGCAAATAAAATGAAATGGACTTTTATGTATATATTTATGTCAATTTTGATCCAGCATGGTGTGCATTTGTCCAAGCATATTCAACACAACATACAATTTGATAAACATCATATAAAATAGACATGGACCAAAACAACGATGCTACTGTGTGGCATGAACATGCAAGCATGTGAGCCTTGAGCATATGTAAAATAGATATCCTACAACCATTGAAGGTGCTTATAATATAAGCATTTATAACATAGTTACACTACAATCATGGAAGGTTTTTATAATATAGACACCTATAACATAGGTGTATAGACTTCTATGTTCATAGGCTCAAGCTCCTAGACTCACATAGTAGCAACCCTCTGGATCAAAACGTGTCTAATAAGAAAATCCTAATGCAAAAGACCAAAGACAAAATTAAAATAGACCACTTAAACCATCTTTCAAATTGATGTTCCAACCAACTTCTAATTTGTATTTGTTGTCATTAATCCTTTGTGGTACAACACACTATAATATAGTCTCATTTTTGCATACTTTGTACAATCCAAAAATTTGGAAAATAAAATAATGGAGGCTCTCTATAAACAATGCTCTAGAAAAAACTCATAGAGCAAAAATAAAGATTTTTCTATACACATGGCAACACAACACTATATGTCTAATATATTATGGGGACGCTATTTGTCATCTAGCCATGCCCATCAACATTTGTATTCCTATTGCGAATCTTTTATTGCCACTGAAATTTTTTAAGATGAAAAACTTTCAATAGGTGTGTGTTTTGATCTTCTAAATAATGTCCAAATCCAAATGATCAAGTGACTATTTTATGTCATTTTTTTATGCACTTTCAATGACAATGCTCTCACATTTTAATTCCATTTCAAATAAAGATTATATATTCGATGGGCAAATTGACCATTTGCACTACGGACTATGGATGTCTTTTACATGCTCTCTTTTATCATAGTTTTCTTTCAATACAAAAGGTAGATTATGATCTATTTTTTACACACAACATGTCTAATATTTTATAATTAACTTTTAAGCTAAAAGTTGAGAATTTTTTTTTAAACCGACTTCAAACTAAATACCTATAAAAATCTATACGACAATACAAATATAAAAGAAATAAAGAACTAATATAAAAATTTGAAAAATATTTATATAGAGGAAAAATAAAAATAATTTTTTTTTGAGCTCATGACATGTTTGCATTCATCGATTGTTCAAAATTTGAACATAAGGTCCTTCAAGGATTAAGTGATTGACAATCTATGAAGTACATTCCACCATCCTTGAAAAATTAAACTCCTCTAGATTCAAAATTTTAACAAATTTTATCAAACATTGGATGTATGGAAAAAGAGATGCAATGATTTGAAGTTGATCATGGATTTGCCCAAATTTAAAAATTGCATCTCAGATATAGTGAAATATATCCCATTAGAATAGTTGGAACTTTGCAAATTCAAATGTGCATTCAATTATAAAGCTTTCCTAAGATAATGAACTCTTTCCAAATCTAATTTGTAATTGAACAAAAAAATTGAATATAATGGAAGATGGAACTCAACATGAGTTTATTTGAGTATTTTACCTAATTAGAACTTTCATTGTCTTTGATTGTCAAAATAGAATTCTTCATTGGATGAAATTCAGCTAATCTTTAGGGTTGTGAATTCTCCAAGGTCTTGAATTGTAAGAACTGGACCACAACAACAATCTTACATGGCCGAGAGATTGCCACATCAAATAATTAAAAATTATTATTATTATTATTATTATTTTAAATTAAAGTTATTTTATTATTATTACTTATTTTAGACAACATTGGCTGGTTTATAGTATAGGGAATGGTCTTGAAACACCTTCCAATGCCTCCAAAAAACATCTAACGTAAAGTCCCATTCTTCCTACAAGGGATGGAATGGATTTTGAATAGGCTCCTACAATCTCAATTTTTATTGTGGTATTTTTAATTTTGGGGGGAATGTAATTTTTTTATTTCAATAGTTACAGTATGTGCTTGGGAGCAAAAGTTATGCCACAATGACCTCAAATGGCTAAGCTCAAGTAAGAAAACAATTCACCAAATTTTTTTATTTAAAATTTAAAATTTATTTCTTTGAAATTATATTATTGTTCATATAGAAAGTTTATATTCATTCCATTTGAATTATTGATGTGAAATTTATGGAACTTCTTGATTGTAGAAATTATAGCATCTTTTTTTTTTAAATATTGAATTTTCTTTTAATTCAAATTTCAAAAGAAGAAGTTTCAAAGGTTTGGTATACTTACTAGACCAATTTCATTGTTGAAGTTAGTATGCTTCAATTCCATCTTTTGAGTCATTGACCCCTAAAAGTCAATTGTTTATTGAATGGACAATTGAAAATTTGGGTAGATTCTTACAAAATCAATTTGGGTTTGATGTTTTCAAATTTTTGACACAAGGTGTGGACATATATCCCTCTAGTAGTCATATAATTTTTTTTTTCAATCAACTATACAAATCAAAAGTTATGCTACCTTGAATTGTTTTGGCAGCCTAGGAAATTGAGGCATCTTTTGCAAAAATGCTCATCAACTTTTGAAATTTGGCTTTTATATAACTAATAAGATTTGGCGTACAATCTTTTAAAAATTAGTTCCCAAATCACATTTGAAGAAGAGTCAAACTTTGTTAGCTATGTTGAAGTAGTTTCAAAAAAAAATATTTTCTTCTAAATTCAAACCTATTATTTTTCAATTTGTGAAGTCAAAGTTCTTGAAATCTTTTCCAAATATTTCAAATGTTTGTCTTTAATTTTTCATTTTTTGGATTTCAAATAAAAAAATTCCTCATTGCACAAGAAATCATCAAAAAATGACTAGTATAATGCCTATGCAATTAACCTCCTTGCATTGCAAATTGATTTTGAGTAAGCTAGACTCCATATTTGCCTTTGAATGTTTCTGTGAGTGAACCTAACATCATATACTTATAAATGGTCAAAATCTTCATTTTTGTATTGAGAAAAAATTTTACTCAAAGAAGGCTCAAAGTTTGTTGACCTTGTTTTGTAAGAGTGAAAAAAAAAGGTTTTTTATTTCACTTCAAATGTTATAATCTTTCAATCCATTGGATCAAATAATCTGAATTTTTTTTCACATAGCCTTATTTATTTGATACACTTTACTTTGTATCAAATATAACTGGAATTTAGAAAAAGGTTATGACTTTTTATTTTGGGCAATGCATCAAAAATTGACAACTTGGAACTTTTCTTCTTCCAAAACACCTTCCACGTTTACAGGTTAATTAGCAATTTAGTGTTTTTTTTCAATCTCTTATCTGCTTCTACATGACAATTTTTTAAGAATGATAATCAAGTTTGTTGTTTTTGAATTTTTCCCAAAACTGTCAACTCAATTCTTCAACATGATTTTAAGAAGAAATCAAAACCTTTAGTGCAAAAGTTTTAAGTTAAGAAGATTCAAAGTCAAATATTATAGTCATGAAAAGTACATAGAAACTTGTTTTCTTTACTTTAACTCCTAAAGGACTGAGGCCTTTTCTCCATCAAAACCTCGGGGAGGTCACTTAGAGTGTCCATTAGAAACCACGTGCGATCAAAACTTTGGACCCCCTATTTACTTTTTGAATTTTAAATAAAATTAAAAAAAATATATATGAATGGATTTTCCTACTTTGAAAGTTTATGTTTTGAATTATTGATATTTTTATTTGTTAATAATAATTAGTTACAAATTTTTGAAGTAAAAAGATACACTGTAGAACTGAAAAATAACTTTCACACCCCTATATTATATAAGAAAAAATTGTCTAAAAAATGAACAAAAAATTCCTAAAAATAACTCTCTATTGAAAGCTCATTTTGAGTTGAATATTGATTCAATGGTCATCTAAATGTGTTCTCTACAATTGTTTGAGTTGAAAAACATGCCATTTTAGTTCATTTTCAACCTCTTCTAGAAATCATTTCATATTTTATTTGAGTTTGAAATTTTGGCAATAGAAACCTATAGTCATTATTAAACAATGCTCAAAATTTTAGGTTGAAATTATAGTTTATTAGAAACCACTTGTTCGCACGTGGTTTGTTGTAGTAGAACTAAGTGACCTCCCCGAGATCAAAACACACTCAAATCTGCCACTTCTATTGCAAAGAGCAAAAAAACTTTAAAAATTGTTATTTTTTGCAAATCTAACTATAGGGTCTTATAATGGACTAGTAGAAGAATGTATGAAAGAAATTTTAGAAACTTTGACCGCATAGATTGCAAGATATTTGCATCCAAAGTGATGAAACAAGTTTTTTTGCACCTTACTTGACTAAAAATTTTCGCTTTGAACCTTCTTAATTTAAATTTTTTGTACTATCAATTTTTATTTTCTAAGTTTTAATATTGAATAATTGAGTTGGGAATCTAGGAAAAGAAAATCAAAGAAACTAAACATTTATTTTTACTCATTAAAAAATTGTTAAGTAGAAGTAGGTTCAAGATTGAGGAAAAAACTAAATTGTTGATAGCTCTAAGATGAAATTGAAACACAATAATCCCAACAATGAGATTGTTTTAGCAATAAATACAACCCTTTCTAAAAAAAATTGGAAAATTGGAAAAATTGCATTTAGAAATGAATCCTATAAGTTATTTTTTCAAAAAGATGCTTAGATTACCCAAAAAACTAAGATTGTTCATAACTTTCTCATTACTAGTCCAAATAGAATGAATCAAAGCTTCAAATGTAGACAAAAATATATTGTTTTAGGAAAAAAAAACTTAAAATTATTTTGACTTTTGTGATTTTTTTGTGCTGCCTGCTAACCTCCATTTTGGGCTTATTGTGCCATAAATTTTTCTTCTAGGCACCAATTGAAATAAAAATTGTATATCCACAAAGCTCTTGCAAAATTGCACATCTTTAATAGAATTCAAAAAAATTCACTAAAAATTGAGGTTGTAGAAACCTTCCCGGACCCAAATTGTCCTCCGAGGGACAAACGGTCCTTGAGGGGTTAAACGCAAATATCTTAGGGCATCGCCACTCATTCATGGGGAAGCTCTTGGGGTTTGGGCTTGGGTATGGCTGACAAGAATCAAGTGGTCCACCGCGGACCCAACCAAGGATGGAAAGAGTCCAGTTACATTAAAATTGTCTCTCCAAATACTAAGAGAGCGTCCCCGCGATGCTTGTTGGTTCATACTTCATCTTGTCAGATTGTTTGTGGACCATTTCTTACATTTTTTAATCAATTGGCATGTTGGTTGGCTCTTAATTTTGTCAAGTCATTAATGCAAAAGATTTATTTGTTTTGGCATGTTTTTGAAGGTGGGAATGAGTGAAGGACGGAATGTTACAAAAACAACCTATGAGTTGTAAGGCTTAGGCCACCCCATTTTCCCAATCTTGTTTTGGAGGAAATGGGTGGTGATGCCCTTACAATCTATATTGTCAAAGTTTTAGAAATTTCTTCTACATGTTCTTATACTAGTTTAGTGGAAGATCCTACATTTAAATACCCCCAAAAGCAATTTTTAGTTTTTTTTGCTCTTTGCATTAAACATAGCAGTTTTGATTGTTTTTTAAATGGAAAAAAAGACCTTTGGACTTTAGGGGATAACAGAGCCTGTTCCCATGTCATCATAGCCCTCACAATATACTTGACCGAATTACTAATAGTTCTTTATGAAATGGCTTTGAATTCAGTAGTGTATGGATGTACTTTAATAATTAATTTTTCCCATGGCATATACATGCAAGAAATTTAGGGTGAATGACTAGGCAGTATTGTTGTAGAGCACTTGACTTATGTTTGTGGGGTTGAATTTTGACTTTTTCATCAAGTGCACTCAATTAATTTCAATATTGTGTTCTATGATCTCTAAAGGTGGTTAGTGACAAAGTCCATCACAAGATCTGGTATAAATGAAAAATTGTGAATTTTTTAAAATTATACTGATTTGTTTTGCTGTGCACAATACATACATTCCATTGTATGTGTGTTGAATTGCATCATTACTTGTGGGCATTTCACATTACATGCCAAGTCCCAATTTTCTAAGTTCTGGTTTAAGGTCAAACCTCACTCTGGGGGGTGCATAGTAACAGTCATTTAGAAGGGCCCCTACAAAAGGGCCTGAAACCATGCACAACATTTTGAAAATGGAGAAGTTCTTGTGAGCTCTGAAAATTTGATTGCATGTGCTTGGTTTCAAGACTGTGAGCAATCCATAAGGACCACCATTGTGTGTATTTTTTGAGTCATTAATATGTGATTCAATAGCGTAGACTACAATGCTGATTTGTCAGTCCTGCATAAAAGGTACGAGACACAAGGACTCTTTTTTTATTTTTGACACAACAAAGTTGCATGAACATACTTTTATGAGCACTGACAGCATCTTCTTCATCCATTTCTGGACTCTCCTGCTCTATTCAAAGATATGATCCAAGTGATGAATACTCTTGGCTATGCACACAAATAACAACCTATGTACCTTTGCCTTCAAAAATTCATATCTTATTCAGTTGGAATCAAAAATTTATCAAAAAATTGTCATTCTACTACTAGCCTTTCCTGCATCTATGGAAAAAAAAATTCTCAAATATTTGGATAGCCAAACTCAATGGCACATGTATATTTCCCTTTAGATGGTCGATTATTGAACATGTTACTTTAGAAGGTGAATAAAAATTATCAAATGTGAGACTTGAAACTTTATTGTGTCAATATCAAAGTCCCGATTGGTCTCTTGAACAATATGATATAGCAATTTAGGGCCCAAAAATTGGGTCAAAAAGTCAAAAATTCTATATTTGAGGCATTTTCAACATCAAATCAAAATTAGATAGAATGATTTGGAAAAAATTTCAACTCACTAGAAATGTTTATAATTCTTTTTATAGTATTTTTTTCTTCATTTTATATTCAAATTTTTTCTTGGAACTTGGAGGCCAATTTGGATTTTTAGTTTGGCTAAACCCAATTTGGCCTCAAATTAAGTCCCACTTCTTTGCCACCAAAACTTCCAAAAAGTGTTGTCATGTAGGCATTTTTGGAGTCATGTGGAACTTGGGACATAGTGAAAAGCCCCAAGTTTAAATTTTTGTTTTCCACCAATCAAATTTTGAGAATTTAGTGGGACTTGGGACACAAAATGAAACCCCTCTTACAATGGGGCATTGTAAAATTGACAATGATTAGTTATTACTACTTCACTTTCTTGTAGCCTATCTCATTTTTTACTAATATGTTGCAGAAACAAAATTGGATCAATTCATGTATGATCTAAAGTCTGCATGAGAGTACTTGAACATTACATGTTTTTCAACCCCTGTGGAGGGCTGCGAGTTCCCCAGGGTTCCCAGACTCTGAAACTATTTGGAATTGCGCTGCAGCAGCTTCGTGACGTGGCCGAGCGACTGCCACGTCATACCCAAAAAAAATTCAAAAATTCAAAAATTCAAAAAAAAAAAAAAAAAAAAAAAAAAAAATATATATATATATATATATATATATATATATATATATATATATATATATATATATATATTTGTTCATCTTGCTTTTCCATTTTAAGATTTTTTTTTTCCATTTTTTTTTTAACGACGGCTATTCTTTTGCTGCCCGGGGAACATCGCCAAGAATAGGCCCAAAATGGCCCTCTAGACCCCCCACCCACCCCAAAGCATCTAATGAGTAGTGTAAACACAATCTGCATAAAGATGATCTCTATAGAACAATGAAATGGTTCATGAAAAGATCCATATCTAGTCAGAGTAGTCATGTGTATCTTCTTTATGGGTAAATTTCCTTGTCTATGTAAGGCCATATTTAAACTATTGTAGTGTTGGGCTTGATGGAGTTACATAGATCTTGTAATAACAATGCTCAACAAACTACACTTTACATTACAAAGCTTTAGAATTTCAAACACATCCTTTGCATTTGAGTTATCAAAATCTTATCACAAAACCAATATGAGATCATCTCCACCCTTGCTTGCCAAACTTGGCACACTCAAATTTTACATCTATTTTTGAAGGGCCCTAAAACTACTCGTCTCTCATCCTTGCTCACTAGTCATGTCCTACGTAGGACACTTGATTATTTGTATACAAATAATCAAGTGACCAATGATCACGTAGAACAAAGGATAAAGCGACTAAACTTAATGATGAATAGTGATTTGAAGGGCCATTGCTTAATGTAGTAAGATTGAGGGGCCAAAAGAATAATTGAAAGGGCTCACTACATTTATCATCCATACTTGGCATGTGACAAACCCCTTTAACCCCTAAAGGCCCAAGGCCTTTTTTCTACCAAAAAACCCCCCAAACTGCCACTTTTTAAGCAAAGAGTGAAAAAAAATTAAAAATTTATTTTTTGCACATCTAACCGTAGGTTCTTACACCTAACTAGTATGAGAATGTGTGGGAAAAATTTCAGAATTCTTGACCGCACAGATTGCAAGATATCTATGTTTAAAGTGAAAAAAACAAATTTTTCAGCACATTGTGGGACCGGATTTTTTGACTTTGAACATTTTTAACTTAAAATTTTTGCACTACAGAGTTTTGAGCTTTAAATCTTTATAGTGGAGAATTGAGTTGAGAGTCTAATTAAAAAAAATCAAATCAAAAAACCATAATTTTCATTATTATAAAAATTATTAAGGAGAAGTAGGTACGAGATAGAAGGAAAATCTAAAGTATTCATATATTTTAGATGGAATTAAAATGCACTAATCCCTATGGTGAGATTGTTCTAGCAAGTAAACTAAACCGTGCAAAAAAAAAAATTGAAAAATTAGAAAAATTGCATTTAGAAATGAATCCTACAAGTTATTTTTTCAAAAAGATGCTCTAACTGCCCGAAAAACAAGAATGTCCATAACTTTCTCATAACAAATCCAAATTAAATGAATCAAAGCTTTCTAGATAGACAAAAATATAATCTATGAGAAAAAAATACTAAAAAAAATACTAAAATAAAAAAGTGCAAATTTTTTTTGCTGCCCATGCTGCCCCCCGTCCCCTGTTTTGAGCTTATTTGGTCATAACGTTTGTTACCGGGCACCGGTTGTGAAAAAAATTATATTCCCACGTAGCTAATCAACTTTTCTACCTCCAAAAAAGTTTCAAAAAATCAGGAGAAAATTGCAGCCCATAGGTACTTGCCCAAAAACGCATTTGTCCCCCGAAGGGACAATGGGCTTTTAGGGGTTAAGAGCCATTGCACAAAATTTTGGACCTACAGAGGGCCCCCTAAATGAGCTTGAAGGGGACTATTCATTGATTTAAATTTTCCTATGCAAATGCTTTATTAATTTCCCTATCTTTTCTCGATATACTGACAGAATCCGTGTGTGAACAATGTTTCATTCACTAGGGTTAGTCAAAAAAGTTTTGATGATGTGGTTGTCGGAAACATATCACTCAGTTTCTAACAACAATGACATGAAAATAGCCAAACATGTCATTGAGAAGCGACCCTCCAAAGGCCCCAAAATTTTCTACAATGCATTGTTGGAGATGCTCTAAATATAGATTCGAAAAGAGTTTGAAGCTCTTGGCCTTGTTACGACTTTAGAAATGAGCCGCAACATCTTTGAAGTGAGGCACTCTTTTCCGTAACGCATTTGTAACATTCTCGAGGAGTAGTGTCAAGTGTCAACACTTTTGGAAAAGGAAAAGGAACGTGGATTCTTTTTTAACGCAATCTTTCCTTTTTGTGCACAATCTTGAGCTTCTCTCAGTTGGGAGGTAACTTCCCCAAAGCGACAAGAAGACAGTTGTTGACCACTCACCAACAACAGTGGGCATCCTCAGTCTTTACATTGAATGACAGAGTTCTTTTAATTTAGTCTCCTTGGAGCCTTTTGTCATCGGGTAGTTGGGAATTTGCTGAATTTTCACATTGCAAAAGAATTTCATGATCATGATTGTGTTCCAGAGGTCATGTTGAGCCAGGTTCTTTATTGCATATATTTCTGCTATTAATCATTTAAAAAAATTGAATTGTCAATCCTCAATAGCTAAGCACTTGAATCTGGGACTTTGCAAGTTGAATTGTACGTTGCATAGTGGGGTCACTTTTGAAACATAAAATTGGCCAAGAATGGATCCATAACCCCACCGAACCCCACCCCACCCCACCCCCCCAAAAGATAAACCAATATAATAATGAACGCTTCAATCAGGAGAACAAGTGATGAAAGCCAAATTCAAGAAATAAGGTACATCAGCTCTATTACCCCCCAGATTTGCTATCTAGGTACCTTGGAGAAGCTATTTGTCAACTCACATTCATTTCAGAGGTTGAAAAGTTTGAGAGAAATCATTTGCAAATAGAATAAAGACACTCCAACAAGAGATAAATTTTCTGGAATTTTTCAAAGTTTGTTGGGACTAAATTGGTAAACTGCGGGTAGACCCATGCTAAACCGCACGATGACGTGTCCCTTCCCCAAGTGTATTGTATTGTCACAATGCTAAAGGGTTGTTAATCCCTAAAGTTCCTTGACTATGTTATCACCAAAAACGTTTAAAAGTTGCCATTTTTAGTACAAGTACCAAATTTTTGAAAAATATCATTTTTCAGCACATGTAACCATAGGATCTTGTAGTACACTACATTGAAAAGATTTGGAAAAAAATTCAGAAATTTCCACCATATAGATTGCAAGATATTAGCATTTGAAGTGACAAAATTCCTTTTTTCAGCCCTACAAAAACCTGGGCAGCTGTACTTCACAAGGTCACATTTGTATGAAAAAATGTCAAGAATGATGGTGCTTCTTTACATTCATTCTTAAAATTCATTCTTAAAGGCAAGTTGGCTACATGCTTGAAAATTTTCAGACCATTTGGAGTTGTACAACATATAAGAAAAAAATAATAAGTAGAAAGATAAAGAGAATGATTCAAAATACTGAATTGTTAACAATTTATTTATGGAATTTAAAAATGCCAATTCCAATGGTTGTAATCTTTTCATAATTTTTATATTTGAAAAAACATAATTTTTAAGATCAGCCCGGACTGCCCAAGTTGAGAAACAAACCACATATTAGGCCATGATTTTTGACTCATATCTCCAAATGTCTTGAAATTTAGTGTACATTAAAGATATTCCTTGTCCATACCTTTTATTAAAATTTGGGCCAAAAACATGAAAATCTCTAGTCACACGTACATGCCCAAAATTTCTATGTTGCCAAAAAATGCAACTTAGTCCTTTAGGGGGTAAGATTGTGATAATAGGTAGGTGACTAACACAAATGGGAGGATCTAGTAGATGCCAAGTTCTTTAGTCGTTGTCTCCACCTTTTACTTTGAGAAATGGAATCACCCATCATTATGACACGACTCATTCTTGGTAAGCATCTTCACCTCCTCTTCAAGAGTTTGTTTTTTATTGGTCCTTTGCTATATAATTAATAGTAAGATAATAAGTTGCGTACAAGCTTTATATAAACATTTGAGAGAAAAGCAACTCCCACATATTGTTGAATAAACCGGGCCACCTTCCAATGGTGAAGCCCAATTTACACCATATACCGCTATCCTTAATCAAGCTACATTGAACAAAGAATGCATATCAGAAACAACTTTCATGCTGTTTTGCACACGTCTTTTGATCGCATGTTCTTTTAAAAAAAAAGCCGAATTGTTTGGTGTCCTTTCCTGATAGAAGCTTCGTGATACAGACCGATGAAATCAACATGGACCCAACCAAATACAAATTTTGTGATGTAACGCATGTCGAAAAGCCCACACGTTGTCGAAAAGCCCACACGTAGAAAAGTTCGCCTCCCAAGATTTGATAGAATCTAAATGATGGATTTCACCATTCTTGAGTGGGGGCAGCAAAGAGCCTCTAAAGAATGTTATGCAAGGTGCTCTTACTCCCAACTCACCCTTAGCAATATCTATCTATTTACTATTAGGGCTTTTCAAATTCAAACACGCAACTGACGCAAGTTAGTGGGGCAGACCTACTTAAAAACCTTGTCTGAAACAGATGTCTTGTATGCAGTAAACAATTTGCAGCAACGACATCAATTTCACTACAAGAATCGAAAAAAGAATGTATTGTTGCACAACTTTTTGTCCAGAATGGATTTTTGTAAACTTTTTAAGGTAGGAGGTCCATAAATCGCTCATCTAAGAGCTGAAGCTGACTTTTGGGGAGGTAGAACTTCTTAAAATATTTTTCAGTAAATTTTCCTTGAAGGGCAAGAGAAACTGGCATCTAACCCTAGTTGTTTCATATTTTTTGAAGCTTTGTGGAATTAGTTATGAATTTCTGAAGTTGCAGAAAAGTGCATTTTTGTGGGCTCTAAAACCGACCACCTCCTCAAATGCACACCACTTGTACATTGGAAAGTGCAAAATGTACCTCTAGAGCTTGATTAATTTTAGAACCCACTCCATTTTAGGACCTCCTACCTTACACCAAAATGATGGTGCAGCTCTGGATCAATTGATTATCAACACACCAATCTTTGGTGGCAACGTGGAAAAGAAATTGCAAGTCTTCTGTAACTTTTGCAGAGTCCAAACCAATAAAAAAAAAAAAAAAGGTTCAAATGGATGATTTGACCCAATCTAGTATTAACCAAGCTTGCCACTAATTCACAAACACCATGCCTTTTCATACAACAAACATGCACTTCATGCATGGCCATCATGGCATAACATTCCAGACTCCTGAAGAGGTACTTTACATGAAGAATCTGGATTCTTTTTAGCAGCACCCAAGCATCCTTAAAAAAAAGAAAAAAAAAGCCACTTACAAGCATCATGTGCACTTTTGAGTCGTATAGGGTGGGCACCCCCCAAATGTGTCACTGACCCTAAACCATCATCACTCTGTACATCTCCCAAATTTATATCTCCCAAATTAATTATGTATCTATGTAGGAGAAAGTTTGTTCTTTCTTTCATAACTTTTGCATACAATTTCAAAAGACAATTTTGGACACTTTTTGAGAAAAATAGTCAAAGACTTGTAGGAGTTAAATGAAAGGTTTATGATAGTTATACCTCAATAAGTGATATGACCCCAATTGCAATGAAGGGGATCAATTGAGATTGAATAATACTATTGGAATGTATGTTTCTCATGGCATTACTCGAGAGGATTCTCAACCTCTTTTCTCATCCAAAAAACCAAAAGAAATTATTTTAAAAATGATGACATGGACAAGGTCGTTTAGATGTATCTTAGTACATCTAAACGAAAAAATGAGAAATGAGAAAGTACAATTTTGAGCCTTCAATATTTTCTTCAAAAGGCAACAAAGAATTACTCAATCTTGGAAAAGAGTCAAAACTTGTTCGCTAATTCTCAACCGTTTATCTACAACAAACTTTTGAAAAACTCTTGTGTAAGTTTTTAGAGGAATTTCAAATCCAATATGAAACCAGTTCTTTGAGTTGAAAATCAAACTCAAGTTTTAAATTCAATGAAATTATATTCAGCTTCAAAACTTCAAAATGGTGCATGCTGTGAACGATTGATGATTTGCCTTAGAAATGGGGTGATGATAGGAGACATTAAAAAGAGTACCACCTCACTCTAATGTCATCGTTGATACACTTGATCATTTAGTTTAACTGAAATTTTGTTGGCCAATCGCCCAACCTACCACAAGGAGTGTTGATAAGCAATATGTGGAACCCCAGAAGCTAGAATGTAAGAAAATCAGCTGAAAAAATAACAAAAGAATCTTGATTTTGCTCTTGGGTGGAGTAGAGTGAAAAGAAGGTCATGTTCAAGTTCTGATTCCATAAACCCACCTTGCCAAGCAGGATATTCAAATCAACATTCTAAGAAAAAGACAATTCACCAGCTCGACAACATCGTCAAGACCTCAGATAATCCATTGAAGATACCCTAATAATGGATGTGTGAAACCCACTATTATGTGTGCAGAATGGAAGACTGCAAGGAAATTAATGAGGAGAGAAGGGTCTAAACTGACCAGATATGTCGGATGTAAAAAACTTGGAAAGGGGCTTCAACGACGCTGAAGGAAATTAGTAATTTGTGGCGCTTCTGGAGCTTTCCTGTATAAACCATACTTGAATTACAAACAACACTGATACAGCTGCGTTTGCAATTTTCAGTAGAAGGTTCCTTTTTGGTCAAGGAAAGCCGCTGGTAAATTTGAAAGAAGTAAAAGGTCCTTGTTCGCTTTAGGCACATTCCGAATAAATCTTTTCTTACTATGAACCATATGGTTTTGCATTGACCCTGGCAATAACAGAAATCCGACAAGTTAGAAGCACAGATAATGTTCTACTTGAATCAAAGCGCTGCTTCAAGTAAAAAGCGCTGCTAATGGTTACTATGACTAAACGATTAGTTATCAACTCCCACTCAGATTCCTGTCGATGGTTTATACACAAGCGAGGATGTAGCAGTTTTCTTAAACCCTAAAGGACCAAGAGGTTCAAATTGCGCTTCATGCATTTCTTAGTAGTTTTGAGCAGGTTCGGTACTTTCTCACATTCGACTTTATTCAGTTCTTGATTAACAAATGCAATGCTCTTCACTGAATTCGGTGATATAAAATTTGACCACATATGAATTGAATATTTCACAGTATTGTCTCTTTCAAACCTAGAATTCTTCGACCTCTAGGGTTTGAATAGTTTGCACTGTAAATCCAATGTATTGATAGCTTATATGAGTCATGTTAGATCACAGCATTTTGAAAATAAATAACAGCAGGCGCATTTCATGAGCAACATCACTCTCTTTAGTCGTGAAAAATATGAGTGATGAATGTCTCTTGATGGATCAAAGACAGAGTACAGAAGATTTCAAACGGCAAAAAAAACTGAGGACTCACCTTCGGAGATATTCGGAGATAACAGCATCAGCATCCAACGTCTCAATGCGTTCGCTTAAGGCGGCCGCATCATCAATTGCGCGTTCCATCTGAGCTTCGTTTTCCTGTAGGAAAGGCGAGGAATAATTTCAAAAAATTATAGTTTGATAAAAAAAATATGACTTCAGTATTTCTGACAACATCGGTTGACAAACTGAACAGAATATAACCAAGTGGGGAGTCGAGGGCATCTATCCATCGTTCCCAGAATTAATTCTGTTTAAGCTCCACCAGATTGATGAAGATCAGTAACAAAAGAGACTCTCGAGCTAACCAGGACATCAAAAATCGGTAGATGTTAATTGACGTAAAATTTGGTGACCTGCACCTTGTACCTTGGAGTTTATCAAGTTCAGTGCATGTTGCGCCATGCGCACCACAAAGGAATGTAAGTCTTGCTTCTTCTGCAATGGTAATCCACAGCTTGCACGGTTACAGCACATCATGGAACGTACATAGGAACTATAAACTTTGCTCAGTAAATTGGTCACCTCATTTAACAGGAAGCCAGCAACTGACTTTTCTCCTCCGCAAGCTGCTTTGTTTTAGTTAGCAGCTGGCAGTAAGAGAATTTTTAACTTATATTCATGTGCTAATCAATATTTTTTATTTATTAATAAAATTGACAATCTTAATCAAAACACTAGTATCTTCGTACATCCATAAACTCTGTTCATTCATCTATATCTCCAGATTTAATTCAATTATATCTATAAAGTGCGAGTCTTTTAACTTTTATTTATATAAACCTAACGGTAGCAGGGCACAAAAAGCCTAACCATTAACTATTAACTATCTCCTTTTTATTTTGTATGGAGTAGCAAAAAAAGATAACTAATATAGAGATTTAACCTTATAGAGCGATAACCAATTAGCCATTATGGAGAATCAACTGCACCACGCATTCTCTAGCCTTTCGATCGTAAAATTCAGCTCTACGTGCAAGATTTCTCATTTACGACATAAACATCAAATGATGCAAGTAGCAACAGTATGCCAACTTCCTTGAGCTACCGCTATGAAAGGTTGTTTATACAAAAAACTTGTGTCAACAGCCTGATTTGAATCATGATGAAGAGGTCAGAAATGTAAAAGTTGCATGGACTGGACCATTCCAAGGAGGAGATTGTAACTATCGGAAGAAAATCACCTGGTATTTAATAGGGCATGCCGCACGGCACTTGATCGTTTGAGCAGACCGGATACTATCGCAGATTTCACACACCTCCTCACTCAAGTATCGGCGCACTTTCCCCTGTGACATTACTAAGTGAAATGTACGAGAGAAGATAGAGCTTTCAACAAATTGCTGAATCTTCTCATAAAAATACTCTTAGCAGTACAAAATGGTTACTCAGGGTTAATAAGTACTGGTCAAGGCAACAAGCTTTAGATAACAAGAAATTCTATACCTTGATTGATGCAAAACCTATTTTTATTCAATTTACCTTGTTTTGTTCAATGTCAACTCTACACTAGTCCAAGTAACGAGAATGAGCATGAGCATGCTAAAATCATTTGCGATAGCAAGAATTCAAGCAACCTCATTGAGTTATTGAGGTGGATTGGACAACTGTTCCCTCAAATGCATTATAAGGTGTCATAAATGCCATGGATTATTTTGAACTCCTTATCTCACCCCTAGGTGAACATGGCGTTGGTTTGAATTTTTAAGCTTGTTGCTTCGACTGTGCAATCTAAACTGCCCTAATATGGAGCTAACAGGCAGCACTGAAAGCAGGTGATTGTGAATCTACCAGCATATTCCATATCAAACAGGAGATGAAACTTGTCAACGTACCCGTTTTATTTTTATTACAAATTGGTGCCTCAGGTAGCTGCGGACGATAGACGTTATTTTGGAGAGGGGCAAGCGGCGATGACAGTTGAAATTTTCACCCTTCAGGTTGTACAACGCAGCATTAGTGATGAGAAGCACTCTCTTTCCCGTCCTCAGCCATTGAAGGAATTTGTGACCACTTAGCGCACCATAAAATTTCACAACATGTCCGCTGAATTTGACATATTCCTTCTCTGCACCTGCGGCGTCAGGCTGTCCACATTAGAATTATCCTTATTATCATTCAAAGTGCGGTGCAGACCTTGTAGCTAAAAGCAAGGTTGAATATAACGAATAATGCCATGAATGAGTGTTGGCTCTCGCCTTTTTTGGTGGTGCAATAGCGAATCTGAAATAGTGCTCAACCTTTAAGAATAACTCTATTATCAGTAGATTTTTCAAGCAACTGCAATGAGCTTCCCTGTCCCTTCCGATAGATCAGGGAAATTATATGAGACCTGCCCCCACACTCCACATGGCTGCCAGATTTCAACAGAAATTTGAACATTGCACCATACGGCTCTTCTTATTTTACATTTCGGGATTAATTTATGCAATCTGCTACACCGACCAGATCATGCTTTGACTCTTACCAAATTTTGAGAGGCAAGATCGGATAAGAATGTTTTCTTGAAGATTGAGCTGATCATAAATCTCTATTTCCATGCCTCGAAATCGCGATTCCAAAGATCACTTTTTCGAAGACACTGGCTTCCTACACAATTCCTACTTGCAATTCTCAATCATTTCCTACCACAATCATTGTTCGTAAAGTATAGAATTCGCCTTAAAACCGGACCTATTCTAATACTGTAGCAGGATGCGACCATTTGAAAAAAATCAAATGAGAGACAATGCGAGCACACAAAGTAGAGGCAATGCAATTTGTCATAAGGGAAATTAATGTCACCTCCCAGACGGAAATGAATCGCAAAGAAATAAGGAAGTAAGAGCACCTGAAAAGCCTGCTTGCGCGTGAAGACCGTCTCTCTTCCGCTCCCAGAACAGCCCTTCAACTTCCAAACAGAAAACAAGAGCGTGCAAATATGCAATTCGCTACCATTTCCGTAGAAAGATTCCGCATCCACCTCATAATGCTTACTCTCCGCAAGCAATGCAAAATATTCCACCATTGACTGCGGATACTTCATCTCCGAGAGCTTCAGACTACTCATTTGCCGAGCTTTCACTGTAAACTGATGACTTGCGTCAACAAAGAGCAGATTTCAATTCAACATGCGTGAACTTTCAAATTCACAAGCAATGCTCCTCAATTTCAATTTCACATGCGTGAACTTTCAAATTACAAGCCATGTTCCTCAATTTCAATTTCACATGCGTGATTTTTCAAATTTACAAGCTTGATCCTCAAATTCAAACCGCAATGTAATTCGCGCAAAGAGATGTTAGAAATTTTCAAAATCAAAGAGTTGAGACGTGAGAATGCTTACCGCATATATAACAACATCCGCATTGCTTCAGAACCTGGACTTGCCGAGAAAACAGAGACGAATCTAATGCTGTAAAGCATGAACTGTAATGCCTTGTTGTTATTCACATCCTCAAATACAATACGATGTGCTAAGCATGGTGCGACATACGGTATCCTTCGGTGCAAAACTGAAGCTCGCAAACCCTAAAACCCTAAAACTTAAAAAACTTAAACTTGGAACTTGGCACGAGCATACCCTTCGTTTTTTTTATTTTCCTTGGCTTCTCTTTGAGGGGGGGTTCTCGTAAGCTTTAGGTTTTAAAAGTCCAAAGTTTCCATTAAAGAGACACGTAAGTTAAGCCACCTTGCTGAGGCCATTTGACTATTTCTGTCAGTGGAAAAATGGCCCTCCCGTGGTCATGAAAGAAGTTCGAAAGTGCTTTGTTTGAATAAACAAAGCAATATCCCTTTGGGGAATGTGACCATGCCACTTTGGGGATGTGCTAGTCGTAGCTTTGGAATATCTTAGTTAGAGAGACTCCAATCGGGTCATACTTTTGGACAATGCAATTGCTAAAGAATGTAACCATTTGGGGGCCTTGACTCAGTGTGACCAATTAAAAAAATATATGCCTTTCTCGAATGTGATAGTGGCAGTTTTGGAGTGTACTTGCATTAGCTTTTGAATATCTTAGTTAGAGACCCAAATGGAGGTTGTACTCTTGGAGAATGCAATTGTTAAAGAATGTGAGAAAGTGATAGTTTTGGGGTGTACTTGCAATAGCTTTGGAATATCTTAGTTAGAGACCCAAATGGAGGTTGAACTTTTGGAGAATGCAATTGCTAAAGACTGTGAGAATGTGCCCCTTTGGAAGCCTTGACATAGTGTTGCAGTTTTTGGAGGTGCCAGCAATAGCTTCAGAATGTCTTAGTTAGAGACTCAAATTGGGGTCAAACTTTTGGAGAATGCAACTACTAAAGAATGTGATCCTCTAGGGGCCTTGACTTAGTGTGACTAATTTAAGAAAATACTTTGATCATATTAGGTGAAGAAGGTGACCATTATGGATTTTGAATTTATTTTATTTTTAGGGGGGGAGGCTGGGAGGTATTTGTGGGCTTCAAGACATACTACTTCGAAAATGTATTACTAACTCATACTTTATCAAAAAAGAATACGATTTCAATTCCTACTAGTTGGTATACAATATTTCTCCAAAAAATTTGGGACGACGGTGGAGGGGAGATTTAAAAAAAAAAAGACTTCCTCAATTCCCGAATGGGACAATCGTAAATTGTGGAATCAATGGAGGTGGACATACATACTTTATTGATATATACATGCATACATACACATACGTGCACTTTTTGTGACACATGCTCACGGGCTCCAAGCCGCGCAACCAATTAACTTGCCCCCAACTAGGACAACATGGAGGAGTTCCGTCTGTTTATTCCACCTGCTTTTTTCTATTGACGCATTAAAACAATTGCCAGTTTGCCACCTGTCCGTCCGTGCCGCCCCTCCGTCGACCCGCCAGGGCGATCAATTTCCTGTAGCGGAAGGCATCATTTTCAAGTCAGAGCCATGCACTTGCAGGGCAGGGCAGGGCAGGGACTCAGGGAGTGCAGACCCTCACTGAGAGCATGAAATAATAAGTATCCCCATTGCCCAACAATGAGTGGGCTAACTGATAGGGCAGCGAATGATGAATTGGTATCAGGGGAACCAAACACTCAACAATAACAATAATACTCCATAATAAATTAATTAATCCACGGACTAAAAACTATGGTGTAGAATAATAATAATAATAATAATTAAACAATCAATTTTAGTTCACGGACTAAATAAATAAACTAGGTGTACTATAATAATTAATAATTGGAAGAGGAGGAAAAAAAAAGAGTTATTAATTTGTCCACAGACTAAACTATGTGCTGATAATCTCTTTGTCCGTGTACAGGTCTAATCAAAAGCTGCTGCAAGTGCCCGCAGCATCGGCCCACAGACCACGGACCTCTCACCGGGACTTTTGTCTATTTGTGTTTGGAGTCCCCCATTGGGAATCGGTTCGCTAACCGCAACCGATTCCCAATGGGGGGGGCTCCGGTGATGGTCCCGAGATGGTGGCCCTGGCAATAGCCCCGGCTCTCCTTCAGGTAAACTCTCATGACGTAAATAATAATGCAACAGCCATGTCGAGTATTGCTTTCATGCAGAAAAAAAAAATTATTTTTTTAAAACACTCATAGGAGGAACGGTTCTTAACTGAAAATGTGGGAGTCTTTCTACATTGTGATTTTTGAATTTTTGAATTTTGAATTTTTATTTTATTTGTTCAAAGATCTAGCTAGGGAAATCAATTCATTCCTGAACTGAACCTTCTCATGAATGGGATTAAATCCTCCGTGGAGAAGGACAGAGAAATAAAACAAACGGACTAATAAGTATGAACGTTGTGATGGTTTTGAATTAATTCCTTTTTAAGGTCCTTAGGATGAGGTGGGGACTGGTAGTAAAAAGGTGAACCAGCCCATTACCACCACCACCTTTCTCAATTCCACCCTCATGTACATGTGGGGTACATTTCCCCTCTGAAATGTATCCCACAGGTACATGAGGTCGAAATTCAGAGGGTGGTTGAAATGTGCCCCATGGGTACATGAGGGTGGAATTGAGAAGGTGACTGAAATATTCCCCATATTGGGTACGTGCGGCCAGAATTGAGAGGGTGGCAGTAATGGGCTGGTTCACCTTTAAGCTTACGTTCTTAATCTGCATGACTGAAATCCCGCGGGCGAGCGTGAGCACGAGCCATTGTGACTTTGACTTGATCAACTGATAAAATGGCAACTTGGGGACTGAAGCAGGATTGGAAAGCCTGCGAGGACATTGAAAGGGGTGATGTTGGAAGGACTCCCACTAGAGCTGACAATGGAACAATTAGGTCAGTGGGGGGAGTCAATTCGCCTCTGGAAAAAGGCTGGAGACGCTTATCAGGACAATTGACATAACCGGCGGAACCAGTATAAACAGTCAGGTTTTAGAGATTGACTAAAATCAAGCAATTAGCTAGAAAAAGGGATTAGCAGCTCCCAGGTGTCAGTATAATTCCCCTCAATAGCACGCTCTTCAGTGATCCCATTGGCATGTAGAACTGGTGTATATATTTTTTTTTAAAGAAAATCATGTGTTTCAACTTGCAAAATTTATGACTAATTCCATGGAGGTCCAAAAACTATGAAAATGACTGGCATGGGTTCCATGCCAATGCCATTCCCCTTTCTAGAAGTTTCGTTTCCGTTCCTCTAAAAGGTCACTTTAAGAGCAGACTGCCTTCATTCCCAATTCTGCAATCACACGTGATGCACATACAATAAATAAGAGTTCGGGGCTCCGAGCAAGTCCATGATATGTATGTATCCCTGATTTCCTCACTGACTCTTGTGTCCATCCACTTTATGACTCCGTGGACCTCTAGGGGTTTGGTTAACCCTCGGTGGGAGGGAGGGAGTTATGTATGCTGGCAAATCAGACCGGTTTCTTTCCCACTGATTGCTTGAATGCATCACATCCCCGAGCTGTTAGGAGTAACCTAATGTCACGGGGGTCGTTATTGCCCACCAGCTAAGTAACCCCGTCGACTGTGATGGTTTTGAATTCTGCATCAAAGCTGGTATACATAATCGTGTGGTTTCATTTGCTCACAGTTCAGCTGCCACTTGTGTATCATGGATTGAAGTGTGAAGTAACATAGAAAGATAATTACCAGTCACTAGTAAGTTACCTGCCCCCGGACCTTAAATTTTGGTCCCAAAACGAAGTGGATATAACTTTTGGCTTGTTGTGCCTATAGTCACTACTATTAATACGACTAGACAAATTTCTTGTTTTCTTGTTGGTAAGTGAAAGGAGGTTCCAATGCACCAAATAAGTGATCAACATTTGGATATCATATGTAGAAGCTATGAAGGGTCTAACTTTTTTTTGGTAGATGTTCTAAACTCCTTTCTTCAACATATGTACATATTGATTTTAGAGATGTACACAAAGCAATGATAACGGTTTTAGGTAGGGTGCGATTTGGGGGTATTACCTGCCTTAATCTTGAAAGGACATTGTGAGCCCCTCGGGACTTCTAACGAAGGAATAACGAGAAATATGAGTGTTGTGTGAATGGCTCTTTTCGAAAATTGTTGTGTTTGTTTCCTCTTCTCTGTATGTATTGAATTCGGTTGCATTTCTTTGAAGTTTCCATCACCATAGTGAGAGTGTTGTGGGTTGAGAGGTGGTCCGGGGGGGGGGAGAGACATTTCTTTACGAGGTTGCCTGAGAGGAGAAAGACGTTCAACCAAAATTGAAATCATTATGGCGGATTCCTCAGGTTGACCAAGAGGAATAGAGCAAGGGCAAAATCTTCCTCAATATTTAAATTTTAACAAACCCAACCATAGAATCTTTTAATTAACTTGTTCATGTACATTGTTCAAAATTTTAGAATGAATATCCCAACCAATCGCAAGTTCAATGTGCCCAAACTTCAAAATGTAGGCTTTTCTAGCCCTTCCAAAAGGTGAAGTTATATCTTTCAACATTTTAAGAAAAAACTCGTATGTCCTATAATTTGTGCATTTTAGGCAATATATTTGAAAATGGATTTAAAACGTTCGTAAGAAAATTTAACCAATTTTTTTTCCTATTCATCTTTTAAAAATTTATAAAGTAGAAGGTAGTGTTGAATGGAAGGAAAAAACTAATTTGCTAATTATAACTTTTACAAGAAGTTGAAAATTCTTAATCCCAATGGTGAAAACATTCTAGTAAACAATTAGTATTTTTAAATTTCTTTTCTTATTTGAGAATTTATCTTTTTTTCAATTGAGAGCAAAAGATAACTTTATATGTTTTTTCTATCTTCAATGTCTGTAAAATAAAACTCTTCATAACTTTTACTTCATCGTTTGGAATTGAATGGTTCAAATGTTTTCAAGTTGGTATCAACCTATAAAATTTCAAATAAATAACTAATATTTTATTAGAATATATTTTTATTGTCCAACTTGACATTAAAATTGAAGAAAAAAAACTTCTAACTTTTGCAATATTTATCAAAATGACATGAAACAAAACTTCACATGTAGATTATGATGAGTAGCATCCATCCTAAAAAATTCATGCAAAAATTTCATATTGTGAAAGCCCAAAGTGGACTCCTTGGTCTCCCCAAGTTGGCTGCCCGAGTTCTCGAAAAGCCCAAAGTGGTCTCCTTGGTCCTTTAGGGGTTTAAGCTTGAGTGAGCAATTGTACCACACTGCTGATTTCTCTTCATAAATCAAGATGACAAAACCACACTAATTCACAAATTGGAGTTCTGTCACCTAACTTATATGGGATGATGGAAATGGAGTACCCGGCTTTAATTATCAACGCAAGCAAGCAACAATGCCGTAGAGCAATTTTTGTCTTGTTTAATTGGCGATAAAATCCATCTCTCATCTCAGCTTCAAGCTGAGCAACTTGAGCAATCATATCCAGTTTTTAATTTCTGGTTGAGAATTATAAAGGTTACCAAACCGGACCAAGTTCACAAGAGTTTTGTCACCTATATGGGATGATGGATCATGGGCTTTCAATTGGGAGGGTACGACGTAAACTTGTATTTTGTACAATGTATTCATGTATTATCACCATCATTTCTCATTCATCCAATAAATTCAGCAATGAAAGAAATTATGTGAATCATGTCTCATTCATCCAATAAACCCAATAAGACATTTGCCAATTATCAAAATTCATGAAGGAAAGAAATTGATTGATTGTGCGGACACATGTCTAGTAGTTCATGATCGCCATAGGAGGAGCTCGAGGAGGAGGCAATGAGAGCATATACTTGGATGATAAACTTCACCTTTCAATGCACAATCAACCAATTTATGGGGTGCTTGAATGAGAGGGGGGATTAATTTTTTTATTGGTTTATCATTTTGTTTCAATATTATAAACTAAAATCTCTATAGATAAAAATTATAATTTTGAAGAAAAGAGTTAAGTGTGATTAGTTTTTTTAAAGTATTTATTATTAGGAGACAATATTGAAGTTTTTAGTATGAAATCTTTTGCTTTTTTTCTCACATCGTTATCATCACTAATGGTTTTCACATTTATTGAATTGAATCAAACTATAAGTTGAACTTCCATTTCAAATTGGCAATTTGTAGTCTCTACACAATCATGGCACATCCAAATTATGTTTCTAGAATGGTTAAGAGGTTATATTAAGCAATATATAACCTTGAATACAATTTTTTGTCACCCATTCTATAGAATTTCATGTCAATTCTTCATTCACTCCAATCCTTTTGTGTGAAGCTAGAATGATTGTGTCATTAAACCTTCATTTGGTGCCACATCTACAACCCATTACAACCATTCTTTAATTTTATGGCAAATATGGAAGGTGTAAGCTATCTATAAATGATTCCAGTCTCATTTTAAAAAGTGAGCCCTTTACATTCTTGCCTAAAATGTTCAACCTTTATTCAAACAAATCTATAGTCAATTATGAGGACACATATTTGAGCACACTGAAAATTTATAGTTTTTTTCATGCAATATCCAAAAATGCATTAAAAAAAAAAATCTAAAATCCCCATTCAAACAAGATTCAACAATAACTTTTGTAGTTCAATAGCAGGGGCCATGTTCAAACCTAATGTGTTTTTCTTGGCAAACTTTTTTGTCACCTTGTTATTTTGTCATTTTGCTATAGAGAAAACACAAGGGTTATTTTTTTTACATAATTTTTTTATTTATTTACAAAATAGACTAACTATTGCCATGTCTATAATTTCTAAAGTTTTTTTTGAGCTCCCATGGAGCTCTTTGAAAGCTTGGATAGGTTCATATGAAGTCAATTTTGAGTGGATGAAAACAAATTCTTACCAAAGATGCACATTCTATAAGGTTTCCAACAATTTAACTTATTTTCAATTGGGTGCCAGGATAAAAAGTTATAGGACTCAAAAGGCTTAGGGCAATGTGGGCAACATGCTAATAGAGAAAGCAATCAGTTGAGTAGATAGTCAAGTAAGTTGTAAAGTTTTTTCATTGATTTTACAATCTTGCAATCTAAAAAGCCAAATGACATAAATTCTTCCGCACATTCTTATTGTATTATAGAAAAATAATTTGTAGTTGAAAATGAAAAAAATATTCTTTTCTCAATTTTCACTCAATGCACTAAAAATGGCAATTTTAGAACAATTTCGTAACCATTACTACAAATTATAGTATAAATTAATGAGATATTTTTTTAATTAAATATTTTTTGGATTTAGAGAAGAAAAAACTTTTGATGATTGTTGGGATTTTTCATTCTTCCAAAAAATGAGTACTCCAAAAAATTGGTATCTTACTCATTTAGTTGCTTTAAGGGTGACATCTTCTTAGTATAAGATGGTTTTAGGTATGTTAGACACCTCCTTTATTTAAAAAATTGGTATGCAAGTACAATGGTCATAGTTCCCAAAGTTGGATAGTGCCTCCTTCTCAAACAATTGGGTCTAACTAACTAGATGTTGACCCTAATAGATATTGGCCAAAATTTATATTCTTCTATCTTCAAACCTTATAATCTTGCAATCTACATAGTCAAATGTCTGAATTTTTTCCATAAATTTCTATAGTATTCTAGTTCAAATTTATATGGTTGAAAGTTTGAAAAATGTTTTAAATTTCAATTATGCTCAATTCACTAGAAAGTGAAAAAATAGTAAAAAAACTTTAGGGGGTAAGTCAATAGCCAAATTTCACCTAGGTATCACCTACATTCCATATAAATATCACCAAGTATCATCTAAATATTACATGAGTATCAAAGAAGTAGTTGGCTATTTATTCATAATGAAAAAAATCATTGCTCAAACCATTATTCAAACCATTTTATCCCTTCAGTACTTGAAATCTTGTTTTGATTTTTTGCATATTTTTCTTAAGTCTTTATAATTTATATTATTTATCTAAATTTCATCAAATTCACTATAAAGAAAGTATATTTTCTTAAATGTCAAGCATTGGTTTGGATGAATGAGAAGTTGTGTGGTTTAAGAAGCACCTCAAACCTCTCTATTAATTGTCCTAAGCCGGGATGTTGGAACTTTGAGAGACTAAGTGTTGTTCCTTTAACACCTAAGGTCCTAATGTTCCTACAAGGGACAAAATAGGTTTTGGGTAGGCTCATGTAACCTCAATTTTTGATGTGATTTTCCGAAAAAAATTCTTAGAATTGTTGATGGGATTTCTTAAGTTTTCTTAAACTCATATTAGTTTTTGGAAATGTAATTTTTTTTTTCAATTGGTGCCAAGGAACCAAAATTATGCTGCAACAAGCTAAAAATCAAGGACACTGGGAAACATGAAAAAATCCACAAAAACTTAAAGTTAGATTTTTTTTCCCTCGTAAATTAGGTTTTTGTCTACATAAGAATCTTTGATTGATTCCATTTAAATTAGTAATGTAAAAGTTATAGAGCTTGTTTTGTCAGCAATAATTGAAACTTTCTTTAGAAATTAATATATTGGATTCATTTTTTAACTCAATTTTCAAAATTTTCAAACAAAAAGAAGTTATACAAGGTTAAGTATCCTTGCTAAAACAATCTCACTATTGGGATTGGTGTGTTTCAATTCCATATTATAGCTGTCGATGGTTTAATTTTTTCCTTCAATTTTTTCCATCAAACCCATTTTCTTCACTTTAAACGCAAATATCTTGCAATCATTATAGTGACAACTTTGAAAATCTCTTCTTTCCACACAATCATTCTTTTACTAGCTGAGTGCAATATTCTATGGTAAAATATGTGAAAGAAGCAGCTTATAAAGTTTTGGCTCTGTCTTTGCAATAGAAATGGCAGTTTCTAAGGTAGTCTGCTCTAAAAGCGAGCGGGCTCTAAAACCGAACATGGCACAGAGGTACATTTTGCTTTCTTCAATGTATCAACGGTGTACATTTCAAGAGGTGGTCGGTTCTAGTGACCACTGCGTTTTAACTTCAAAAATTTGTAACTAATTCCACGAAGGTCCAAAAAATATGAAACGACTTGGGTTAGATGCCAATTTCATTTTTCTTCCTCTAAAAATTAACTGAAAATTGTTTCAAGGAGTTTAGGTTCCCCGAAAAGGCAAACAGCTCTTAAATGGTCGCTTTAAGAGCAGATTACCTTACTGTTTTTCAGTGAAGAAAAAGGGGGTTAGGATTTCAAAAGTTTAACTTTATTTTAAACTTTTTTCTAGAGTGAGTTTTTGGTGGAGGGAGGTGTCAGTGAGGCTGCCAAAAGAATTCGTGTGAACAACAACAACAACAACAAACTTTGATTGATTGATTTGCAGCTCCCTTTGTTCAGAAGTTCACGTGACTGCCCCAGCCAGCAGGCTTTTGAATCCTCACTGTGTGGACTTGAAAGCCCCCCTCACTCAAAATCAGTCCCTCCCTACAATCACCTCTTCTTAATATTGATTTTGATATTTCCGTCATTTTGAATATGATCAGGCCATTTGAGCCTTTTGGTGATGAATTATTGGAGCATGGTAATGAGTAATGGCCGTCTCAATTCACACAATCATATCATATTTCCAAAAAGAAAAATGAAGGACAACAATAATAGCATTAGCTAATTCAATAAGCTGTAATTAAAATTTCCAGAAAAATGATGTATGTGATCCTTTATGATATTTCTATGTATAGACTGAGTGTACCAATTTCAGTATTTGTAAAATAAAATAAAAACAAACTTTACAGGAGTTCCTCTATTTAAGGGCAACAGTACACACCATAAAGGAGCTGTGATCTTTGTCATGGCCGACTCCTGGATACTATCTCACTCAGACACAATTTCACATGAGGTCCATTTGATTTGGTTTTCTTTCATTTATTTTTATGGGTTTGTTTTTTCTATTGCCCATAGCCACAAATTCACTTTCTAATCCGTCCGTCCGTCTGTCGTACTTTTCATTTACCATGGGTGGCATCCAACTTCGTCTTGTAGTGATTTACAGTCCGGTTTGCAGTGCAAGCTGGTGGGCTACATTTGAAGGGTTCAGTCATCCCATATTTGGCTTGGGTAGCAAGTTCAGCGTAAAATTCAGTGTTAGGGCCATTTTGTGGAGATGAGTGCACCGGTCAAGAATTATAGGGAAATGGAGCAATATGATTGGAGGAAATTTTTGTTCTTCACTAGATTGGATTTAATACTACAACCAAGACTTGAAAGGTGGGGAACTTCAAGCATGAATGGAAAAATGACATGGTTGTCTATGTGGCAATTTTTTTGTAAGGGGAGTTCTCTCGAGGTTAAGTTTCTTGAGTGGCCTCACCCTCCTAGATAAGAAACTTGTCCTTTGGAGAACTTCAATTTTATTTATTATCTTTTCATTGTAACATATCTCAATTATGGGAGTAAAGACTTCCCTTGGTGAAGTTGTTTAGTGGACTTCAATTTGTGACATTGTTTGGAAGACTTCTCTGCTTGATGTTTACACTATAACTGGTCAAAATTATGTCTCGGATAAAAAAAAATTGGCTAACTAGTGTACTTCTCCACCATAATGTATAGTAGACTCTAGTTTTGTCCAAGACGTGTACAGTCGGGCATTACTAAATTGGTCAACAACTATAAAAAAAAAGAATTCAATTTGACAAGGAAAAGCAATAAATCAAGCTAACAAGGTACAATAAAGTATGTATGTACACCTAATTGCCATCCATTTCCTAAAACAAACCCTGTATATTCATGCATCAAACATACATGTATAACCTAGATTTATGAAAACGTAAGGCCAATTTTTGGTTGGATTTGGTATATTTTTAGCAAATGAAAATTTGACTTCATTGCAAAAGGAAAATATAACAAAGTCCAAGACATGAATATTTGAACCCACAAGTGAAGTAGACTCAAGATCACATTGAAATGGCACATTGAAAGCTGCAACAACTATGGGGTCAATTTTTGGATACACTTCATTTCCTCAACACTTTAAAAAAAATTCAAATCTATTCATACATTGTCCAAAAATGCATGCTAAGAGTAAATAGAGTCCCTTTTTACCTCCACCTTTTTTACTTCCAAATTCAACTAAAGAAAATTTCCTATATAGTTCAATAATAGGAAACCTACTCACTCCAATGTCGATTTGGAATGATTTTAGATATAACTAGAGCATCACCACCAAGCCCTTCCAACTCCTTCAAAAACAATACTCTGGCCTTGTTGCACTCATCTAGCGTTGCTAAAGGCTCCACACCAACAAACCCTCATACTACAAGTTTTGTCATTCTTCCCACCGCTCCTGCATTTGCTCCGGAACGGAGAGCCTACATATGTAGAGTACAATTCACACTGATTTTCAATCAACATTGACTATGATCTTTGTGAAATTAAAGAAAATCCCGATTTTAACAGGTGGTTAGTGGGAAGCATAGGATGGCCACACCAGCATTGCCCGACATTTCACACGACAGTAAGCTCCTCACCACCAGTTGTTGTTGTGGTCAATTGCAGTGCAACGGGTGGCGATGCTCTTTTGCTT
Organism: Antitrichia curtipendula; assembly: GCA_951230915.1. Taxonomy (NCBI): domain Eukaryota; kingdom Viridiplantae; phylum Streptophyta; class Bryopsida; order Hypnales; family Leucodontaceae; genus Antitrichia; species Antitrichia curtipendula. The sequence continues at coordinate 23,025,347 of OX579635.1, forward strand.
TGTGAGTTCCTACAAATTTTAATTAATTTCTTTTTTGACATCCCCCCATCCCACCTCTTGTAATTTTCAAGTGGGGTGGGGGTGACAATTGATATGGGATATATCCCACATATACCCGTATCTCGTACCCATACCATAGCACATATACATATACATATTTTTTTCCATGTACTTGTATATGTATTATGACAGTATTTGTACCATGACCATGTCTGTATTTGTATCCAAAAATGTTTTCCAATATCAATGGCATGGGGTGGGGGATGGGGTTAATTTTAATCAGGCCAGGGGGGGGAGGAAATTGCCTGCCTGGCACTTTGGGGCACATTGTTGTGAGTTCTTCCCAATTTCAGGGCACACTGAGAGCCCACTTTCTCAGTTACCCTTCCCCCAAAGTCCAGTTCCAGTGACAGAACCGAAGGTCCACTCAATGATTAATCCAATGCATCCATCACTTGTCACTGTTTCGTAATCCTGGGTAGGGCAGGGCAGGGCAGGGCTTGGGCTTTTTGACTGTTTCTTCACTTGGGGAGCCTAATCAGTATGGAATTATTAGGGTAACCATGGGCAGCTATTGGGGACGGAACCCCCAACCCCCCATGTGGCTCCCGGACCCTTCCTTCTCATGATCATTGCCCTCAGAACCGGCTCTCCAACCAGCCTCATAATACACCCCTCCCCTCCCCTCCCTTGGCCCCAATGGCCCCATCTATCTCCAGGTCTATTAGGCAGGAACCAACCCAGCCTGCTTTTCATATACAGTTGGGCTTGGCTTTACAGGCAGTCAACCCCCCACCCCACCCCCCCTGGCTTGGCTTGGCCTGGCTTGGCTTAACATTATTTGCCCAATTGATGCCTTCAAAGGGGAACCATTATTTTGGTATTGGGCTTGTTGAATGGTCTCTTTGCCAGGGTCAAGGCAAGAGCTGCTAGCGCACAACAACACAGTACAGGGATTTTTTTTAAAACCCTGCCGAAAGTTTGGGTTGAAAATCTTAAAATTTAAAAGGAAAAAATGCAACGTGAATCAAACCTTTCCAAAGGACGTACATTCTAGAGTACCTTCCCAACTTGCTACCAGACTCTCTTTTTTTTTTGCCACCGTGGGGCCAGATTGCACCATTTCAAAAGAAATGTGTACTTTATGCCAAATAAAAGTAATCTTTTATTGCCAAAAAATTTACCATTTCTATTTTAAATGTGGATGAAAAAATGTATGAATATGAAAGAAAAGTATGTGTTTTGAGCAAAAGATGGATGAATATAAAAATACAATGCTTTACCAAATTATAAGTGATCACCATCCTGGCACTTTGTCAAAAAGTTAAAAAATGGGATGCTTGCTACATGATCACTTCAACTAATGTATGTATGTGTGTGTATAGAGAGAGAGACACACACACATTCTCTGAGAAAGACACTTTGCATGTGAGCACTTCTTCTCGATCATTTTTCACCTCTAAAGGAGAAGAAAAAAAAATTCTCAATCTTTAGAGAATAGGACCTCCACAATTCAAGGAGAGAGTGCCACATTCTCACTCTTTGAAGATTGAAAATGACGAGGATGAGTGACGACCACTATTAATTTGTACACGATTAAACAATTATGTGGTGAGAAATATTTGAACATGAAGGGCCATAGATTCATCATACTTATATAACTTCATGGTGAAAATATAGGAAGGCACCTTGTTGTTTATATGTAGACTTAGTAAATTCAAATTTGGATTCATTGAATCTATGAAGTTACTCTCAGTGATGCACATAAGGGTCATCACATGATCATTCACCCACCCATAAAAATGGTAAGTAATGCACCATTCATATGTTAGGTGAGGTATAATGAAGCTTATGAGTTGACCAGAAGTAATACGATTAAAGAGGTCTGTATATACCACAATTGTACATAATTATAACCTTGTTTGTAATACCAACCCCTACAATATATCTACCTTTTAAACATAATTTATGATTAAATTTGTGCATATCTACAATTAACACTTTTAAACATGATCTATGATTAAATTTGTGCATATCTACAATTAACACTTTTAAACATCCATATATTATTCATAAGGTGTCCAAAAAATACATGCTAAAAGATGATAAAGAATGGCTTAAAAAAATACCAAAAAGATAATTTAATAATAGAAACCATATTGATATACTTATTAGATGCAGTTGTCTTGTATTTTTTTCAAAATCAAGTTATGATCATCATTGCAGTAGGATTACCTTAGAAAAGAGCTTGGAAGGTTTACACAAAATTACTTTAGAATCCACATTACATTTTTTTGTAACTTTGGAAGCTCTAATTTCACAAGAATATCTATAAAATGACTTATTCATGGTCAAACATCACTTGTATGTTGTACAAAATGAATTAATTATATTTTTTATTTGTAGTTCTTTTTTAAAGGTATATCTATATCATTGAATTAACCTTTTGAGGACTTACGCTACAATGTTTTAAATTTTTCAAGCAAAAGTTTTATTTCCACATTCTAAATATTTCAAACTATAATCTTAAAGTAAAATTTCTATAATCACATTTTACTTAGTCTCTTTATAATCAAAAAAAGTTATCTCTTCTTTTTCACATAATTTTTTAATAACAAACATTTATTTTTAAGAATTTTGGTGTAAAAATAAAATTACTATGGTTCTTCAAAGTGCATGTAATGCATTAAAAACGACATAAATGAATAATATTATAATCATAATATAAGAATATGAAAATGCATTACAATAATCTAAAAAAAATTGAATGAAAAACAAGCAATCATCAATAAAGTCCTTAAAATATATAATTTTAAATTAAAATATTAAAATAAAAATATACAATACTAATTGTGGTGCAAATTCTATAGTTTGTAAACTAAATTTTGTAAATTTGTGAAAAGAATAGGATCTAAATTTGGAATTTAACTAACATCAAGGTCATTGCAAAATTGATGTGTATTATTTTTTCATAACACTTCGCATTCTAGAGAGTTTTTTAAGCATGAATTTAAGAAAAATGATACTTTAAACTTAAAATCTATAGTAATGGTGGTTATGACCATTTTAAAACATCAAATTATTATTATTATTAATTATTTAAAAAGAATTAGTAGGCCATATTGATTCTCAAAAGTGATACATACTTGTAGTTTTAGATCCATCCATTTTAAGAGAGTTTGAAGCTTAAAATTAATATAAAATTTTAGCTATGGTAAAAATATTCCATCAAAAGTTAATTCTACATAGTGCATAACTAATTTTACAAATAAATTTCTTTCCATACGCAAATTGGGACATAGATTTCTTTATTTGGTGTTTTAAGGGGTGCATAACCATCTTTGTAGAATTGTCACAAATGTCCAATTTTTATTATTTATTACTTTGATATTATTTATACATTATGTATTAAAACATCAAAATATTCTTTAAAAAAATTAGATTTTATACTATATTTAGTTTTTTTAACAAAAAATTATTCTACGTTTGATCTTTCTAGAATACAATATTTTTGAAGGCCTAAACATTGACTATAATTTTATTAATTTAAAAAATGTTTTTCTAGTTGTGAAACATTCCATAAAAAATCACAAGTACTATACAAAAGGTAAAAAATGTAGGTTTTTCTTACTCTCACCCATCATATATAAATAATGTTAATTTTGACGTGCTACAATTAGATTTGACCAAGATACATCCAATTTTTGGATATGAGTTTATTTTGGAGTTAATCATGTTTTTATTTTGCATTGAGTTAAATTTTGAAAATGTGATATAAAGATTTGCTATAAGAAACAATTTTTGATTTGTTGCTTAAAGGAATAGTATCTATTGCATTGTGAGTTTGTTGAAAAATTAATAAATTGTTAGTATTCAATAACAAAAATTCAAATTTTAAATAAATATTTGTAATCCTTATAGAGTTATAGATGATTCCATTTTGTAAGTCAAAATTTGCCTTTGGTGCAAAAAATATATTAAAACCTCCAAACAAAACCAATCCTTAATTTATGAATTTTACAAATTATTATAAAATTATTATTTTAAAATACAGAATTTTTTTGAAAAGCATATAATGACAAAATAGTAACATCAATGGTAAGAGTCTTAAACTTATTATACATGTCAAGCATATAAAACATATGGTATGCATTTTCTTTGATTTACACTTAAATTAAAAAGACATGTAATTGAATTTAAAATTAAAAAAAATAAATTCATAAATAGTTAAGGATAATAAGTTGCGTTATATAATAATAGGCTTTGTCCTTTTAGGATTCATTCTTAAAATTTCCTTCAACTCCAAAAATGATTTTGAAGTTGATCGTTAGTTGATGTAGAATGATCTTCATTTTTTAGAGCTCATATATGGTATTTTGAATTTCAAATTTCAAATTCAAATTTTTTTAAACAAAATTAAGAGATCATTCTAAAATTAAAATCAGTAGTACAATATGAAATTTTTTGGTTGCATATTTCTAAATTTTCAGGTCTGAAACTTAATTTCAATACTACACACTACATTGAGATGTTTATTTCATATAGGTGAATAATCGATTGTCTAATAAATTAGTATGCACTACTAGCACTAATAATACTAGTGGAAATGTGGTCCTAGTATACTCAATTTTAAGACCCACTTCAATCAAATTTGTCATTTTATGATGATCTTGACTTAGGATGGGTCTTAAAGTCAAGAGGGAAGTGATGCCTAAACTACATAAACAACGTAGTTTTAGGCATCACTTCCCTTGCTAGTTGCCTTGTTGTAGGTTCCTTCACTATTAGTGATGACCCACATAAATTTTCATATGATAGGTAATTAATGACACTTGTCATGTGATACTTAACCTCTAAAGTCCTCGAGGCCTTTTTCCATCAAAATATGCACAAAAATGTCATTTCTCGTGCAAATTTTCAATTTTTTTTGTTGCATATCTAACCTTAGGATCTTACAATAGACTAGTATGACAATATGTGGGAAAAAATTCAATTACTTTAACAACATGGATTGCAAGATAATTGTGTTTAACCCCTAAGCGCTCAAACGACCATTTTATGGTCGATGCCCGACTTCTGGCAGATTTTTCGGGCAGAAAAAAACTTTTTTCAATATTTTTTTCAATTTTTTTTTAAAAGATTGGATTGTCTTTCAATATTTATATTCAAAACTAAGATCGCTACGGTCAAACAAAAACTATAAGAGAAATAGCACAAAGAGTCTAGTATTGCCTAGTGTTGAAAAACTTACTATTTGGGAAAAGTGTTGGTGTTTTCATTACTGGATCTTATGCATTTTTTCACAAATCAATAGAAACCACAATTTTGACCAATCAAAAAAAAATTCAATTGCTAAAGATAGAAATTGTTTTTTTTGGTGAATTTTTGAAGTTATATCTTCAAAATTCATTTGAAGAGAATCTAAGAATAATTTTATAATTTTGACCATACGTATATTTTCTTCTTTTTGTGCTTCACATTATCTATTTTAATGCAAACTTCAAAAAAGTTGTAGAACTTATATTTTATAACACATTTGTGTTTTGTCCAAACCCCTTGGGCTTTTAGGGGTTAAAGTGAAGTAAACATATTTTTGGTCACCATGGCAAACTAGTTTAGAAGACTTTGAGTTCTCTTAAATTTCAAATTTTTGCATTTCAAATTTTGAATCAATAAAATTTATGATGAAGAACTAAGTTGAGATTCAAGGAAAAAAATAACTTAATTTCCATTCTTTAACTATAGGAGAAACAAGATAAAGGAAAAAACTAAATTGTTTATAATCCTAAGATGGAATTAAAGTACACTAATATCAAAGGTCAAATAGTTTTAAAAATAAAAAATAACTTTATAGAGTTTTTTAAAAAAAATAGAAAAATTGTAAAATTTAGCTCTAAAATGAATCCAATATATTACTTAGGGAAAAAAATAGGAAAAAAAATCCAAACAAGCTTGGGACTTGAAAGAAACGGTTCAGTCTGGAAATTACAGTAAAGGAAAACAACTATGTTGTCACCTGGGACAAGGTCCCTTGGTTCTATGTACTATTTTTCCTTGCAATGAAAATTGTCCGTGTGTTTCAAGACAAAAGAAAGAAAGGAAAAACAAAAACAAAAACCCAACAACAACAACAACAACAAACAGCTGCTCAAAATAGCACCCCCTAAATGCTGTTTTATAGACTTATAAAAAAAAGAGGAAAAAAATATCGCTCAATTTTGGACTCTATAATTAGCCTCTCAATGGATCTATAATAATAATGAAGTTCAGTTGTCCCAGGAGTTGATGATTCAGCCAGGTTCCAGGAAGCCTCCCAACCCCTGCCCAATCAATCTTTGGGGTCCGTCATTTGAGTAACCAAGCGTTTCCAAAAATCATGTGGGGGCTGATACTTTTTAACTTCTTCAGTTGAGTTGAGGTTGCAGAAATATTCGAACAATTCCACCCCTGAAATTGCTCCATTTTCCTATCTAAAATTGGGCTTACGGTTTCCCTCATCAGACTCTAATTTGGGCCTCTTGTTGCCAATTATTCTGAACCGACGAACGGTCAAGCCCTCCGTCAAGTCCCCAACTCAGTGGCGGAATCTGTCTGTAGCAGAGAATGTCTGGCCCAAGGAAAGGAAAGGAAAGGGAAGCGGAAGTTGCCTGGAAATCAGGGGTGGGTGTGGGGGCTTCCCGTACAAGCTCATTTAGTTTTGGAAATTTTGAGTTTAAGAAAAAAAAAAAATGGGGTTAGGATTTTATTTGGTCTTTGTTTTGTTTTTCTTTTATAGTTGGAGATCAAATTCATGTTGGGGAAAAGCCGGTAGGTAAGGTGGTCCAAATTTAGCTGGTGGAATTGGGAAAAAAAATCCTAGGCGGGCAGTTGCAATTTGAACACATTGGCAAAATGTCTAGTTAAGGGACAATTGAAATTCAAGTAGGTGATGATGAGGGGTTAAATTATGAATTGGTATTTTTGAAAATTTGATATAACATGTAACATAACATGTTTTGTAGGAGTGTAAGAAAATTCCGATCAAATGCCCCAATCACATATTATGCTGCCTAAAAAATTCAGGGAGTTCAAGAAGTTCTGTTAACTTTTGCTAGATTCTTCATTTACTTCTAAATTTTGGCATCTACATAAGTAACGTGATAAAGTATGTGATCCTCCCCAAAATATACTTTTAGTGCACAATTCTTATTCTTAAAGGAGTAAATAAGTCTCTACTAACCTTATTGGACAAGTTTGATAAAAAAAGAAATTTGTCCAACTATTTATACAATATCTTGAAATTCATGGCCTCAAAATTCTTGAAATTTTTCCATGCATTCCTAATATTTGTCTCCAATAGTTTCACTGTTTGCATTTCAAATAATAAATTCCCTTGCTTGACAAAAAAACATCAAAACATTACTAATGCATTGACAATTTACATAACCTCATCATACTATAGGGTGATTTAGTGTAAGTTATACACCTTAATATTTGATTCTAAAATTTTGCATAAGTGTATTTACGAAGATGTAGCACTTAATGTGCAAAACCTCAATTTTGGTTAGATCCAAAAATTTACTCTAAGAAGACTCAAAGTGTGTTGATCCCATTTTGTAAGACTGAAAAGAAATTGTTGGTTTCTCACTTCAAACATCACAATCTTTCAATGTACACACTCATATTGCCATAATAGCATACTACAATCACTTTTGTACGATTGAAGTTCAAAATCAGTTTTTTATTTTAAATTTTGGACAATGCATTAAAGAATGAGGATTTTTGATAATTTCTCTTGCAAAACACACCCAATTCTTCAGGGGTTAAAATAGTACCACTTTGATAAATTGATGATATATATAGACAGAATAAAACAAATCAATGTAACTTTTGGCATTGTTGCAAGTATCCATTGCTTTTCAAGTATTTTTATAACGGCCTCCACTTCCTCACAGTCACTGTAGATGTCTCGTGGCCTTTCGGGGTCAGATTGTATTCGCATACAGTGGAGCCGGCGCCACCGCAACTCGAACGAACGGAATGCCCGTCCGTTCATTCTCTTTTTCCTTCCGTTCGTCGGCACCAGTCCACTTCTGAACCCGACCGGACGCGACCCGTCCATCTCTGACCCGGTACTTCTCCGGGTCCTGTCTCTTGTATGGTCTCTGCTCTCTCGCTTTGCTTTTCCCTCTAGAACCTCTCCGCTGCTGCTGCTACTGCTGCTGCGTCTCGGAGCCTCTCTGGCAGCAGATTGCCATCCTCTGCACTGCACTTCTTATTTTTCTCTTTCTTATGCTTCGATTCGATTCCTCTGTCTCGGGCGCGCCATAAAATCACATTAGAATTATCTATTCCCACGCGCCCCGCCCGCTTTTTCCCCAAGTTGCGCCACTTGCGTGCTTGTGGCCCGGCTTGTGGTTGCAGTTTGGATTCGGGGATGCTTGCTGCTTGCCGTGGATCCGGAAAACTCGTGGACTTAGTGCGGACAGAGAACTGGCTGTGTCTGTCTAGCTCATGAGTGGTGGTAGTGTGTTGTGTAGGTTGTGTGATAATTTGATAGTGACGCTGTGTTGAGAGTCGGACGGACGAGGCGGTCTCGACGTGCGTAGAGGTTCGTGCATGATGTATTTTGGAAGAGAGCGAGATTTCTTGGTGTAAGAGAGGAGCGGTTTTCGTTTTACTTGGTGGAAAAGTGGAGTGGCGTTTCTTGAGAGTCGTGCACCGACGTCTTTCTTGTGATGTTCGGACACGGAGCCATTTTAATCTGCATGCCTGTAGAGTGCCGGATGCCTCTCAGAAACCTGCAGTAGATCTCGTCGAGAAGTTAAGGGCTATGCCGTCAAGAACTTTGATGCTCTAAGTACAAGGCGGCTTCAGATATTTATTTTGTCTGTCGCTGTTGTTTTCTCATCGACACTGCAGCTAGTCTCTCTTCTCTCTACGTTACGATAGAAATTCTCTTCTCCTAGAGTTTAAGGTAACTTCGAGTTTGTCTCTGAGTGATCTCCTCCGTCCTTTCTAGCGAATCGCATATTAGCGTTTCGTACTCACCTGTGAGTGATGACAAGTCGACTGGATTTTACTAGTTGGAACGTTAAAGGATTAAATCGAGGTTCTTAATAGCAGAGCCTGCGGGAGTGCTGTCCTTCAGAAGAGCTGATTAATAGCAGGAGATCGACTCGAAGATCAAAAGTGCCTTTTTACCTCTCTGGAGTCTGTAATCTGTAAGCAATCCTTCCAGAAGCCATTTCTCCATCTTTACTAAGGACTTAATTCAAAGAGAGTGATCTATATTACGATCAGCATAGGTGAAGGAGAAGTTGTCTACTTGTCTGGATTCGAAGGAGCTACTGCTGACAACAGTACTGCCGCACACCCCGAATTCGTACTGTAGAGGTCAAGAGCAGTGTGGTGCAGAATCATGAGTTCATCTCTGCCGCATTGCTTTTCAACGCCAGTTATTATACCAGTAGTCAGAGGCTAACATATAGTTTTAGTCCCTTGAGTTCGGAGGATCAGACTCCAATTTTAGCAATCTCAGCGGGGAGGCCGGAAATCTATCAGCGCCCGTTATCCATTCCAAACTGTTGAAAAAATATCTCAACGTACTGATGCAGAGTCTCCACGAGAGAAAATTTGAAGGAAGTGAAGTACAGGGTTTGAAATGTGTCGTATTCGGTAGAGGTGGAGGGGAGGCACGCTATGGAATCAGTGGTTTCTCATAAGATAGTTTATCCGCCGATGCCAATCACGGCTACTTTCGCTGGCCTTCATGAGTCCGGTAAGCTGAAGTATTTTAGCAGTGGGAACGGTGTCAGTATGGATGAACTCAGGCCGTTAGAAGCGGCGAATGTAAAAGCAAAGGCAAAGTCTGTTAGATACGCAGAATGTAACCGGAACCACGCTATCAACTCTGGAGGATATGCTGTTGATGGCTGCGGTGAATTCATGCCTGGTGGAGAGGAAGGCACAGTCGATGCCCTCAAGTGCGCGGCCTGTGATTGTCACAGGAATTTTCATAGAAAAGAAATAGAAGGAGAGCCAACTTGTAATTGCAAAACCCTTCGGAATGACGCACGTAGGCAGGGACTGATGACAGCTCCAGGAGCCCCCTCCACTCAGACGGGTGCTCCGCACATGTTGGCTCTTCCATCGCCAGCCCAGATTATCAGTCGCGTCACTCAGTCTGCACCTTACTTATTGGGTCCTGGACCAGCTGACTCCGACGATGGCGATGGAGGCTTGAGCGGGTCACCGTCTACCATAAAGAAGAGGTTCCGCACTAAGTTCACCACTGAACAGAAAGAACGAATGGCTGCATTTGCAGAGAAGTTGGGCTGGAAGATTCAGAAGCACGACGAGGCAGCGGTTCAAGAGTTTTGTGCTGAGGTTGGCGTCAAGAGGCATGTGCTAAAGGTGTGGATGCATAACAACAAGAACACCATCGGGAAGAAAGTTGAATGAACAATGCGGACTTCGCGTTCTATTACATCGTCAACGCTTCATTCATTGCTCCTGTTGGACCTTCGAAACACCAATCAACAGGATTCAAGGCGAGGCCGCCAAGATCGAATAATGGGGCCACACCGGAGGTCTGAATCTTGTGCGTTAATTTACCAAATAATATTGTGTACTTGAATTTCATTTCAAGTAGACCAGAGTCGTAGAATTGGTTTACTGTAGGTCATTGTAATCGAATTAGCGATGCGTACATGATGCAGTGAGAATCTCACAGAAGCTTCTCCATCAGTTGGCCAAATTGTCCAGCTTTCAAGGATTACCTCTCTCTGTAAAGTACGCTTGCAGTGATCAGTGTGAGAGCCTAATGACAGAAGGGGAGGTTAGATACGGCTTTAGAGAGCGACAATTTTACGTGCTTTACCCCTCATTCATTCTTACAATCGCTGGACTTACTTTCCGACACTGTTTCGAGTCAGCTCCTTGAGGCAATGCGGCCGTGCGTGGACGTCTGTCGTACTGAAGCATCTCAGGTTTCCCTTTGGTTGAAGGAGTTGAAGAGCCACGACATTTGTGATTGTCGGACGTAGGGCAAGATGAAAGGCGCTGTACGTAGAACTGCGCTCGCTCCCAAGCTGTACAACATGGTTCACCTCGTTTTTTCCTAGTACAGCTGATTATCTTTTAATCAAATCTGAATGCCATTAAACCCATTGTATGTGCCAACCAGATTGTTCCGAGCTCCACATCAGTTTTTCGTATGGAGAAATGCAGGCTGATGAGGTTAACATGCATTTGTGTTTATATACTGTGAATGATCTGTCATTGAAAGGGTTTTTTGTGCTTACCCACGACCCGTCTTACCGTGTTCCATGATTCCAGTAGATCGCTAGACGCTCAGTCAATCGGAACTGCGCTTATGGACTTGCAGGTTGCACCGGGGACATGGTTTAGATTTTGAGCCCGACTTTCTAGAACCATATCGACTCAGCTGCTCTGACGCGGATTACGGTATGTCGTTAACATTTATCTTGATGCGTCGGTGAACGAGTGCAGCACTGCAGTACGTGAAACTCAACATTTCCAGGTAAGCTTGCTACTTCGCCCGCAGCAAGTACCTGCACTGACTCATTGTTGACCCAATTTTATCCCTGCCCCAGGACTCAATTTAAGATCATTACTTTAAAAAAAAATTAAATAGCCATCAACTGACTGGCATGGATTCAATTGCCTCGAGTGTTAGACCAAGCGTCTCATGATATGTATTCTCTATATAAACGAATTTCCCATTGCCTCATCGAGGATATGATATCTAATTTCTCTAGTCTCCAGGTCCTACATCATTTCAAAACTAAAACTCGCCACAGCGACCGTCGGCCCTTCAGTTTTGACAACACTGCCAAATAGTAACCATGGACATCAGGGGTCACGTACTCCAGCACTCCGGGACCAAGCGGTCCGTGTAAGTACTATCGTTCTGGTGGAACACGCGAGAAATATTAATTGCAGCCGCTGCTGGATGTTAATAGAACCCACGTCTCTCTGGCTCTCAGATCGAGTGAGATTTTTTTTTGTCACAAAGCCCGAAAAAACTTTGTAAGGCCGCGCCGACACACCACTTGGGGATGACCAATGTCTCGAGGATGCATGCCTGGATCATCTTTTAAAAGATCCTTGGCAATGTGATTTCGTGTAACGGATCAATACCTATAACATCGAAAGGTACGCCTACTGGTTGTCTTTACTAGTTCGATGCTAGAGAATAAGATCAACGTGAACATGTAGACTGCGAGCATGCAATTATGATTTACTATTCCGGATTATCTTAATCCAGTCAGTGTAATTAAGCATGAGCTTCTTGAATTCAGTTTAGGCGTCAGTACGTACTTAACCGCTAGACATACAAATAGACCGAATAACCGACCTAATTAAGAAATGTCAAATTACCTTAATCGCCAAGTACGACTTCCGTTCACACTTCAGTGTCGTCTTGGACGGCAGATATAATTAAACTAGGCCAAAGCTGCACTTGCTTCACTAACTCGATATTATGTTGATTAAGAGCTCGAACTTGTTAGTTAGTACATGTCGAACGAATTAGACTGCCTCTAAGTCTCTGCATGCGCACGATTTGTTTGTACGAAGAGTATAGCATATACCATTGATCAATCGTTTGCTAGGTCGGGTGCTAGCTTGCAACATGATCTACAATAATTAAGTTGTGTTGAACGTATAAATATTAATGCAGCCGTATCACTGACAGATGTTAAGGTTGAAGCCAAGAATGACCAGACTCGGCTTAATTAGCTCGGGCCGATTGATCACACATACGGGAACATGTATGGATCGTGTACATGAAATTGATTGAAGAAATTTGATGCTGGCATTACTTTTTGCATTGGAAGAAGTTAATCGCCTAAATTGGATTGGGGGCTACGACGTGGTTCCTACCAACCGGGACCTAATCAGTGTCGGAGAATGAGATGGGTCGTGCGCCAGATGGCAATGGAAATATCTACGGTACGTCGATATATATATAAATGGATCGATCTTAATGCCGGATACATCAACCTCTCCAGCTAGCTATCGCTGTCTGTCGATCACATCAGATCTTGATCGAACGAACGTTCTCTTCCACCAAACCGAAAGCAAGTTGTTATAAGAGATGGTGCACACTAATTAATCACAAGTGGCCTTGAGGAGTATGAGTATAATTCATTATCAGTTTCTGACTAGAACAATCACCAGCCTGCTGCTTTGCTGTTGCTGCAGGCTTGCTACAGCCTTCCAACGCTGGCAGATGCTACTAACGTCCGTCCGTCCCTCTCAGTTTCTTTCTAGCTGTCCTTTTTGATTCCTTGCCTGTGACTGCCTTCCTGCAACGGTGTGGCAGGAATGATAATTACTGTGTATTGCAGCTGCAATACGACTGTAGCTTCAGAAAACGTCTTTACGTGGACTTCACGGTCTGATGTCGGTACTGTTTGCATTTAAGGAGCTGCTCCAGGTACTGGGAATCAAACTCAAGAAACTCTTTAAGAGCCATTATGATCTTTGCAATGCTCATTGTCTCACCGGAGTGTAACTTACCTGGGTGTGATTATGATGCTGTACCAGGATTTACTTGATACATTGTCCGTCTGCTCGCCAACTCGATGATGATTCCATACGTGTGGCGGAACTGAATCTCTTAATTAATTAGCCAGTCGATTACGGTCTAATTGGGTCTTAACAATTTCACTTAGCCAAAGAAAATATGAAAGTAATCAGTCCACCTGCAGTAGGTATCTCTTCGCACTCCCCCAACAAGCGCGCGCCAATATGTATTAACCAATTAACTTTGGGATTTTCATTCAAGCTAGGACGTCAATTTCGTTAAAATTGGCGGAATACCACGACTTTGGCAGTTATAGGGCGAATGAGAAGGTTAGTGTATAGTTACCCATCGTAGATAAATCTTGAGCTTTGTGCAGATGAATGTCATGGCGTCCAGAATCGAGCCAATGTAACGAAATTGACAATGTTTAGTGTCCCATCGATTGAATGGATTGGGAATTTTTTAGAATAACAATGATAAGGAGATTAGTGCTAAATAGTTCAGCTCATTCCAAGAATTTGAGTCTGAATGGAGCTGGCTATTTTGCAAAGAGCAGTTTGACTTCTGATTGATGTGTGCAGGACTCAACGTAACTGCTTGAACTCAAAGAAAGAAGCTTCGAGTGCTGAGATTCAGAACAAAATCACATCAAGGGAACCCCTAAAGGTTGGAGGATTCCAGGTCTAAATAGGGTCAATTCAATTAATCATATTGTGAAAAATATAATTCAAATGAGGCCATCTTTTATGTCACGTAGAAAGTGAAAAACATTACACATGGTCGTCAAAAAAACAAAAACAAATTCGAACAAAAGGAAGTCCACAAATGACCTACTCAAACTGACTCCAAAAAACCTGAGGCCCAAATTGGTCCAGGCGGTCTTTTCGGGGTTCCAACGCACGAAGAAAATTTTCCAGTGAGAATAGCTAACTGAATTCGAATCAGGCGAATTGAAACCAAGTTGGATCCTAGCTTCTCAGAAGTTTCGGACTATTGTCCAGTGATTCGAACAAGGGTGTCCACTGGCCCGCAATTCTCCCTTTGCAGGAGAATGTTCTCACGAACATGTGTCAACGCAATAATCTGGCTTTTGATTGTATAATTTCAGTTTGACTTCTTCTTGGATCAATAATTAACTCTACTTGGACGGTTGACGTTTCACCTTCACTGAGTCCGTCTGTCTGGCGGGGAACTACTAGCTACAGTGCCAGTGTAATTTTTTTTGTTTGACTGTTTGTTGGGTTTCTAACTTACCGCAGGGCAAAAGGTAATCGGCGAGTGCAGAGTGGTGGGCAGGAGCAGCAGCAGCAAGCCCAGCTGGATTGGACATAATGCTGCATCAACAGAACAGGCTCGCCCCCTCCCTCTCTTATGCCCTGTGGTCTGCCTCTCCAAACCATCTGCTCCTTCTGCAACTGAAAGTCGGCCACAGGCATGTATGTAAATTGTACTTGCTGCGGAAAGGAAATGATCACCTCTTGCCAGGTGCAATTCATCCACCTAATTAATTATCAATGTCTGTCCACCATGAATGCCAGAGTTACAAATAGGTGACAAAGATGTCAGATCGTTGAGCATCATCAAGCTGGATGGTCTTTGACTCTTTGAGTGTCCACCAAACCCACTCCAGTTGTTGATTGTTGATGAGCCTTCAGTTGCTGCTGCAGTAGTCATTCATTTTCTGCCATGGCGAGAGGGGGAGAGCTAACATAGCCTTCAGTTGGGGTAAGCCGGTAAGGTAAACTGCTTCCATAATTTGCTTTCACTCTGCTTTTCCAGGTCACATGGGGAATCATTCATCCGTTTGGGTAGTGCTCCTGGACCTTCTGAGCTGCTGAAGTTGATCAAAGATATATGATTGATTTTTTACCTCAGGCAAACTAATGGAATGTACATGTTCTGCGATCAGCCAGCCAGCTCCCCTGAAAATCAATCATCATATGACTGGAACATGGCTCTATAATTCGTTATAATGGCTCATTTTTAAGCAGGGGACCAAGATTCATTTGCAACGATACAGGGGCAATTGGGCCATGATACTGGTGGAAGTACACCATCAGTAATTTTTATTTCAATCTTTTGAGGCAGTGCAAATTATAATCTTCAACAGAGATGCTGCTGCAGCTACTTCCATCCTTGAAGTCAATGTGGGTGAAACGTTTGTAATGGAATATCAGGTATTGGTCAAGAACATGGACATCCATCCATTGAAAATAGTGAAAATACATTGATACCATATCAGGATTTAGGACCGTTTCAGCAATCTCACCCTAAAATGAAGAATTTATTGCCAAATACTTTTTCCAAGAATATCATTACTCTCTCTTTTGAAGCGTGCTAAATTGCAGCTTCAATTTTGTTAAATTGGTAATATTCCATTACTTTGGCATGGTTCAAGGGTGTTCCAAGAAACACTGGTATTGTTTGTTTGTCACAGGGGGAGAGCCGGAGCTTGTCTTTGTAATAACTTTTATAGCAAGATTTGTATGAACTTGATAGTCTTGAGTGGAATCATATTCCATATTCTTCAAAAAAATTTAAAATATATTTATATTTAAAAGTTATTTTAGTTAATTTGTCAATTGTCATGTTTTTAAATTTAGAGTTTTTAGTACTACGGGTTACCCCAAATTAATGATCTCAAGCTGAAATTTTGGTGGTCTATTTGGGTGATTCCAAGAAATAATGATAGGCTATTTTCCGTCACAATTGGAGTGACAAAGTTGCCATCAACCATAACTCTTGGAAATGAAGTAGATGTACTTGAACTTTTTACCAGAGATGGTTAACTTGGAAGTCATGAGATTCCTTATTTTTCAAAAAAATTTAAAAAAATTCTATAATTAAATTTCAATTTATCTAATTTGTCACATTTTGCATTTTAGAGGTTTTAGTACTGGAGAGTATCCAAAATGAATGATCTAAAGCTAAAAATTTTGTAATCTATTTCCATAGTAGGGGGATATGTACCTACCAAAGAAAAACTAAAAATACATTATTTTATGGCCTCCATATTCGTAAAAATAGGGCTCCTTTGCATGCACTTTGAACATTGAAGATGGGTTTGACTTTCATTTTTTGGTGAAATGTGATCACTATCAAGTCTTTGTAAATGGCCAGTTTTTAGTTTTTTTGTATTCATGATTTTATAATTATTATTAACTTATACCTAGTTGTATTTATTTTTTTGTGACAAACTTTATTTTCTTTTCAAATAGTACTTTTTCAATACTTGCAAGTAATCAATGGTACTAGTAGATTGTTGATTTTTCAAATCAATGGCTAAGATTGTTTTGTTTCATAGTACTTGTAGTACTCATAGTATTGAGCGCAAAAACTACAGGTTTTGGCAAAACGCTACCAAAATTATTCGGTCTTTCTTGCAACCACCCATTTCCACAATAGACAAGCATATTCTTACCTCAGGGGATTCACCTCAGGGGATTCACTCAATCATGTATTCTTTGGACATCATGCGTGAACAAAATCTTTGACTCCCAATTTTATATGGTAAAAAATCATTTAAATAGTTTGAAAAAATTATAGTATTTTTTACTATGTTGGAAGCTTATATTGTGAATTTTTGAAATTTTATTTTATTTGAAATAATCTATTTATGTGAAATTTTGTAAGAAAATAAATACATTGTATAGTTGGAAAAAATTTCGACCTCTGATTTTATATGATAAATAATATTTTAAAAATCATTTTAAAATTTTCAATAAATAAAGGCTTGGTTAAAATTTATGCATACCAAAGTTGGATTCAATTCTCATTCAAATGCAATCTTGATAAATATTTGAAGTGAAAATACAACCATTTGAATGCAATCTTCAATTGTGCATTTGGATATCTCGTTGAATTCAATTGAGTCCAAAAAATTTCCATAAAAGATATATTGATTATGTAAAAACATCCAAAAATTTGGAGCTAAATCAAAATTTATAAAAAAAATAAATAGGGATAGAAAATTTACTTGATCGCACATGATGTCCAAAAAATACATTGAGTGACCCCCTCCAGATTCTTACCAAGGGGAGTCTGAAAATATATTATTTTATGTCTTCCACTTTTGTGCAAATAGGGCTCCCTTGTGCCTGAACATTAAAGATGGTTTCAAGATCATTTTTTTTGGAGAAACCCTTTACCATAAAGTTCTTCCAAATGAATTTTAAAATTTTAATTTAATTTAATTCTTTTTTTTCTATTTTTTACAAATTAAACATCGAAGTATCTATCTTTTGCAATTTTGCACTTTTCTAGTTCTCCTACTTAGAGAATTTTTTAAAATGCTTTTCCTTCATATCTTCTTCTTATAGGTCTATACAATGGACATATTTTTAATACATAAATTTCTTTTTTAAATTTTAGAGTACTCCCGAAAAAAAGACTGAAGACTACCAAAGTGGAACAAAATTGGCAAGTCATTCTTACAATCACCCTTCAGGATAAAATGGCCTAAAAAGTGGTATAGAAAATGTGTAGCGTGTGGCTTGAAATTAGACCTTTGTGAAGATATATGCTAGAATTTTTGGTTTGTGGAATATAACCAATTTAACAAAATTGATGTTTTGCTCATTAAAACTCATTAAGTACCATCACAATGTCAATATCTAGGGATGTTGCTCAAAGTAAGTCTACAATTTTGAATTCAATTAAGATCTAAATATTAATATTTCTTTAGTATTTCGAACATATACTCAATTTTTCATATTAGATATATTGTAGTAGTTGTAAAAATGACCTTATGAATCTTAAATAATGGCATCATATTCAATTATATCAATTTTTGTGGGTATTATAGTGTTCAACAATCAATGATAGTATAAAACATTAAAGAATTTGTTAAGAGTCTTGAAAACATAAGGTCATTAGTCAAAATTACAAGATTTCATTGGATGGTATAAAATCATATTATAATTAACGCAATCATTGTCATTCTTAGACTTGAAGACAATTTGTCTTAAGCCTATACCTTAGGTAGAATTTCATTGCAATTGTTGGACCTTTGCCTATGAGTATTGTAGTGTGGTTGCAAAAAACACTTGTTCTTTTTTTTTGGTCCCCTTAGCTTCAAATAGGTGGTTTCTTGGCTATAACTTTTGTGGTGTATGTCCAATGTACGTGAAATTTGAAATGAAGGTACATGTACTAGTTGTAGACATTGAATAGTTTTTTTTTGCATTATTTGGAAATTAGTTTACTATTTATAAAGAGCCCTCAATTCAATGTCTACTCTTGCCATTGGGGTGGGGGGTCGGGTGGGGGTGTTAGTCCTATTTTTTAATCTAAGATTGCAAATTCGGAGTCAAAAATTGGAAAAATGGTTATTATATAAAGAGTGCATGCAATGACGATGAGCTTTTTGCAAATTCTGATATAAGGTAGAAACACCCAATAGTGTCCTTGTACCTAATCTTTGTTCCTAGATGGACATTAAACCGTCCCTAGACTTCCATTGAATGGTCTTTGACATGTGTCATAAAGTTTTCTCCTCTCTTCACTGTGATTGGATAAGTGTTGAACTTGTTAGAATTCAGATTTAGGTCCACCTATAGGACGGTTCTAGTGGTCTAGGGGACTGCAACTTTGAAAATTCATAGAAAATACATGCCAAGTGCAAAAAATCTATTTTTTTTATTCATGATTTTCTCTTGCTAACACCACAAAATATTAACTTTTTGAAATGGTACCTCCAAAAATGCTGAATTCTTTATTTTGACGGTTTTGAGTGCTTCCACAATATATATAGCATGCACGTGGGTTCAAAGTGTCCTTCCTTTGCTCAAAGACTTGAATGAGGAAAAAAATTAAATCCAAAAGTATTTGGTGCAATTCAAGCACGTTAGGGTGTTAGGGACCATTTTAAAATTCATTTTCATGATTTCTTTTGATATTAATAAAAATCAAAATGTTCATGTACCATTTTCTACTAATTTATGGTCCCTTCAACTCTATACTATAGTCTGCAATAATCGGTAATAGTGTATAGTACTACATTGATTTTCTTACTGATTTTTACTGATTTTTATTGTTTTTATTTATTGATTTTATTTTCAATATTTTTATTAAAATTTTAGTGATTTTTTTTATGATTTTATATTTCATTTTAAATAAAAATTTAAGTCATTTTCATAAGTTAAACTACACAGCTTGAAAAATAGTTGTGGTACTTGTACCAATGGTAGTCCTATGTCAAAAAAAAACATTAAGTGTTTCTTGCAACAACCCATGTTTGAACCCTAATGATACATAAATGTCCACTAATGTTTTTCAAAATCATTTTTTGTTCAACTGGAAGTTCAAACAAGCAAGTGATGAATATTATTGAATGTGAAAGTGAGCAAGTTAAATTGTTGACGGTTTCCTAAATATAAGGTACAACAACCCATTGTGGTCAGATGACCCATAGTGGACACCTAGGGAATGACTCCATCATGGTTTGTTTCAGTTTGTGAGATTTTAGCTTTAGTGCATGTCTTACATGATAGTAATGGAGTGATTAGTGATTTCATTAGGAACTTCCAATTTTTCAGTGAGAATTGATTGTAAGAATTGACTTCTTAGACCTTCCATATTAGAAAATACTATAATTGCTTTAGGTGAACAAAATGAGCATGATGGATTCAGATACTAGCATTGTTGGTTCTAAAGTAGTTTACAGACTCTTTTGGGCCATGATGCATTGAACACTTCAAAAATTCATAATATATTTTTTCAAAAAAACATAATTTCAATTGCTCTCACTATTTCTCACGCTTATACTACTATGGGGAAAAAATTGAAAAATTTCAACAACCACATGAGGTCAAACTCCTAATTCTGACCGCAATGGGAATTTTTACCTTAGATTGGAACCAACATTTTTATGAAAATTAACCCCTTGTGGATTAAACAGAGTCTTTTGGCACCATAGTGATTTTGGACAGCTCACTACAAAATGAAATTTTCATATAGCATGTACCCAAAAAGTAGCTTTAGGCCTTTAGTTCAATTTTTATAACTTTTGATTACATAATAAAAAAATTATTATATGATATGTAATTTTCATTGTTTCGTGGGCAGTCTAGGTAAGTAAGGAAATTTCTTTAAAAATCACTTTTAAGAAAAATAAAATTTTGAAATTGATTTTTTAGATTTATATATATGTGGAAAGTTTTGAATCATTCCGTTTTGATTATTGGAATGATAGTTATGAGCAATTTTAGTTTACGGGTAGTTAAGGAATCTCTATCCTATGATAAACTTTGAAGTCCTTTATATAACTAAATTTTCAATAATTTTGGAAAAATTAAATCATAGGATGTAGATTGTTTATTACAACATTACAACCATTGGGATTGACATTTTTCAATTCCATATCTAAATTCTTAACAATTTAGTATTTTAAATCATATTCTATTTCTTTCCACATACTATTTTTTTCAAGCATGAATATGAAATAGTTTTTGTTTGAAATTTTTTTATAGGTATTCTCAAATTATTTCTTCAACATATTATAGAGATTAATAAGCTGTAGGATCTACATATTTTTGTGTAAAAATTTGAAAGATGAAATCTAATCAGTTTGGGAAGAGTTGAAAATGCTTCTTTCTCAAGTTCAAGTAATATGATCTTGTAATTGGTAAGGTTTCTTATTTTGAAATTTTAAGAGGGTGTACTCTAACAAATTAACAAAAGAATCTTATAGTTGGATTTGTAAATGAATAAATAGAGATGGAGATTTTAACTTTGCTTTTGGATTTGAGTACTTTAAAGCAATTTTGGGCCTAAAAACACCAAAAACCTTCAAGGATTAAAAGCCAACTACAAACTCATTATTTTTTAATGACAAATTACCATGCATGGAATATTTTAGTATATTAAATACATTTGATAAAAAAAAAGGAAATCACATAATGTTGTTTTGATCAATAGTGTAGTTTTGGCCTATCATACTCAAATTTAAGCTAAAAAATTGTATTATTGGTAAAATTTCAAAGTTTAATGCTACTAGATTGAAAACAAAGTTTTGTAAAGACTAAAGACTATTTTCAAAACCATCATATCTTGTTGATTTTTAACTTTAATGCAAACTTTAGAAGGTAGGTATCATATATTCATATATTATAAATTTATTGCAATCTCTTAGTCATTTTCAAATTCAAAATATTATTCAACAAATCAAAAGGTTTCCCTTGATAAAAAGCTAAAAATGAAAAATACTTTGAAATTATTAGATGCTAAGATATCATCAAATAAGTAAATTGAAAAAATTACAAGGGCATATGTGGTCACTATTAAAGGTAGTGTTCCCTATCATAATAATATAAATTCACACAAATTTTAGAATTATACTTGAAATTGCAAATCTCACTATTTCACTAATATTGTGGTTCATAATTTTTTAGAAAAATATCAATATAAAGTGGTTTAAACTAGTACTTTCTATTCATATTATTTCAATTCTCAAATAACTTTATTATCATCTAAATTTTGACACTTTTCATCCATTTCATATATTCATCTCATTTCATCCAAATGTCCAAAGTAATTGAACAACATTAATCCAACTTTTATTAATTTAATGTGAAGGAGTTTCACACAATTCAAACTCTTCTACTAGTCAAATGGACTTGAATACTTATTTCTCCAAATTTGTGTATCAAATACCTTTTTTCTTATATAAATTTCAAAGCCACATTATTTTATCATAATCTTTGAGGGACACTATTTAAAAATATAGATATTATGTACTATTAAGTGAAATCTAGATACCTTTTTATTTCAATTTATGCGACAAAATTGAGACCTCTTCAAGGTCTTGAATTTTGACTAGAGCCATCCAAATTAAGCACATTTACCAAATTGAACAATTGGTTGTTTGAGGCTTAAATTGTTGCTATGCTATGGCTTAACATTTAAGAACTCATAAGTTTTGCATGCAAAATCCAAATTAGTATTATTGTAGTTCATTGAAACTGCTTTTTAAAAAGAGATATGAAAATATCAACATAATTACTTTCTCTAAAACAAAGAGGTTTTGCTTAATAAACCTTAAAATGACTATTGCATAGATCAATGATCCTTTGGAGTCCTCTAACTCTTTATAATGGATGCAAAATGGAAGTTTAATCTCTAAAGAATTTTTTGAAAGATATCACAAATGGTGCAAAGAAGCTCACCTTAGTGAGTAGTGACTACAATAGTTAGTAGCATGAAGAATACTAAGAAACAAGATGTTGAGTATAATCTTTAAATAAAAGTTTATATCCGGACTTGGTCAAACAACATTGGGTTCTACATTAAAACACAAATCTCAAAGATTTAATATTTTTCACACATAGTAATATATGTTTAATAATTTAATGACAACTCTTAAACAATAGTTGTAAAATATGATCCCTAAGGCATGTCTATGTGGTTGAAATCATTAGATCAAATACTACACTAATCAATATTTTTCCATTTAAATTTGAAGCCAAAAAATTAAAAAGTCCTTGTACAATAGATTGAGCATTGAATATTTGTGATTTGTACAAGAATCTTATTCCTTTAATCTCAAAATATTAACTTCTAATCATAGTGATTTCTCAATTACAATTCAAAAAACTCAACCCAATTCCAATCCAACCCAACAACCTTATAATCCATGGTTTAATTGAAAACATGGAATCTCAACTGAAAAATCAACCGAACCAAATTCAAACCTACCATCTCGCAATGCCCTTTGAAATTGACCAACAAAATAGTTCAACTTCCTACCAAGCTAATGCCATACTTGTCCACATCTCAAACTTCCTATATGACTGAATGTCCATTTTTGTCGTACGGATTCCGTTGGTTCATACAAACGTACGGATTACGTGGACTTCAAAGTGTCCCATTTGCACGTAAACGACATCCATTATGACAATACATATATCGTGTCTCTTCTGTGTATATTACCATCGTATTAATGTCGCACGGAAACGGTACGTAACCAATTCCGTGCGGATTCAGTGTTTAAGTAATGCTTGACGAAAGCGTCACTGATTACGTGCTGAATCAAATTGTATGGAATCCGTATGACATGGACACTGATTTAAGGCATTTCTTAAAAATTTGAAAGGAAAATTGTGAATTTTTTTTGCAAAAAAGAGCAATTTTTAACATTGTTAAAAATGTCCGCAGTCCTCTTTGAAAAAAGAACAGCTCCTAACCATCATGATTTTGTAAAAAAAAAAAAAATTGAAAACTTTTACAAATATTTTTCTAAAAATACATAAAAGCTTGCATATTGTACTGCAAAAAAAAATTGAAAAAAGAAGGTTTTAACATCACTAAAATTATCCAAAGTTTGACTTGGAAAAAGTGCAACTCCTAGCCGTTAGAATTTTGTCAAAAGAAATAATTTTCAAATTTTTCAAATTTTTTTTTAGACATAAAAAAGTGCTTGCCTTACATAAACCAAAAGGAAACTGAAAAAAAGAAGTTTTTTACATTGCCAAAAGTATCCAAGGTCCAGTGTGGAAAGAAAACAACTTTCAAATATCTCAATTTTGTAAAAAACAAATCACAAAAGTTTTGAATTTTTTTGGGATGCACCAAAGAGCCAACACGGTTGAATGCAAAAAATAAATAAATTCTTTTTAATTTTTGATTTTTTTTTAAATGGCAAAAGAATCCCCAAGAACAATGAATAGTTTTAAGTGTGAAAAAATCCACAACCATTTCAACAAGTGATTCATCACTTAGTGTTGGTTAAGAATAACCTTTATAAATGTGAGATTGTCCATTTAAAATTGGGCAACTAATAGTGGGCGCAGTTTAGAACATTCCAGATTGGACAAAAAACCAAATTTGGATTGATTTGGATATTGTATAGATCTTTTTTTTACAATTTTTTTTTGATTTGGCACAAGTGAACAAAATGGCTAAATTTTTTTTTGATTCGGATAGTACAATAGGGTACAACTCATTTACAAATTGCCTATTGTGCCATTCAATTTTCTTTACATAGAATAGAGAAAAATTGGATTTTTTTTGTCTTAAATAATTAATACTCAGTTCTTGTGCAACTCCAATCAAGCATACCAAATTTCAGTTCCAAAAATGCAAAATTTCATTTTTGGTGAATTTTTAAAGCCAATTTGCATGGTTATATACAATACTTTATAGAAAACAATTGGTGATAAATTTGTTTAATTCAATTGCATAGATATGTAGGGAACATCCGTATGCACATCTTTCATATTAAAAAACATTCCCTTAAGTGACAAAAATATGAGCAAGGAAGAGTTAAATGTGAGGCATTATATAACCAAACTTTGTCAAATAGATATTTCTAAATTTTATCTAGATTTTGCTATTTGAGCCGCACATTGTGACTAACTTTATAAATGTGAACATGATGGTACAATTACTTTACCAAAATCTACTTAAAATATAGAAATATCTATTTTACAAAGTTTGGTCATATGACGCCTCATATAGAACTCGTCCTAGATAATATTTTTGTTATTTAAGGGGGTGCTTTTTAATATGAAAGATGTGCATATGGATGTTTCCTAAATATCTACTCAATGGAATTAAAAAAAATCATCATCAATTGTTTTCTATAAAATATCATGTATAACCATGCAAATTGGCTTCAAAAATTCACCAAAAATAGACTTTTGCATTTTGGGAACTTCAATTTGGTATGCTTGATTGGGATTGCGTAAGAATTGAGTATTAATTATGCAAGACAAGAAATTCCAATATTTCTCTATACTATGCAAACAAAATTTGAATGGCACAATAGACAATTTGTTAATGAACGATACCCCATTGTACAACAACGTCCACATCAACCAAACAGTCAATTTTTTTTTTGTTCATTTTGTTCATTTCGGCTTAGAAGAGCTTAAAATTTATTTTGGCATTTGGGCAATGTTAAAATCACCAAGGTTGGAATTCTATGTAGAATGGAATTTTATTTTCAAAGTAGATCATTCACAATTCCGTATTTTTTAAATTCAGCGGACTTTGGTTGCCGTTTAGGCATAGTAGAATGACATTTTTCAAAAAACTTTGAACTAACAGAAGTTGGGAAATCAATCTAACTTTCATCTCCAAAAATCTGTTTGCAATTTGAAGTCTCCAACAATAAGTTATGAGCAAAGTTCAGAGAGGGGTTGGAATGGAAGTTTTCTTTGACATTATTAAACACCCTCTCTGAATTTTGTCCATAACTTTTTAAGGAAAACTTCAAATTGTAAACGGTTTTTTGGAAATGAAATCTGGCTTCATGTTCCAACTTTTAGTAGTTCAAAGTTTTTTGAAAAAAACAATTCTACTATGCCTAAACGGCCACCAAAGTTTGCTGAATTAACAAAAGAAATGAAAAAAAAAATCTCCCAAAGTATACAAGTAAAATTTTAATTCAATAGCATGCGTGTGAATTAGAACATGGTGCATTGGCCAAGGTGTTGACTTCCCATTTAGGAGGTTGTGTGTTTGATCCTGGCCTTGGGTGGGATAACCCAGCTTGGGTGGTGATTGTTGCCCGGGTGGGGTGGTGGATGCTTAGGTGGTGGCTACCCGGGTAAGGGGCTGAATTTTTATTTTATTTATTTTTAAAAATTTCTTAAATTTCTTTTCTTAAATTTTTATTTTTATTTATTTTTAAATGTGTGCAAAATAACATTTATTCTATGAAGAAAAAACACGTTTTCAGTGATCTATGAAAGTGTCAAATCTGCACGATTATAATGCATGATTCAATGATATGGAAGTGGCACGATTTCCATTCATATCAATCTAATACATTAATCGCACGAAAGTCATGGATTTTTTTAACGCACGGAATCAGTGCGATAGTGGTACGCAGGTATGAATTCACGGAATCCGTACGACAAAAATGGACATTCAGTGCCATAGGAAGTTCGAGATGCACCGCCAAGAATTAGGAAACTAATTGTTTAACCCCTAAAACCTCAAGGATATTTTCTCACAAAATCCACTAAAAACTACCACTTCTACTGTATTCACTTAAGGAAATAAGTTTTTGTTTGTTTTGAAAATATAACCATAAAATCTTGTACTTAACTTGTCTGAGATCATGTAGTAAAAATTTCATCAAATTTCATCGTTCAAACTAGAAGACATTAGCATTCAAAGTTGAATAAATTTTTTTTCTTTCAAGAAGTTGCTTAAATTGTCAAAAAGACTACGATTGTTCATAACTTTCTCATCCCTAGTCCAAATAGAATGAATCAAAGCTTCATGAATATGTAAATACATAATCTTTTAAGAAAAGAATCAAATAAAACCATTCTAACTTTTCGTAATTTTTTTGTACTGCCCGCCAATCTCCATTTCTTGCTCATTGTGCCATAACTTTTTACTCCGGCATCCAATTGAAACAAAAATCATATATCCACAAAGCTCTTGAAAAGCTACACAACCTCAAAAAATCTCAAAAAAATTCACTTCAATTCAAATTGAGACAACAAGAACCTACCCGGACCCAAATTGTCCCCCGAGGAGACAAAGCAGGGCTTTAAGGGTTTAAAGGAAAAGAGGGAATTCAAAGCAACCCAACACCATAATAAAAACCAACAACCAACTACAACATTATCCATGTTGGAACACCAAGTATCAGCATTGAAAAGATACTTCCACCATCTCCAATAACAACACAAGATCTCAAAACTAACTACTACCACGTCTTGTATTCCAAATAACATAACCACTGCGAGTTGAGGCATATTTCACTCCAAAAGCAAAGGAACAATGTGACTTCACTCTCGAGGGAAAACCGACACCTACAGAACGTAAACGCACACAACCAAAAAAACAAAAGCAAAACGGATGTGCGCAGGGATGAATGCAGGCACCTCTTACACTGCACGTCGCAGCCAATTCGATCCCCACAGCTTCCCAAGATAATTTTGAAATTACACGTACATACATTCAGGAAACAGGTGGGCCTAAAAGGAATAAAGCGGTCCATAGAAAAGACTTTCTCCTACTGCGTCCTAGCGTCCTATCTCAGAGTGAGACCAATGGCAAAAATATTCTCCCTGGACTTGAAAATTCCCCACAATCAATTGTGCTTAGTTACACACACATCCGTAGACACGCTCGTCCACAGAGCACCCCTGCAGCTGAGATCCAACAACTCGGATGCACTACGGTGCACTCACCATATTACCTTTCAGTTTGCCACCGTCCTACAACCAACGACACCAGGAAATGAAAAGCGCACGCGTTACTAGGTGGCCAACGTAGGGCCCGTCTGGCAGAAAAGCCCATGCTCCGAAGGTTGTATCGGTCCAGCAGTCATCCAAGGGATCTTGCAACTCCGAATGCAGAAACAGGAATCACCCTGAGATCCACACAGAAGAACACCATGCCAAAGTCATATAGGGTGGTCTTCAGGGAGACAAGGACCCAGACCAAACACTGCACCAAAGTGAGGAGTTCCATACGCGCTCAGATGGGGAGTCAATGAAGGACTCCGCACACTCAAACTCGAGCTTCTCATTTCCAGATAAATCTGCAACACCACATCATGCGCAAGGCTACCAGCCTTCACCACACAAAACACCCTCCTCAACAGAAACGCAGTGGAAACACAGGGTCATGAAGATAAACGTTTCACCGTTGAAACAGTACAACAACCAATTGGAGGCAGCAGTACAGCAGAAAACCTAGTCGAAAAGAAAACAATGATGGACAAACAACTCGGTAAACCCCGCAACATCCAAGCAGACGGAACTGCCCCTTTGCACTCAAGGAAAGTCACGGCACAAACCCATCAGGTCGAAGAGAATCCTGAAAACAAGGGCCTGCGGAGACTGGGTCCATTGGCAGACCTCCATAGTAGAGACTCGCTTTCTGAAACATCCTACCTAACAAGACATATTCATAATAAGCTTCCCGAGGACAGAGACTGGTTGACCGAAGCCCATCACAGAGGAAAATGATCCCGAGCTGTGACATTCTGCCTGGACAAAGCAGTGAACTGCTGACCTAACTATCACCCCAAAGAAGAATCGAGGCACATGGAAAAGTCACCATGCCAAAATGATTCACCAACACAACTTCGCCTCGGTCTTCAGTAGCCATTTACATGGCAACTTGCTCAGGAGCAAAGTCATACGAAAGTCCACCTGCAATAGGAACAGAAAATAAGATTCTTGCCTCCATGAATTACAGCTCAGCAGAAAAAAAGGCTGACAAAACAAAAGCAGAAAGATGCAGCACGACACCACCTCAGGGAATGCATACATTCAAACAAGGACTGGACGTACTTGAATATACAATGTCATCTCCTCAAGCAGTATGCCGGTTGCTGGCCTCCGTTGAACGCACAGGATAAAAGTAAGGATGAGCCTGCCACATCAGACAGGGAGGCAATCCAGGGAAAGCTCAGCAGTGTGCAACTAGCAGAACTGAATAAATCGATGTCCTACGAAAGAAACATGGGTGGGTCCTATCCGTCATCATCCTACACATGTGGCATTAAAATTCTTAGCATACTCACAGGATCCATAAAAGAATGGGACAAAAACTTATACTACGTCATGAATACCATAAGAAATTTATCCATGCAAAATCAGGCAGAGTCGGGAAGAAATGGAAAACTCATACAATCCTAGAATGCGGGAAAGCCAGCAACTTGCTCCAGTGAAGAAAAGCATACCATGGCTTCCCTGGCAGTCAGCCTGTCCTGGTGATCATACCGCAAAAGCTTGTCCAAAAAATCGACGGCCTGCACACGCGAGTGGGAATACAACCTTTAGAGTATGAAAGATCCTGAGCGTGCCAAATACGAGAGTGAGGGTTTGAACCGGAAAAATACAAATGTAATCCAGAATCGTCAAAGACGGCCCAAAAGAACTGACCGACCGATACAAAAGAAAAACTGTTCCTTCCACATCAGTAGTTATACACACACGTAGACCACTGGAATTCGGAAGTCGACGAACTGTTGGCAGACACGTACCTCAGGAGCAACCAGATGTTGATTATCAGCATTCACGAATTTCGACCACGGCTTCCTGCTATGTCTGCAAAACGAACAGGAAAAAGATCAACAAACAGGAAACAAGGAACCGAGTGTGCTCGAACATAAAAAAGTCGAAACACCCCTCACATAAAGTAGCCGGGCTACAGAAGCCTCATCAGTCCGACGGTATATAACTAAAACCACTGAAATGAAAACTAACCTGCCAACCAATGCCTCAAGGTGAGGATCCAACTCCAATCGGTACTTGTTCAGGTAAGAATTCAATTCATCCGTGCCCAAAACCTGAGGACAAAATCCCACATAACCTATCGGGGTCATTATCATGACAAGCAGACAGCCATTCTCTTGACAATCTCCATAGAGGGACCTGTGTCTCCCAATTGGGAAACCTTCTCACCCACTTCTCGACGATAAAAGAAAACTGCATCGAAACTGCCAGAAGACGTGTATGCAACACGATACCGCAAAAAGTACACGACACGGAAGTCATCCACAACATCAAAAAACACGAGAAGCCGTCGAGGCTCACCTTAGCAATCTTCACAAGCTGATCGTAATTGTCATGACCGTAGAAAAACGGCTCCTTGCGAAAAATCTACAAGTCGGGAAATGATGGACTGTTAGTCGCAAAATAGATTGGAAAAGGAAGACTCGAAAGGCAGGGACGTGGACAACAATGACGGCTTACTCACCATGCCAGCGAACATACACCCCAAGCTCCACATGTCCAGAGAGTAGTCATAGTCTTGAAGATCGACCAGCAACTCGGGCCCTTTGAAGTACCTGGTTCACAAGAGGATAAAAACAGGGAGACATAAGGCACTCCCAAAAATTCAAACACGATCCTACTCCAATCACGGACGGAACAGTCAAACCATCCAACAAACGGAGAGCGAACGAAGTAGAACTAATAACCACGACTAGAGTTGTAAATTAGGCCAAGAGCGGCTCCTCAAAAGTGGAAAAGGCTGCAAGATAACGGAACTGAGGGGAATCGGAAATAGAATGGAAACGCCATATCCCAGCTGCAGATCTCGACAAGAAAAGCTCGATTAACGCAGACTTTACATTCCCACCTGCTAAAGGGACTCTCGCCACTCAATGTGCCTAATCGCTAACACGTACAGACCACGACAAACTCCAAAAACGGACAGGGTTCCAGGGTTGTCACACAGGAGAAGGAAATCATCGCACTGGCCGGCCCTAGTACAAACGACCCAGTCATAGACCAACATATGCACTGGAGAGAGGATCGAAAAGATCGCAGGAAATGATCTCAGCTGGGAGGGAAACAGATCAAACTCGTAAAGACTGCCAACAGGGATTTCGACAAGGCATAAAGGAGAAGTAAATACGGACCTAGAGGCCACGCGCACGTTGTACTCTTTCCCAGGATGATAGAATTCGGCAAGGCCCCAATCGATAAGCCTCAGCTTGCGCTGCTCGTGATCGATCATCACATTGTGCGGCTTCACGTCTCGGTGCATGATTCCTTGCGAGTGACAGTAGTCCAAAGCCTGACACATGGCAAGGCCGAAAGGGGCTCAATCAGCTGACGACACGGGCTAATCCGTCGCTCCATC
Source organism: Antitrichia curtipendula (assembly GCA_951230915.1). Classification (NCBI taxonomy): domain Eukaryota; kingdom Viridiplantae; phylum Streptophyta; class Bryopsida; order Hypnales; family Leucodontaceae; genus Antitrichia; species Antitrichia curtipendula. The sequence continues at coordinate 23,056,443 of OX579635.1, forward strand.
AGCCTACCGATATCTTGGTCACTGAACTGGACCTCAACGAGCAACGCAGACACACCAGCAAGCAAAACGACCTACAGCAAAAGAGGTAACGTTTAGGTCCTCCAAACCCACCTTCAGGAGTTCGTGGATGTAGTACCGGATGTCATGGTCCGACAGGGTGGGGTACAGCACCTTAAAATCCGTGTTGTTCACATACTCAAATACGAGACTCGGGGTCTTGGATTGCTGGTCTCTCACGATGTCCAACAGCTTCACGATGTTGGGACCTCCGCATAAATTCTGGAGTATCTTGATCTCTCGTTTGATCTGACCAATCGACATCAACAGGGAACGGTCAGAGCAGTCCCACCACGATACCTTCAAACTCTCAACACTCGGAAAAGACTGTAAACAGTAATTAGGGTTTAGCTAGCCAACGGGGAGCCAGCTCCGACGGCATGGCAAGCCCAATTCTCACGCAAGCACCTTTTTCTTCTTCACAGGCTTCAAAATTTTGATGATGCAGCGCTCACTGTTCACCGCGTTAACACCTTCAAACACCTCGCTGTATTTACCACGACCCACCTTGCGGACGACCTCATAGTCATCTTGGTCCCTGCACAGGAAAGGCCGCGGATTAGTTGGGGTGCTGCCTCAGGTGGGATAAACTGAAAATTCAACTCGTTTCCTCGACTGACGAGTTCTGCTCCAAGAGCTGGAAACACGCAAAAGCCACAAGCAGAGGAACTCCAAAACGCAGAACAGAAAAAACAAGGCATGGCGTCTGCGTACCCCCAGTGAACCGTGAGAGACTCGTAATCCCAGTACTCTTTCGGACGCTGGACATTCACGTCTGTGTACACCCGGGCCTTGGACATCACTCCTGGCCGTCGAACCGACTTTCCAATCTTCTGCGCCAGATTGGCGAAAGGGGGAGGGTGTGCGAGGACCTCGTCCCGCTCCGGCGCGGTCCGCAACAGCTTCTTAAACGCCTTCGGCAAATTCTCGAAGAACAACTTGCTGCTCGAGGAAAGCTTCTTGTGCTCACAAACCGCACCTCCTCGGCCTGCTATGAACCTCCACTGGACATTCTTGGGACCGGCATTGATGACCAGACGCGCAGACGGAGCCCATGTGTTGAGAAACCCTACCCGCAGATTCCAATTAGGCAGCCTTCCTAGCATACATGTGTCCTGGACGACCCGGCTCTATCCAACTCCAAAGCGCCTGCTTCTCCACAGAAAACGGACGCCTCAAGCTTCGGAGTGAAATCCTCAAACTGCACAAGATGTCGCATTCCTCGGGCTCCGGGGGCCACCGTGCAGCTCGAAATGATCCAAAATCTTCCCATGAAACGACAGAAAAACGACAGAAAATCGACAGAAAAATTACGGATCCAAAACG